>LPNX010512003.1:8563-94256 GCA_001517045.1 Pseudotsuga menziesii | reverse complement strand
TCTAGTACCTTGATTCCCATTATCATTATCGGTGGGTAATCTCGCGTCTATTAACGGTATACATCAATGACCGGTAATCAGACGATGGACTACTATGTTTGACCTCGACACCTATATTCGCATAGTAGGACATGTACTCGTAGTGGTTTGTGTAGAAGACCTTCCAGACTGGTGGCATCTCTTATATGCTACCTCCTTGATCGTGCCAATGTTCATGAGATTTCAGCTCTCGTGACTTGATTCCAGTGTATGTCAGATATTTCCAGCCACTATGGAGATCTTGATCTATTGTATATCTTCAGCCATTTTGGAGATCATGGTCCTTTGTACATATTCATCATGGAGATTCTGATCTATGTATATTGTACGTGGTGATGACCACATATGTGATATCATGTATTATTCCTATTCATGTCCATTGTACTCTTCTGTATCCGGGACTGCTATATGTACTTGCAGTTATATGCAGAGTTGTATTATTGTACTATGCTGATTGGGTGGCTGGTCTTCCATTTGGGATCCTTCATCACTCCACTTCTGGGATGGACTTATAATGTATTTTGGCCATCGTATGACCCCTCTGACCTCACACATTAGGGGGCATCTTTTACAGTGGATTTCACCACTCCAGGTGAATCACACTTTGTATGGCCTTCCCCTGTCCTGATGTAGACTCTTTAGACCCCATGGACCATATTTTATCCTTTGATGTTTCCTTGATCATCCCTAAAACTATATAAAAAATGATATACGTGGATTTTTACCCGATAACCGTTTACATACGTGGGTTTGACCCCTATAACCACGTACATCAGGATGTGTGCATAGTCCAAATCCTTTTGGAGTTTTCCTTGACAAGGATCCAACTCATTCGACTCCTGGCCTTCCATATGCCTTGAGATCGCTCGAATTCGACCCTTCATTATCCCTTGTGAAGTATAAGGAACCCCTTGGTACATTGAAGGCATATAGAGAGATTGAAAGCAACGAAACTATAGTCCATTGTTGCCGGAATTTATGCTTGAGTCTGCATTCCTTTGTCCCTTTGGAGCACTTTTGTGTTCTTCCCAAGCTTTCCTTTTGCTAGTGAGCTTGCTATCGTGAGATGGAGGATTGAGGTGGTGGAGGCCCAAGTGGGGGATTCAGTTTCTTCGGTTCGCAGACGTGTCATCAGAGGTTGTATCTATCTTGTAATCTCTGATTTATATTAATAAGAACTATCTTTTCCTGTCCAATGATGTGTATTTGATTGACTATTGTATCCATTGGAATATGTCAAATGCTTTTACATTATTGATTATATATGCTAGAATAGATCTAACACAATGATATATAGTATGCTTGTATTGTTTACTTGTTGTTGAGGAAGTATTATATCAATTCAAGCTGAAGATTGGAAAGCTCAACGGGGATCTACTTCAACCGTTCGGAATAAGGTACGAGGTCTGATCCTTTAGTGTTAGACATTTTATTTCTATTGCATATTGGGAAAGATTGATTTCTGGAGTCAAAGCTATCTGTTGTGGTACCCCAATCCATAGGAATTTCTCTCTGTAACAATGTGGAAAACATATGTTTTCCTTAAAATTTTCAGCTCTTTCCATAGCTAAAAAAATCCTACCAGTTACAGTGGATTGAAAGACAGAGTAGGTGCATTCCCTTCAGTCATAACCATTCCCAACAGACCAAGAGTACTTCTCCTATGAGAATGAAAATAACACAATGCAGGACATCAAAATAGTAGGTGTATCATACCATTAATACGCCCCATAACCAATGCAATCAAGATCATATGAGTACACACCCGTTCAACAGACAATACTTTCATAAAAAATGATATAAGCCTTCTTGATAGGTAAACTCTAATCCCTATAAAGGAGAAGGATACGCTTCGATTTGTAGGGGGGTTGACCCTTACAATGATAAATTTAAACGAAGACTACAGAGTGTAAATAACGTACATCTTTGATAGAACTATGGTCTAGATCATCAGATAAACGGTCGAGAATAATTTCGCTGAATGGACAACGCCGTAGATAATCACTGAGAGCCCGAAGTGGTTGTGGGAAACGCACCTTTATGGTCAACGAAAAAGGTTGATCCCCATACACATCAATGGTTGACAGTGATTTCGCTGGGAGAACTAGCATAAAAAAAGAAAACTTTGTTGTACGCGATAGGAAATGTTCGGAAATGACATGTCCCTTCCCCATTGGAAATTGCGCTCAAATATTGGAGGCATGAAAGTCACTTTATGGAGCACGATGATTTAAAAGGGCCCGCATATTTCAACGAATAGGATTTGGGTGAAGGAATATCAACCATTGTCAGTTCATTTTGCTAAATAACTAGAAAGGGGGGTTAACCGCAAAGGCTAGACACAGAATTCTTGTGAAGTATAGTTCATGACAGACTTAAGTATTATCCATGATATTTATTAAGTTGGGGATGGTTCAACCCAGAACCAAGATCAAGCCTCCCCATAGGGATAGATATCTTGGGTGTTTAAATAAGGGGAAACAAACAGTATGCAAGTAACTCTTTACATCTCATTATGACACCAAACATTATCAACAAGTCACAATCATTCAAACAGAGCGGGATCGTCCTTTTCCAAGAGCTAATTCAATTTATGAGGTCCAGGGGATGGGGACGGGGTAGATATATATCATACCATACATAACCAATCCAATCCTAAATATATTAGCACATCCCAATCATCAACTCTACTCTTCATCAACAAAACTAAGGACATTCTCTTATTATTAAGCAACATTGAAGCATACAATTATACCTCTACAGACATTCCCTAAGCTCATCAGTCAAAGGTAATCATGCAGTAAGCTAGTGATACTTTTTACAAGCACTATTACACCAAATTAGTTGCCATTTACCCTAATACAAGGCACCATCATCTAGAAACAAAACATGAAACAATATTTCAAAGCTTTATTTTTTAACAGTGAAACATAAGCTACTAATTTTCATCTCCTTGACATTGAAACGCACAATTTCACATAAACCACATACCCAGAGTTCAATAAAATAGTGGGAACAAAACCTCAGTGGTGAAACCTATTTGTAAATGAGCCTCAATGAAAAGGGAACAACCATGTTCCACCCAACTGTAAATTAGGCACAAATCTCTCCATCCTCAATCACCCCTGAGATAAGCTATTCATGCCGAGAGTGGTGATAGTCAAAATCAGTCCAGTTCTCCAGAGAGAAATCACTTGCCTAACACAAAGTGCTCACACAAAAAGTATTCCTTGTTCTAGCATACTCAACGACATCCCTCCTCCTAGCATATGCTTCCTTATTTATGGTTTTTGTTTTTCCTATGTCTTTTGCAGCTAACAACCAATTCGCCCTAGGAATTTCTGCTCCACTACATCTTTGATTCCCCAGAGTAGGTCTAGCGCCATACTGGCATTCCCACACCTGGTGTAACTTCTGTGAGAGTGACACTTCACGTCTCACACTCTTGCATGCATAGCTTCCTCATTCAACATGGCTGTCCCTATCATTCATATTTTTATTACAAGCATAATGTTTCGGTTACATTTGTCCTCCAAGGACCGATTGGCATATTCCAGGTTTTCCAATCACATTCAAAAAATAAAATAGTCTTTTCAAAAATATTACAAATAAAGTTTATCACTTGGGGGATATTACAATTATGATTAGAATAAGCTTCATTTTCTTGGGGTATTAATGTCTTGTTGACCATAGCAAGAGTTTTATGTAGCAGATCCTAAGTGTGCAAATCAATAGATGATTAACAACAAGAAGAGCACTATACAAAAGGATATCTGTATTAAGGATGTGCAAAGTAATTACTTAGTGAAAGACGCAAACTACAGAGATGTAGATGTGATTGATTTTTGAACACTAATAATTACAGAGACACAAATCACAGTTATTATCGCACGTCACACTTACAAAAACAGAAGGTCTTGACATAGATATTAATAGGAAAAACACATATCATAAGAGTAACAACAGTTGTCGTTTTCCGATAAGGTAATTTGTAGTTCTTTTTTTTTACATTATTTTAGATATAAGGGAGGTTGGATGAGGCAAGGATATAGGATTTAAAGCTTGCTTTCAGCAGGTGTGGGTAAATATTCTTAGGGAGGCATGATAGGAAAAGGAATGGGGAGTTGTAGCTTTGTTTTAGTCGCATCTGCTCAAACAAATTTAGGGGGTTGGAGACTCCTTCAGTTGAAGTTGGTAAATACAATATGGGAGTGGGTTTTTCCATTTAGTTGGAGATGAATAAATTGTTGGGGTTACAATTATCAACAAGTTGGTGCCTAGTTTCTACAAGTCACAATTTCTACAGTCAAGCAGACATTTTTTTAGGTTGGTGCCTAAAGTTCATGAGTTGGTGCTCACACATATGAAAGTCGTTGAAGGTCAGTGTCTGTAACTCGTAGATTGAAATTTCATATCATGCTGATACCTAAAATGAGTTCGTTCTGATGTTAAGAGATTGCATTCTCCCTATCATATAATAATTCATTTTATCTATATACACACATATATTTATTCTTTAGAATTTTTGTGCAATTGTGCGAATTCCTGCTAAAAAGATTTGATTGGTGAAGATTGTTTAATTGTGAAATAATTGGATATTTGTGCTTATATTAATTCACCCCTCTCTTAGTATAAGATAAGTCCAACAATATGTATCAGAGCGAGTGTCTAGAGCTAGATTGACATCTAGGAGACAGATCCATTAATGGACAAACATGAAATCCTTGTTATGTCCATGGAGGACATTTTCAAAAGGGAAGAATCAGGAGAATAATAAATGGACATAGTAGAATTTGAAGGAGAACTAATTAGTTCCTTGGAAGAGTTAGATAAATCTAGAAAGAAAAATAACGTTCTAAAGGACAAAATACTAAAACATTAAAAATAGGTTGAGGAAATGAGATAGTTTAAAATGGATATGATGAAACAGCTAAAACACAAGGATGCATGGTGTGAGAAGATGGAGATCGAAGTCACTTTCCTTAAAAGGAGATATTCACAAGGTAAATGATTAGTTGATTCTCCAGTAGAGGTGTGGTAGCAGTATATGCATTCCAAATGAATATCAAAGACAATTACCAGAAGAGATGAAAATGAAGATACAAAGTTTGAGTGTAAGAGTCAGAAGCTATGGAGACATAGTCAAAGTGTCTAGTTCGATAAGTGGCTAGTATTATGAAAAGAAGAAATTTCTACCTTAGGACATAGGATCTGGACAACCAAGAAGCACTCGTATCCCAAGGTAGCAAACATGATTTTAAGGAAATTGTTATTTCTATCACAATTTTGGTTAAAATGTCATAAATTGTAAAGTGTGTATGAAGGACTACCTTGAAAAGAGACAATCCTACTGTAAGCAGAATAATGGTAAGACCTAGATAAAATCTCCAAAAGAAAGTTTAAATTCCTTTATACCTTTAAGTAGAGATCCTAAATGTTGAAAATGTGACAATAATGGGCACATGACTAAGAGTTGTGAAAATGAATCCTCACTTTCTAGATCAGTTGAAAATAGTGTTGATCAAAGCAATACCACAAAAATATGGTAGAAGTAGTATGATCAACCGAGTGATGAAGGATGCAAACTGACATCACATGCACAAAAGAAAAAGGGTCAATGGTACATTGACAATGGATGTTCCAAGCACATGATACAAAAAAAAGGAAATGTCTTGAACTTCAAAGAAGAAAAGGGAGGGAATGTATACTTTGAAGACAACGGATCAACAAAAATTCTTGGAAACTGCATGGCTAGTCTTGAAAACCAAAAAACCAAAGTAGAAAATGTCCTTCTTGTTGAGAATATGAAGCATAACCTACTCAATGTAAGTCATATGTGTGGCCAAGGACACAAACTCATATTTGACTTAGAAATATCCAAAATAAAATATAAAATATAGGTAGCTTAGTACCAACAATGTCCATAACATCAAACAATGTTTACGTATTAGATTAAAAGGAAGAAAAGTTCTATCTAGGTCAAATATAAGAATGTTGGCTTTGGATTATAAGAATAGGTCATATAATCTTTGAAAGCCTAGTCAAAATTAGTAAAGAACAATATGTGAGCGATATCCCAAAGCTCACAAATCCTTTGCAATCCATTTGTAAACATTGCCATCATAGAAAACATAGAAGGGTAAGTTTTAAAACAAAGAAATACACTATGATGAAACGACTGAGTTAGTTCATACATATCTGTGTGGACCCATAAGAACCAAGGGACTAAATGGTGAATGATATTTTGTGCTATTCATAGAGGATTTTACTTCAATGACATGGGTCTTTTTCCTCAAGAAGAAATCAAAGACACATGGATTCTTTAAAATTATTAAAGAAGTTGTTGAAAATAAAATCGATCTAAATATTAAATGTGTAAGGTCAGACAATGGAGGATAATACACCTCAAATGAATTCGAGGAACATGGAATGAGAAGACAATTTTCAACAGCAATAACCCCACAATATAATGGAGTTGCATAAAGGAAAAGAAAAACAGTTCAGGAAATGGGCAGAACCATACTAAATGATTCCAAGTTATCTGATGTTCTATGAACACACACTATGCACACGACAGTAAGGACACACAACAATAAGCCTCCATATGAACTCTGGAAGGGAACCTAGCATCTGTCAAACATTTTCCTATATTCATAAGTAAATTCTATATAAAAAGGAACGATGAGAATCTTGGAAAATTTGACTCAAGATACGATGAAGGAATATTTCTTGGATATACGACTAGAATAAAAGTATACAAATGTTAAAATCTAATGTTAAACAAGATAGTTGAAATCACATATGTAAGAATAGATGAATAACTCAAATACAAAAAATAGATGATGATGATCAGCCCATGCCTAAACAAACCACATAAGTTATACAAGATGAAGTAAGGAAAACAAAACAACAATACAATTTTCTTTAAGAAGGAATAGAGGAAATGATTCGACTTGATAAAGAAAATCCCTCCAAGTTCGTTTAAAAGAATCATTCATAAGATCTCATCATAGGAGATTAAAATGTTGGTGTAGAAAAAAGAAGAAGACTCTTGACAGATGGCAGCAAACATGCACATTTCTCTCTCCTATATCAAGTAGAACAAAATTGTTTTAATGAATCTAAAATTGATCAGCATTGGATCAATGACATGTAATAAGAATTGAATCAGATTAAGGAAAATAATACTTGGTAACTTGTTCCAAGACCCAAAGACAAAAATTTTAGAGGAACAAAATGGGTTTTAGAAACAAATTGGATGAGGAAGGACAATTTGTTATGAACAAGGAAAGGTTAGTATGTAAAGGGTACATATAGATTGAAATAATAGACTTTTATGAAACATTTTCCCCTATCGATTGAATGGAAGTGATCATAATGTTTTTATTTTATTCCTTATTTAAGGACATTACATTGTATTAATTGGACGTAAAACCAACATTCCTAAATGGAGGATTAGAAGAGGAAGTATAGATAGAACAACCAAAAGGGTTCACATCATCAGATAATAAAGATTATTTCTTCAAATTCAGAAAGGTACTATACAGAATACAAAAAACACAACTTTGTATTCACGGTTAGATAGATATTTGTGACATCAAGGATTCAAAAAGGGTCATGTAGACATCAATATGTACAAAAAATGGGAAGATGAAAGCATGTTAATAAACAAACTATATGTGGATGACATTATATTTGGAAGCAACAATGAAGTTCTTAGCCAAGAGTTTTCCCTAAACATGCAAAAATAATTTGAAATGTCTATTCTCAGAGAATTGTATTTTTTCTTTCGACTATAAATATCTCAATTGAAGAATGTCATGTTTATCTCTCAAGCCAGGTATGTAAAATAAATGTTGAAAAAAATTCAACATTGAGGACTACAAATAGATATGTACTCCAATGATTACTAAATGCAAATTGAACAAGGAATATGAATTTAATGAAGTATATCTGAAGCTCTATTGGTCAATGACTGGGAGAATGTTCTATATGATTCCCTCAATACCATATATAATGTAGTTTGTAGGATTAGTTGCAATATTTAAAGCTACACCAAAATAAACTCATGTCCACGCGGTAAAGAGAATCTTGATATATCTAAAAGGAGACATGGATCTTGGATTATGGTATCTGTGCAGTGACAATGTTACATTGGAATCATGTATAGATGGAAAATGAATAATAAGTATTGATAATAGAAAGAGAACAAGTGGAGCCACTTTCTTCTTAGGAAATTGCTTAGTCTCCTAGATAAGTAAGAAACAATCCTCAATATCCTTATCAATAACAAAGGCATAATAAATGACTACAGTAGGAGCATGTTGTGCACAAGTCTTATGGATGAAGAAAACATTGGAATATGTTCAAGTAAAGTATGATCAGCCCATATAAATATTTGGTGACAACACAAGTGTAATAAATATCTCAAAACAATAAGGTAATGCATTCTAAAACCAAGGAAATCTGCATAAAATAAAATTTTGTAAGAGAAAATGTTGCTAAAAATATAGTCAAGTTGAAATATGTGGATATGAAGGAACAAATTTCATATATTTTCACAAAGCCAATTCCTATAGAAACTTTTGAGTATATAAGAGGGAAACTAGGAATGATTTTTGCTCCAAAATAATCTGTGACAAGACTAATTCACAAGGTTATGTGTATCTAATATAGAGAGGGATCATTTGCAACCTGACACAAGAGAGGAAAGATGAACAAAAAGAAATGAGCATAAATCCAAAGGGAGTTAGTAAAGAAGAGGGTTCCTTTTCCATTGATGTTAAAGGGTGGGAATGGAATTATTTGAATACCAAAAAGGGGCGAATAAAAAGATAAGGAGAATGAAATAAAATGGAAGATGGATCTACCCAAAAGCACATAGAAAAGAAGCAAGGAATAATCACAAGGGATCATTTTCTGCACAGAACTAGAGCTCACTTTAAGGGGGATCTTATGATAAGATTGTATTATGATAAGGTAGTGTTGACATCAACTCCAAAGGGGTAAATTTTTGAACATGAATTGCCATTGATGTCAAACGATCTAATGTTTAACTAATATTTTCCATATGTTGTAATTGATAAGTTATTTCCAAAAGAGTATGTAGAATTCCTCCAACAAATCTAGTTTGAATAAATACATGTATGGAAGAATATGGAGGTCTAGAAACAACAAAGATCCCACCATGACAATAATCATATCTCCTCATATAACAATCTAGAAAGAAGAATATTAAGAATGGAAGATATGCACAAATATCGTTTGTATGGGATTGAAGAAAGAAGAGCATGAAATACAAATTTGTGTGTAAAAGTCCCAAAATGAAAATGACATGTGGCACAATACTTATAAATAAGAGTATGAGATATAAACTTGTGTGAAAAATTCCCACATAGAAGTTGACATATGTGTGCCAAACCTAGATAGTTGAATTTTGATAAGCATAAAGACGACGCATATCATAACTTGAAGAAAACAAAAACAACTAGGGTATTTATTCAAGGATAAGGAAATTAGAGGAGTTTTGAGGTAAAAAATGGGCATCAAAACAAAAATTGTACCATTAAAATTCACTTTATAAGAACCAATAGGGTTCAAGATGATGATGTCAACCATAAGGGTGAAATTTGTAAAACCAAATGGAGGGACAAAAGAAAAGACTACTTTTTCTTATTGTATTTTTGGCATATCCCTTTATGCGTTCACTCAAATTTCAAGTACCAGGACTCATTGTATGTGGAAACTTGTTGTATGCTCTACGTTCTGCATCTTTCATTGAGTAATGAATTTGAATGCTCGTAATGAATTTGCATGCTCATATTTTTATTGAAATTTTCATTTTTGGGTGTCGTGGGTACCTTAGAAGTATGCAATGTGGGTATGGATTGGATGAGAAATTAAATTTTGCATCCAAGGAGTCCTCAAACTTGAAATTTGGGTGAACCGATAAGGATATATGTCAAAAATACAATAAGAAAAAGTAGTTTTTCTTTTTCCCTTCAAAAATTTATAACTTTTATTTTATTTTTATAACTCTTATTTTATTATTTCCCTTATGAGGCCCATTTTAGACCTCAAAACTCCCCTAATACCTTCAACAAAGTGGACACATATCTTGAGCTAGGAAGACTATAAATAAGAAAGATACCGTTGTGTTGAAGTAAGCTTGTAGAATGAAGAATTGAATATATTCTGAATTGAACAAGCTTCATTTTCTTGGGGTATCAATGTATTGTTGATAAAAGAAAGAGTTTTATGTAGTTGAGCCAAAGTGCAGAAATCAATAGATGATAAATAACAAGAAGAGCGCTATATAGAATGATACCCATATTCAGGATATGCACATTCATTACTCAACGAAAGATGCATAACATAGAGCTGTAGAATTGATTGAGTTCAAAACATTGATTAGTATAAGATGAATATCACGGTCATTATCACACATCACAGTTACATCAACTATCTGTCTTGACATAGATATTCAGAGGAAAAACACATATAAGAAGAACAACGAAAGTTGTAGTTTCGAGACAAGGTAATTTGTAGCTCTTTGTTATACATTATTTTATATATAAATGAGGTTGGACAGGGAAAAGATAAGGCATTCAGAACTTCCTTCAAGTAGGTGAAAGGAACAGGGAGTAGCAACTTCTTCGAATCACAGTTGGAAAAAAAATTTGGGGGGTTGGATCCTCCTTCTAGTTGAATATCGTAAATATAATTAGGGGGTTGGAGCCTCCTTCAAGTTGGATCTTGTCATGTCCCCATCCATCAAACTGGTGAAGAGGACGTGACCCATGGCGTTAACCACCCGGGCTGGCAGCCCCATGAACATGTGAATTTATAAAATTGCTGAAACATAATGCTTAAACAAATGCTTTGACTAGAACATGTACACATGAACATTTATCATGCATAGATGTAATTGTTTATCAGACACAGCGGAAACATCACACATTCATACGAGCATTCATTCAACATGTCCATCATAATCATTAACAGTAAATATAGTTGCAGAAGAAAAAGAGGCAAGATTACTTATCTTATGAAGAACTTGATCCGCAACCAGCTACATCGCTGCAACGTTCCACCCAACCATAGGCCAGCATGCTCCTTAATCTCTCAACAGTGTTTCCACCCCCGAGCTGGGCATGATTCTCTAAGGAATAAGGGAACAAGCAGGCTTACACATAGCCAAGGATACACAAAACATGGCCAAGCCAACACAGTTGGGTTTATCAGGCCATCCAGGAGTTGGGAAAGGCTAAATGCTAAGCTGGTGAGCTCATTGCAGAGCCAAGAACACCTACACCAGAACTAGCCTGGCTTCTAAGACACCCACACACACCCAACACAAGGAATCAGTCCCTTCTCTGCTACACAGTCCCTCAGGCCTTGCATTCCCTTCTAGTGATATTCAGGGGTTGTGGAGAAGAAAGCGAGCCCTCTAACTCTGTCTGTGTGGTTTCTAGCCACCGGGTTTATCAATAAAACCAAGCCCCCATCCCTGCTCCCAACACAGTACGAAGACCAACCATTACATGCAGGCAATCAATCAGTCGTTACAGCTTAATAGGGAAAAACGAATCTCAAGCGAATTATACAGTCCCCAAACGTATCAGTGAATGTAGCTCACAACAAGGGAAAAACCACAGCCCGTCTTGGGCAACAAAGCCACTAGGGAGATTTACCCAGACTCCCAAATATAGAGGGAAAACATACGCACAAGACACAAACCAGCAAGCAAAACTTACACACAGTCCTTGAGTGTAAAATGACTTTCCACAGGAAAATCATGGGTGATAGTAGCTGAACGGCTCCCAGCTAGCTCCGTGAGTAACAACAATGGAAAAACACAGCGCATGAGAGAAATCCACACCAAATCCCAAATACGGGTTGAAACACAGTCGATTCCTTCATGAGGAAAAATGTGAATGGCAGTGGAAACGGCTCCTCTCTCTTCTGGCTGCGTGAGACCAAGCTGGAAAGGAGTCTGTGCGTGGAGGTGAACAAGACTTATGCTCCTGCGTGAGAATGAACAACAATGGAGAATGCAGATCGAAAGTGCGTGAGAGCTTCAGCGCTATCGTGGACAGAGTGGTATGCCTGCGTGAGTTTCGGCAGTGGTTTCTTTGCCATTGTGAAGTCAACCATGAGTGGAGTGTGCATGTGGGAAAGGACTGACAGTCCTGCCACACCCACTCCCCAAAACAATAACTACCTCAAACACCAGCAGCAATTTCTTAATGGAGGTGGTTGGGTAAGACAAGGAAAGAAGACACATGGGTATTTCCCTCATTGGCCAAGGTTTGACATTTCCCCCCGCCCTTATCCTTGTGAAAATCATGCCCCTTCTCAATTTTAGTTGCCGTGATCGTAGCTGGTCGGGTTCATTTAATTAAAGATGCATATTTACATGATGACACACTTAATATATTCCACATGCCCCGATATACCATCGGTGACAAATTTAAATCCCAAAACATAGCATAACCGATCAATGGTGGGGCCTTGGCCTTTAGCTCCACACCATGATCATTTACAATATATACATCATGTACATCTAATGCAACGGGGTCAAAACCAGGGTGTTACAGATCTAGTAAATAGAATTTGGGAGTGGGTGATTCTCAGAGAGGAAGAAACTATTGGAGGTTTAAATTATCCACAGGTTGGTGAATGTTTTCTACAAGTTGTATTTTGCGCAGTCAAACATACATCTGTTCAGATTGGTGCTTGAAATTCGTGAGTTTGTCTCACTCAAATAAAATTCATTGCAGATCGGTGCCTATAATAAAAAAAATGTACTTTTGGATTAGTTCGATACCTGAAATGAGTTGATAATCATGTTTAGAGATTTCATTCTCCCTCCGATGTAATAATTTATTTTATCTATAGATATACATATATTGATTATTTTTACATTGCGCGCAATTCTACTTATTCCTTATAAAACATTTTGAATGGTGAAAAATATTTAATTGTTAAATAATTTGATATCTACGCCTATACTGATTCACCCGCCCCCCCTCAGCATAAGATAACCCAACACAAAGAACCTAGTGACTTCAACATTTTGTCCTTTTGTCATTGGAAAGGGTTGCAGGCTCTAACAAAGTTGTGGATATATTTTTTGTTTCCTTCATAGACTAAGGAACTCTTAATTATTTCATTTTCTTTATGAAATCCTTTAAATTGCCTACTGCGGGTGATGGACATAATTACTCTAAAATTCTTCTTTTCAAGGTCAAATACAAGGTGAAAAAATGTCCTCCTTATACCTCAAGATATTTTTGTTCCACGCATACTTGTGCAGAGGGTTTCGGTCTTCTTCTATCCACTTGACGAGGTGTGAAATGATTCTGTGTGCAAGACATTGTTATTATGCTTCATTTGTCTATCCTAGTAATTACAAGGAGAATCCAAAGCATGAACCCTTGTATTCTAATTACCTAGACAAGTCATATTCCATCACATTGTTTTGACCCTTCGTATATATGGCCTCATAATGATAGCTTAACATCTAAGTCACTCATTTATATTTCCTTAGTAATAATAACCATTGTTCCATGCTTGATACTTTGATGGTATGTCTTTATTTGTAAATGTAGCATCCCTTAAATATGGTAACCAAGCCTAAACTATGTGAATGACAATCATTACTTCATTATTATATCTTTATTTGGGGAAATTCCAATCATAGAGTTGATTACTAGTTATGGCCAATGGGATTCCATCTTACAGTAATACTACGTCCCGACCACAACCAAAGGAATCACATTATACGAAAAATATATTAGTGAATCTATAACAAATAACATAGACATAGTGCACATAGATTCCTTTAGGGTAATTAAGGCATGCTCCACTCCATCATTATAGGAGAAAATATTCATTTCTTAGAAATGTTGTACGAGGAGAAACATTCTTCCCATAGTTTGTAAAAACTTACAGTATTACTCGATAATTTTGAGGAACCCTCTCAATATCTTGACTATTTTGGGGTGTGGCCAATTATGCATAGATTCCACTTTCTTGTGATCCACTTGTATGCTATCTTGAATCACAATATGGTCAAAGTGTTGAACCTTGGTCACCCCAAAAGTACACTTTGCTCATTTTACAAAGAACTTGTGATATGGTAATAATTTCAAGGTGAAAGAATCATGTTAGAGGTGGCTTTCCTAAGTGGGGTTGTAGAATAAGATATCAAAAAAGAAAACCAAGATAAAATGGTGGGGTAATGTGTGAAATATTTTATTCACAAGTCCCTAAAAAGTGGAAGGCGAATCGCAGAGGCCAGAGGACATGACTAAAAACTTGTTATTCCCCTAATGGGTGCAGAAATATCTCTTGAATTCCTTTTTAATTCTCAAATTTTGATGGTATCATGAGTGAAGGTCAGTTTTCATGAAAAAATTAGCACCATGCAATTCATTGAAGAAATAATCAATGAAAATAATGTTGCATTTATATTGGATAGGTAATTTGTTGAAAGCCCAAAAATAAGGACACATGTATCAATCTATTCTTTCTTAGTACTCTAACCACTGCCAAAAAATAAGGGCTTGTTCTAGGATGAATGACACCTCCCTCAAATAAATCTTGAATGATTTCTTCAATTTCATTATCCTATGTAAATGGGCAGAAAAAATGGTACACACTCGAGGGTTGATTTCTTAGGATTAAATATTCACCATTGTGATGTTCCCCACGGGATGGGGGTATTCCCTTTGGTGCTTTTATAAATCTTTAAATGTTGGGAGAGAACCTATTACAATTCAAATTGAATATACAATGTGGGAATTTACATGACATGAATTGCATGGAACTAAAGAATGACACATGTGTGGTCTTCCTCAATAACTTCTCCATATGATGTGATGAGATAATATGAAGTGAATCAAGTGTAATTTCATGGATGTGATGTGTGCTCCTAACCTAAGTAAATATGATATAGAGTGTGTTGAAATCCATTATTACATGTCCCAATGTTTGGATCCATTAAAACTCTAAAACTATAATGCAACTACCCTCCTCAATTGAAAACATATGTCTTTTGATATGGTAGCCAACCATTTGGAGTTTTGCATAATCATAATGATCGAGCCACATTTCATTGTACCCGATTAGCTATCATAATTTAGAATATAGAGATGGGGTGGATATAACAATGTTTTTCTGTAGCCACTCACCAATGAATGGAATTATGGTGTTTCCATTGTAAATTAAGACTATGAATTTTTTGTTCTTGATGTTGCTAATCAATTTCAATGTTTGACTTGTGGAAAAATCGTGATAAATGATGTAGAAAAATTTGAGGTTGGTTTTCACATACTAGCATATCATGAGCATATTCAAAGTGGGCGTGGGGGGCGAGGATAATATCATCCACTTTTGGCTCAAGCGACACTTCCATGGTGTTGTATTGAAGGGAAACTCGGTTTTTCCTCGATATGGAATAATTCTTCTTCTTTTCATTTATGCCTTTTGAAGTATTTCTCATCATAGTTATAGTAAAAACCTAGGAATTACCATTCAACCATGGCATTCGGGATAAAATTGTGGATTTATAAAGGTAGGGTGGTGGAATTACTAGAAGTAGGAGCCATGGGAGATATTATGCATATGTGAAAGAAAGGGAATTTGGGTTTGGCATTGATAATAAGTTCAACTTCTCTATCTCTACAAGAGGCTTCCAACTGAGTGGAGGGATTCTACATAAGGACATGGATACAAGATTCACAGTTGTGATGTTATCCACACAATGGGGGTATTCCCTTTGGTGCCTAATAAGTCTATAGATGTTGGGAGAGAACCTATTACAAGTCAAGGTGAATATAAAATGTGGGAATTTCCATGACATGAATTCCATGGAACTAAACAATGACACATGTGTGGCCTTCCTCAATAATTTTTCCATATGATGGGATGGGATAATATGAAGTGAACCAAGTGTAATTTCATGGATGTGATGTCTGCTCCAAACCTCAGTAAAGATGAGACAGAGTGTGTTGAAATGCATGATGACAAGTCCCAATGTTTGGATCCATTAAACCTCTAAAACTATAATGAAACTACCCTCCTCAATTGCAAACATATGCCTTTTGAGATGTTAGTCAACCATTTGTATTTTTGCATAATAATAATGATCGAGCCACATTTCATTGTACCCCATTATGTATCATAATTTTGAAATTAGAGATGGGGTGGATATAACAATGTTTTCTATAGCCACTCACCAATGCATGAAATTATGGTGTTTTTTGAGCTTGATGTAGATAATAGATTTCAATGTCTGACTTGTAAAAAGACTGATAAATGACGGAGAAAATTTTGAGGTTGGTTTTCACAGACTAGCATATCATGAGCATATTTGAAAGGGAGGCAGGGATAATATCATCCACTTTTGGCTCAGTTGAGACCTCCATGGTGTTTTCCTCAAGGGAATCTTGGGTTTTCTTCGATATGGAATAATTTCTTTTCTTTTCATTTATGCTCTTTGAAATATTTATCATCATAGTTATAGTAGAAGAGTAGGCATTTCCATTCAACCATGACATTCAGGAGCCATGGGAGACCTTATACATATGGGAAAGCAAGGGCATTTGGGTTGGGAATTGATAACAAGTATAACTTCTATATCTCTCTAAGAGGCTTCCAATGTAGTGGAGGTATTCTAAATAAGGACATGGATATAAATTGCATATTTTTCAATCATCCGGCCCCCCTCCCACCAAAAAAGGATCTTCTATGTGGATTTCTCACTAAACTTTATTGTAATATATAAATTCTGAAATAGTACGACTTTGGTGCAATTTGGTCAACTTAACAAAGTATTAAGTGTCTTGGTCAAAAGATTCATGAAATATCTTCAAAAATTGTCTCTACTCGACATGTAACATAATTACAATAACCTTTTTGGTACCATTACCACCATTGCTAGTGTTCATAATATAAATATAAAACCCGGACTTTCAACTTCTAACTTGATCATTTTTAATTCCATGGAGAGAAAAGTAATGTTCCATTTGGGTAACTCAACTAAGAACACTCAACTGTGACCTTAGTAATAGTATGTTACCACCATGGTGCATGAGAGTATCTTCATGTTGAGTGCCACTAAGCAACATGATTGGTGATTGGATGATCTACAACTAGTTTTAGGTGACCTAAGGAACTTGTAATATATGAGCCAATACATGGAAGTGATGCATGTCTAAATGTTGTGTGATGTGATGGGGTACTACTAGAAGTGGTTATACCAACAAGAGTTATAGTCATTTGGAACAATTGTTCGAATGGTACAATATGACTAAGTACCAAATGTATTCGTTGCACATAGTGTTCCCCAACCATAGTTTTACTAGTTGAACAATAATTTAAAGAAACCGGAACATGTGTCTAATAGAATGCACACACACACACACACACACACACACACATTGAAGCGGTGCTAGATGAGGAAGATGGATTTGATACCACTTGTGGTATTATTTAGCACAAAAACTTAGAACAACATAGGGCATATAGAGGTTAAGATGCAATAAAACATCATTTATACATCAAAAGAAGAAACATTAGACACTAGAAAGATAAATATGACAGAAAATAAGATTTATATTATAACTCCATGATGCAATGTTCTCAAGTCTCTTGGGGTGGGGTGAGTTTTCACTTAGGTAGAGCTTTCTTACAATAATTCCCCACAAAACCCTTCCTAGTCTTAAAGCTCTTTAAATAAGCTTATCGCATTCATAACCCTAACTATTTGATATGGTTAAATAATTAAAATGTACCAACCTCAAAGTAGGTTCTCATTAAAAAGAACTCATTTTACATTGATTATTAAACAATAAACCTACTAGGCATTATTTCAAAGAGATGACCATATATATGTTATATATGACTAACTCCTAAACTAAAGCCAGCCAGATTATTCCCCTAATATAAAGCAAGCTAGATTATGACCCCAACATAAGAAATTAGTTAGAATTGATCCTATCTGTTTTCCATTGTTTACTTTATCTTGAAAATTCAATCTGACATATGGCATTCTATGGCCGATGGAGTGAACGTTTAAAAATGTGGTGGTTGACATTCGATATTAAATTTACAAAAATTAGTTATATTCACTTAGTGGTATTCAGGTTTCACTTTTATATTGCATAATCTTGCTACTATTGCTCAAAAAAAATGTAGGTTCACATTGTCAAAAAGAAAAGAAAATATAGGATAAAATGCTTGTGTTCATGCATTTTCTTGTAAATGAACGAGACCAAACCACTCAGTTAACAATGAAAATTAAAATAACTTGTTGAGTTTGAAAAAAATCAAATGAATAAAACCTATGAATACTAAAAAAAATACTTCCATTGCAGTCTAAACATCAAAATTGCAATTGCAGAATTGTATAATAATTTATGTTATCCTCTAAACATCAAAATTGCATTTGCAGAATTGTATAATCATTTATGTTATCCTCTTCGAAGATAGATCAGGAATAGGTCAACGAAAATTGACATTGGAGATGTGCAGAAAATATTGTAGATATCGCTAAGTAGAAAATAAATCTAATTTTTCTGTGTATCTAACGTTTCTAACCGTAGCCGAAGAAGCTTATCAAGACTTGAGATGAAGTAGTTGAAGCTTATAGGCAGCTAAAAGAATCGCGAAATCTATACTACGAGATCTGATCAGGATTTTGCAGGAACGGAAATAAATGCAAAAAAAAGAAGCAGGGATATATTTTAAACGAATTACCTGCTACATTGTTGGCAAAACCGCTGAATGATACCGCCTACAACGACCCCAGAAGCCTTAGAATGCAATTCGCAAACTTTATGCCGGCGATAGTACTGTTTGGCACTGCTCAAGTTTGCATTACAACCCTCGGCCCGGCATTGGGTTATCTGCGAGCCTGTACATGATGAGATTTCTGTCCCGTAAAATCCATTAACATGACCGGTTTCTTGAGATACGCTACCGGAATATGATGTTGATCCGGCTACACCAAGGTTCTTTCCCAGTCTGGCCTGGAAGAAATCCTCCTGCTCCGTGTTCAGGAAGTAGCAGCCCTGGACTAGCTGGCCTCTCTTCTCTATTAGTCGATGGGGATGCACAAGTGTTGAACTGTACCAAGGCCAGCCATGTATTCCCGATGAAACGAAAAAGTCTGAAGAATTTTCAGTGATGGCCGACTCAGATGATCTCGGTATTGATTGTGAGGTCATCATTAAATAACTATGTGTTGGCTGATCTGAATAATGACAGGACATCCATGGGCTATTGTGCGCCATGCTTGTTTGCCTTTCCGGATGAAGACTACACAGAACAACACACACTCCACTTACAGCTTCAACATTTGCTTCAGAATTAATAGATTGTTCCTACAAACCCTAAAACAGCTGAGCTGAAAACAAACAGCACTTAGAGATGTGACAATGGGAATTGTTGCAGCACTGTTCTTAAAGCCATTAAACTACTGAGGCATAACCACCCAAGCTGTGAATGGAATCCATAGCTTCATGCTAAATTGTTCATGAGATCAATAAACTGGGAAACTGTCTGTGCAATCATGGCCTCTCAGTGAAGAACCTAATGGGGGATCACCACCATTGCAAACTTGCAATTGGTAGATGAACAAAACGACTCAACTGTTCAAATGTCCCCACACAACAACTCTACAGTCGTAATTATAGGCTAATTCATCATACTCCACCCTTTTCAGCTAATTTTTTTCACATTATGGAATCCCAGGTTTATTAAAAAGCATAGCATTTTTGCAAATCTCAATTTTCATTGCTAAAAGTAGAAATTTTCATAACTGAAATCATGAGTGAAGAAAAATGTCATTGACAACAACGACACCCGGTCCCATGTTACATTATCAATGTCTAATGCCCAATTCAGATATTATCTACTTTCACAAATCAATTCCCTGTCAAACGGCAATATCCTTGGGGATCACATATGGTCTTTGTCTCATTTTATAACGAATCATTATATGAAAATAAGGTATGAATGGTAACCTGTCCGAGTTATCATTTCTTTATCACAATCAATTTCAAATCTGCAAACTGGCCACGTTAATTATAAGAACATTAATTATTCTTGTAAAGCAAGTAATAATTTATAACCTATGCCGGACTCACTATATATTAATTTTACACTATGATGATAGGATGTGTATTTTTGACCATTTGCACCTCTTCCATAATTCGTTTGACTTGTTCCTGTAGTTAGTTTACTTTCTAAGAAGTTAAATGGCCAATATTTGCATTCCAGTCAAGTGGCTTGGGAGTTATTTATATATGCCCATTTTAAGTTAAATAATTCCTAAAATATGTAGTTTTTTTTTTTCAAATAATCTCATTCATATTTATTTATTTATAGTTTGGCTATATAATCTCTCAAACATGTATTCATTCCAGTAATCTCTAAAGTATTTATATCTTTAAAATAATCTCCATATATATATAGTATTGTCTAAATCATCTCTAAAATATGTAATGTAATTTTCAAGGGAATGGTTTTTTTTATCTTGAAAAAATTACCAAGTAAGGACAATGATCATTATGGTGGAGAATAATTAGAGACATATCATTTTGGTTAAAGTGTTATTATCTATTATTTCTTTCTTTTTCATTTGTTGTTCCTTAATGATGGAAAGTGGGGATTAAGTGTTGGAAAAATATGATTTAGTTGAATTAATCACATTATTTTAAGTTGTTTTTAAATGTCGGGTTAAGTGTCTACTCAAAAGTTATAGAAAATTGAGAGAACCATTTAGGTATTCATTTTTAAAATTCAAAAAATTAAAAAATATGAACAAAAGTAGAAAAGAATATAATGGGTAAAGAGTTCAAAGTAACATTGAAGAACAACTAAAACTGGAAAACTTATCGAGTGATGTGATTGTCTAAATATTGGAAATAAAGACCATATATATCTTCAACTATTAAATATATGTTGATCATAAATGAAACATTATATTATTTGTCATCTATTTTGGTGCTTTATGGGTAGAAGAATTCAATGTATGGTCTTGTACATCCTATTTTATGTTAAGGTCTCATTTTGGTGATTTGGAATTTAGAAAGACTAAAGGTCCTAAACGGTCATTTTTTGGGTCAAGACTATCTCATGCAACATGTTAATGCTTTGTGGATGGGGAAAGAGCATTCAAGCCAATGGAGATGATAGTAGCATTGTTAGTGCTCCAACAAAAGTATTCAAAAGACAAATTGAATCCATGCATGAATGTTTTTACAATGTTGTGTTTTTGTGTGTTGGCTTTTGGATTTTCATTATGTAGAGCTTTAGAAGTGATTAACGCATTTTGAGTGGACACTCCACCCATCATCAGGGTCAATCGAAGTTGTAGCACAATTTCCATAGTGTTGCATCATTGTGTGTTGAATTTTGGATTTTCACTGTGTAAAGTTTGAGAAGTGGCCCACACGTTTCGGGTGGACACTCCACGCATCATTAGGCTCAAGTGCTACACCTTCAATTGACCATGATGACGGGTGGAGTGTCTACCTAAAATGCATCGGTAACTTCTAAAACTCTACACAATGAAAATCCAAGATCGAGCACAGAACACTAAATCCTTCAGAGGGAGAGGAAGTTTTGGTTGAAGAGGAAATTTTAGAGGCAAAGTACTCAAAGGAGCATCGTAACTTGTTACAAGTGTCAGAAACTAGAGAACAAGGGTTACAAATGCTCTAAAATTTTTAATACAACAAGGAGGCAGAAAAAGAAGACCCATGTTGTTCAAGAAGTGCAAAGAAATACTAGATTTGTAGGTGGAGATAGTGTTGATGAAGCTTAGTGGAAATCTACAGAGAATCTAATGTTTAGGATGACCACGTTTTTTCCTACAAGTCAGCCAAGTATTGAAGGACCACATAAAGAATGTCAAATTTCAAGACAATTTTTAAAAGCCGGGGTAAGTGATCTCTTTTAATTGTGGATGGAGGTATTATTGAAAATTTACTATCTACAAAGGTCATAGATGTTGGTTGTGGATCATGATCCTCCTTATGCATAGATCGTGTTTGATCTGTGTTTTGATCCCAGTACCACGACATGGGGTTTGGGAGGCTTTTCCCCCATTAAAGTCTCCATGGAGGGTAGAAGAGGGGGCAAGGACTGATTTGGGTATATTATATTGTATTGTAGCATTGTAAACTGATCTTTGTGATTGTGTGAGAGAGATTGTGAGGGAGTGAAGAGGAAGTGAAACATATGTGCTGCAGATTATATACCTGGATTTTTTTTTACAATATAATAGTAAAGAGAAGGAATTTTTGTGTGGACTTAGCCCATTTTGGGTGAACCAGGTTATATTGATGTCTCTCTTGTAATGTGTTTATGCGTTTAATATTTGCATCTTGTTTATTGTTATTCTTCTGCGATCCTAGTTTTCTAACAATATAAAAGATGAATTTGACCACATAGTTGGGCTTATAAAGTCTCATGGTTGTAGAGAGGGAACCATATGATTGTTTCCCAATGGTATTTAACTAACTTCAAGATTTGAAATTATTAGGATAGAGTATGTTTGATGTGGTACCAATGGATGTGTGTCATTTGTTGTTGGGTAGGCCCTAGCGATATGAGATATGGAATATGTATGATGGGGTTTATAATAAAATTGTGGTTAATAAGGATGGAAATCAAACCTTGACGGTACCTATGAAGGAGGAAAATGGTGAAAGTGGTAGCACTAGTAATTGTTTTGGAATGAGAGTAATGTTGATTTTAATGAAGACCTTCCTAAAAGAGGAGAACCATGTAAATTGATGTTTTGTTATTATACCTAGAGAACTTAGTTCAGATGCAAAGAGAGATTATATTCCCATAGAAGTGGAGAATATGTAGTTTGAGTTTATGACAATTATTTCTAAGGATATGCCAAATAATTACCACATGTGAAGAGCATACCCCATTAGATTGACTTCATACCAAGCTCTAGTTTGGTAAATAATTCCCCACATAGAATGACACCAACAAAGAATGAGTAGTTGAATATATAATTTCATGAATTATTGGAAAGAGGATTGATGAGAGAATGTTTGATCCCACTTGAAGTACCTAATGTACTTGCACCTAAGAAAGGAGGCGAATGGGGGATGTGTATTGATTCTAGAGCTATCAATAGGATAATAATTAAGTATAGGTTTCCATTACCAAGGATTAATAATATTTTTTATTATTTGAGTGGAGCAAAAGTTTTCACTAATATTAATTTGAAATTTGGTTACCATGAGACAAGGATTTGTGAAGGAGATGAATAGAAGAATGCATCCAAGACAAGTGTAGGAATTTATGAATGGAGGGTCATGCCATTTGGTTTAAAAAGTTACCCAAGTACTTTTATAAGGCTTATGAATGATGTGTTAAGACTTTATCATGGTAACTTTGTGGTATTTTATTTATATGATATTTTTATTTGAAACATGAAAAAGGAAGAACATCTTTCATAGTTAATGGAGGTACTAGGTGGTTTAAAAAAGATAAATTTATTATGACTCTATGGAAGTGTACCTTCATAAAGGAGGAGCTAGTTTACCTAGGTGTCATTATCTCTCAACAAGGTTGGAAGATGGATCCTAAGAAGGTTAAGTAAATTATAGAATCACCAACTCCAAAGAATACAACATTGACTAAGGTATGAAGCATCCATGGCTTAGCTAGTTGTTGCACCCGCAACAATTTCCCAAAATTCTAAAATTTTTAGGACCCTCCTTTAATTTGAGTTAGTTGGTTTTTCTTCTCGGTTTTGGTCTATGGATTTTTGGAATGTTTTACAGCGCTTTGAATTGCTATCAATCGATCTGTTTTTCTCCTTTAATGCTTGAAAGAATCCCATCCTTGATCGAACTCATCGTTGTTGTTGCATATCTTTCGAAACCGTTGTGAATCGGGAGTTAAGTTTTTTGACTTTCCGCCGTTGCGGGTGAGTTTCGGTTCTCTGACGTGTCGGATGGTTTTTGATTCTTCATCGGAAGGGTTGAGTTCTCCCTCGTCTGACGTTGTGGACTGATCTTCACTCCGGGCATCCGCCATTGCGGATCATGTTGGGTTTTGACTTTGTCTTACCCTCCGATCTGCGCTTTAAATTGTCTTCCGGCTGCGTATCGGAGCCCATTAACTTCGCGCTTTCTGCCGTTGTGGATGGAGTTCAACTTATGAACGCCCGCCGTTGCGGAGGAGTCCAAGTTGTCGGTCTCCGACCTCGGTCCTCGCCGACGCCCGATCATGGTTGATTCGTGCGTTCTATTAGCCGCTGCGGGTGATTTGGTGCAGGGGACTGTCCGCCATTGCGGAAGGTCTAGGGTTCTAGCCGCCTGACTCAGATTTGGTTTCGTGGCCGATTTAGAGCTCTCGCACGTGCGGCTCTTTTATATATGTGGGGGCAGGGGTTTGGATTTTTTATTGTTGTTTTGGGCCCGAGCTGTCGTTGTCCTCTCCGCACTGTCGACCCTACGAACCTTGTGGAGCTCCATGTTTGTACCCACGTCCAGGTGTCATTTGGAAGCTCAACCGTTGTCGCCTCATCAGCTACGCATCACTGCTAGGTAGGCTCGTTACCGCCCTACCTCGTGATTTTCAAGGTTTTGATTGGGTGATTTGTGCTGCAGTTGGGGTATTACTAGGATTGTGTCCCCGTATCTCTTTTTCGCTCGCACACGGAGTTTTCACCCGCGGCTAGGGTTGCCATAGTCGTTTCTCCTTGCATGTTGCGCCTACCTTTTTGAGAATTGTCGGTTGGGGATAACTGTTTGCGGTTAGAGGGGGGGAAGTCGTTTTTTCCTTTATAGAGCCCGCGTATTATCTTTTGACCTCAGCCGTTTTGGTTTCACCCCGTGCGCAGTGGATTAAGGCGCGGCGCAGGCGGTCGTTATGCCGCCTGCACCTGGTTTTCCCCTTGTAATAATGAGCTCCAGGAAGAATTTTCAATGGGGGTGTTTGCTGGTGATTTGTTGATGAGTCCTCGGCTGGTCAGTTCCCCTATTATGTTTACCCGGTTTTGAGCCCCAACCTCTTGCCCGCGCCGTCCCGCGCAATCCAGTGGTTCTTGTTTCTCTAAAACCCTAGGTGGTCAAGGGGGCTGTGCTGTTGTAGTGTTTACGATTTGAAGGTAGCATGGATGTTGGCATTGGTGGGAGCACTGTGTGCAAAGAATTGTTGTTGATTCCCGCAGTATCTAGCCGCACCGATGTAACTATCTTTCCACGAGCCCCATAGGCTATTGTCGTTTTTATCCCTAATAAAGCCATGCCGTCGATGTTTAGTTACATTTGCACCTTGTGTTTGAGATTCATACTTGTGCTTTATGAGTTGTTATCATGAAAAAATGGCATACTGTGAAATAATGTAGATTTAATGCCAGCCAAATTATGATTAATCCAGTTTTAGTATTATGCAGCAGAAAGACATCACTCATTATATTGCAGTAGTGGACTGAGTCTATTTTGTACTGGTAGTTCTGATAGTCAGGACATGGCTGGGTTGTGGATACATGTGTTGGTTTCTTTTCTTGCTTGCACATTAACATAGGATATTAGCACATTGCATAGTATTGCATGCTTGTTCAATTCTTCACCCTGAAGGGCTTATGTCTTAATTTCATTACAGTCATAATACACTTGAGAATGAATAAACTGCTGCACAATGTTCGCAAATTCGAATTGCTTAATGTCATAATGTTATACATGGCAGGAAGAACTTACAATGTCCAAAAGGCAGAAAAAGAAGGCCCCTATGGTCGAAGAACAATCAGCAATAGAGGTCATCACACAGACATAATATATATATGAGGACACCCAATGTGTCTCGGGTGTTGAGCCTGAGTATAAATGGGATGAGATATACAGATTGATTTCCCGCAGGGAGGTCCCGGACATGGGTCTCGAAGAGAAGCCCATTTATGCCAACATAGAGAAATCTGCCATCATGAAGGTGGCTACCAGACCAGAGCTGTTCCCATGCTCTGATGTTATGAGATGGATTTTGCCCCACACAAACAACAACACAATGCTTATAGGAAATGTCAAAGGTCAGGGCTATGCTGCATTTAGCCCAGGATATGTGGCGCTGGCTTACCACCTACCAGAGCCTCAAATTTTCCTATCAAACGATTGGTTGGATAACCTCAAGATGGATTTGGTTGAAACCCTGAAGAGAATGCTCTTGCTAGGAAAGCTCTATCGACACAGAACAACCGAGGATTATGATACAGCAAGCTTAAGAGCTCCTTACAGATTTGTAGCTCTGATGCTACACAGGATCTTTGGTAGAGCCAGTGGCAGACTCTTCAAATTTGAATGGGTCCCCATTATGTTCCATGTGGTGACCCAAGGAACAATATTCAACTGGGCCAGCCTCGTATCAAGCAGTCTCTCTTCTTGCGTAGCTGCAGCCTTGGGAGGAGGAGAAGCCCGTAAAAAATCTGAATTCTATATGAATTCAATTTTGATAGACTGCATACTATGTAACCAGCCTTTCCCCGGACTCAAGTGTGCCTGGGACAGGGAGAGAATGCCTGTATATGCAGCTTACAAACCATTGTGGGCTCATCAGTACCATAGTTATTACAGAGAAGTATGTGAGCATTTTATTATGCCACTATACACACTTATCTTCCGGAAGGAATGTGACTACATGTCGGAAGATGCTATGCATGTAGTAGAGGAGTATGGATATTATTTCTTGACCGACAATGGGATGTATCTTAGAATGTATGGAGGCTCGAAGACACCTTATCTGCTGCCAAAGTATGCAATGGATTGTATAATCCATAAAGAGGCGGTCATACAAGTGTTCATTGACGGAGTTGGTCATTTCCTGTTCCAGCATAAGAAGGCTGCATATCCCCCTTTACCTTTCAAGTTAGGTAGCTACAAATTCACCAATGTGAAACAAGCTGCCGAATTCATAGAAGAACTAGGGAAGTTCCATTTTGGGGAGATGCCTTTCTGGCGCAATGACACTCATGGTAAAGCGGCTGAGCACTGCAAGAAGCATAAAGTGTTCTTTGAATATACCCATCATTATGATAAGGATGAATCTATTTTTCGGAGAGCTCCAAACATGACAGCACTCAGCAGAAGATTCAAACCAAAGAACCCCACCAAAGGTGGAAAAGGGGCAGAGCAGGCCAAAGCTGAACAAGCCAAGGCTGAAGAAGGAGCCAAAAGGATAAGGGAGGAAGCTCAAAGGCTGGAAAATGAGGCTACAGAAGGGAGAATAAGAGAAAAGGAAAGCTGCCCAAGAAGCAGCTGAACTAGGAAAAGAAGCAGCCAAAGAAATAGGAGAGGCAGTTAGGCAAGCAGGCGAGGAAGCAGAGAGAAAACTAAATGAAGAGCTCCAAGGGTAGGAGGCTGAAAAGACAAAGTTAACACAACAGTCAGCCTCTAAAACACCAATAGGGAAAAGTCAGGAAGAGGAAAACCCTGAGGTGCAAATCCTTCAAGTACCTACTGCAAGCACTCCTGTAACCCCTATGCTCCAAATAGTGCCTTTCGTCCAGAAGAAGGGGGAAGAAGTCCCTGATTTCAGTACTGTATATTATGACAGGACCACTAAAAGAATAATGAGGAGGACGGAAAAGAAGGTGGAGGTGAAAGATCTATCAGGGAAAATGGTCACAGATACAGCAGTCATGCTAGGGACAGACAAAGACCCTATGTTCACGATAAGAGCTGGGGCTGCACTAATTGATGCCTCCACTGATAACATAAAAAAAGTGATGATTGAATTAGAGTCAGCTAAGAAGACCACTACTCAGCTAAAAGACACACTGAGACAAGAAAGAGGAGAGGGTAGCAGACTTAAGAGGAAGTATGAACACGTGCTAAGGGAAATGGAATCCACGAAGGATGAAATCCATGTCCTTCAGGTGGAGATCCAAGCCAAGGGAACAGCACAAGAGGTTCTAGAAAAGGCGCAACAGGAAGTTCAAGATCTGAAGAATTAGAAGGAACAATTGAGGGAAAAGGTGGAGGACCTAGAGGAACTGCAGACTATCATCTATGAGTCCAATACTGAATACACCAAAGAACTGAAAGAGCAGCTAGCTTCTCTGACTGCTGAACTGGAGACAGCAAAGGAACAGTAAGCCAATATGCAGCCATTTAAAGAGTATATCCTAGAACACATATTTCATTAAATTTGGAATTAAAAAGTGGATCTAGAATTCCAAAATAACCAAAAAACTCAATTCTTGCATTTTTCTTGTAATAAAATCTTTCCAAATTTATTGAAATATGTGTTCTAGCGCAAAAGGCTAAAATGATGCAGCTGCAGACTGCTCTGGAAGAAGAAAGATGCAAAGTTCTTCGGATGGACAGCAGGTTACAGGAGATCATAGAAACTTCCTCCTATTTCGTAGACAGGTCCCAAGATGTTTTCGAGGTCTTGAATGCCAGAATGGCAAGACCAGAAGATGATGCCGAGATTCCAGGAGAACTACCAGCCAAAGATCATGAAACCCTCAGGAGAGATCACATCCTAGTAGAGTTTGCCATCAGCACTGTTGAAGACTTTAAGAAGGCTATCTGAAGGACACAGGTAGCATGCTCAGAATATTTTAAAAGGTTACTTAATGCATACAACCGCTGCCAGACAAAGGCTGAGCTTAGGTTTGAAGAGTTCCCAGATCATGAGACCTTTGTGGACATATTGCAGAAAGGGAATCAAGATGCAGAGGCCAAGACGCAGCAGATTCAATCCATTGATGCCATGGTGCTGAAGAACGAAGTGGGCCATGCAGCCATTAGCATACAGATTCTAGAAGACCAGCTTCGGTTGAGCCCAGCAAGGATTGAGGCCATCAAGAACCAAGTTGACAAGTTTGAAATTAACATCCAGTTCCTAGAGCCGTGCGCTTTTGAAGGCCTCGCTGCTGAAGCAGCAGCATGGAAAAAATTCTTTGAAAACCAAGGAGGATCCTCCTCATAGAGGACCGGTCAACTTTTATTAATGTAATATTTTTGTAAAAGTTTTGAGAAATGAAGCGTTGGGAAAGCAAAAGGTTGGGAAGCCCAAAGGTCACTTTGGGCAACCCAACCATTTTGACCTTTTGTATAAAAATAGGAAGTGTAGAAGCAAAAGGGGATTTTTCCCCCAATAAGAATGGAAGGTTGTTGTAAGAAGAACTATTTCCTTTTGCAATAAAAATTAGAGTTTGCCTGTTGAAATAAGATCGGTGGGATTTCAAATGTTTTGCCATGGATAGTCGAAAGATGAACTACTCTGTTTTTCAGCATTGTATCCGTGAATCGTGAGATCGTTCTAACTTATGACCTATGTCTTGTTTAAATGATTTCTGATTTATTTTATGAAATAACCACCATGAGTAATGCATGCTTATTACGAAACAATTGGTTAGCTAGTTGTGGAAATATCTTTCATTGTTCATGCCTGTAAAAGTAAATGTCAGCTATCTGTAATTTCTTTTATCATGTGTGCACATCCGCATTGCTCATATTTATTAAATATAATTTGGCTCCCTGGAGATAGGTAGATAGAGATAAATAGATAGACAGATAGCTAGGTAAGTGCATAGATGCATGTGTGATTCTGGTGCTGGTGAGCCTAAGACGATAGGTAAGAACCTGCGCATCACATTCTGACTGCTCCCCGCATCCTTCACCACCTTGCATGTTTAGTTAGATTCTTGCATATCATTCTTAAGTCAAAAATACAATTTCCGGTGGACCGGGCCGCAACCGGTAAACCCTTGTTGTTACTTTGACCTACGGTAGCCGGACCGTAAAATCGGACGGATTCCCTATACCGAACAGTCAACGGGCTAGTTGGGAACGTTGATTGGGGAGAATCCGTTACTGTTGTCGCCTGCGAATTTCTAGGCCCCAACAGTTTTGATGCTAGAAGGAGGGCCTCCAGTAAAAGGCTGGTCGTGGAACTTAATTTCCCGAAACCATCCTACCAGCAGATGTTTGAAGCTTTCAACCTAACCCAAGTGTTCACAGTTTTTGGTGCTATCCTTGAATGATTGTTTTTCCCAGTGGCTTATCTGTTTACCTTTGCTCATGGCCAGTAACCAACCCAACCCGCTGCCGGCATGGAGAGCTCGGTCCCCTCTGAACTTAACACCTCCTTTGCATAACCTTCCTCAAGCCTTTGACAAGCTCATGCCCAAGTTTGACCCTGTGGAAAATATCGCTGTAGATGATCAACTTCAAAGATTCTACCTAGCATTAGAAGGGATAAGGGCTGGGGAGTATGAAGATGTGGTTTGTAGACTTTTTCCACACACTCTGAAAGGAGCAGCAGCATCTTGGTACTTTGGTCTACCTGCAAACTCCATTCCGGATTGGGACACCTTTGAAAGGGTTTTCAGAAATAGATACACAACTCAGAAGACACATGCCTTGTTGATGAAAGGGCTTGGTTTGTTGAGAAGAGAGAAGAATGAAAAGGTACATAGTTTCACTTAGATGTTTTCATTGTACTTAAAAAATTTTCCTGCTATGGACAGACCTTCAGACAAAGTTTTAATTGAATATTATACCTCAGCCCTAGGTCCTGAGCTGGCCATGTTTTCCAAAATGAAAGTCAAGCCTACATTGGTGGAAACTTATGAGGAGGCCGAAAGAGAAGAGGCAGAAAGTGAGAGTATAGAGGATTACCCTGATTCATGAGAAGAGAAGACCACTGTAAGAAGAAGCTCACTGCTGTTTAAATCTAGAGAAGATCAACCACATGATTATCATGAGATGATGAAAGTGCTTCAGAAAATGTCCAACCGAATTATAGATCTGGAAAAGGAGAGGGACATTCAGAAAACCAATAAGCCACACTATCCAAAAAAGGAAGATAACAACCAATGGCAAGTCCCACCTCCTAATTTGGCATCAATAAACATAACAGAAATAGGAGGGCATAATTTCTGTACTTTTCGTCAACAACCTCATTCTGAGAAGAAGTGTCCTCAATGGTTACATTCAATGACATTGGTGATGAACAAGTTGTTGGATCCTAAATTGATTAGGGACAGTGGTGAGGAAGAAAAGGAGAAACAGATCATAAGCAAACCAAAGGATGATACTATGTTCTCATGGAATGGTATTTCATTGTTTAACATTGAAGATGACACTCCTAAATCTGAATGCACATCCATAACTATAAAGGACAAAGTTTTTACAAGCCAAGACAGTACAATGATTTCTAAGGTTAACAGTTTGTAGGAGAATGTTAAGAAACTGGACGAGGGAAAAGCGCATCAGAACAGTACCCTCAACCAGCGGACAGAACCAACCACTGAGACTGTTGATCCTATAGAGGAAAAGATAGGGGTCAGTGGAAAAAACTCTGATGAAACTCAAGAGCTAGCAAAGGATATACCTATTCAAAACCAACTAGGAGAAGAAGACCAAGAACCAAGTTGGAAAGAAAACCTTGACACCCCTCCTTTTCTCTTGACTCTAGAGATGCTGAACTACAATGTGCATAATTTCTTAGTAGACTCTGGAGCAGCAGTAAATGTGATGCCCCTTGAGATTTGTAAAAGGATTAATGGACAGCTAGAGTCTACACCTCGTGAAGTAACGCAATTAGATCGCACAGGAGTCAAGGTGGTGGGTGAAATGAAGAATTTCCTCATTCGTTTGGCTACAAACAACAAAATATGTCAATTTATTGACATTATGGTGGCTGATATACCAAGGGGATATGGGCTCATTCTCAACCGAGATTGGACTGCCAGGCTGAAAGGATATTTTGCTTCAGATTGGTCTCATCTGTGGTTGCCTCTCAAGGGTACCCCAAGTCATATAAAAATTCTGAGAGAACCATATATGAAGTATACTGTCACTAAGTTAGGAGAAGGCAATGAGTCTACTGATTCTACCCTGGGAAACTATCTCACTGAGCTTAAGCTAAGACATCATTCCTCAAAAAGGGCCAGTCCTATGACGGGCACTCAGCCTGAGCTCCTTCAACTCCCTCAGGCTGAAAGAAATGACTGCAGGATCTTAGATATGGGTTCCATTTCAATAACAACACAGTTGGACCATGGTTAGGCAATCCATGTCTAAATCCAGCTCATTGCTCAGTTTTTTTTTTTATATTTATTTATAATTTTTTAGGAATGGGCAAAATTTTTGTTTTATGTTGTATATAAGTAAATTGCTTTGTTGCTTATGTTGTTTTCTTATTTTAGTACTTTGATGTTTTCTTTCTTTTGATTACTTGCTTTGTTGCTGTTTTCTTTATAGCTTTGCTATTTTTCCTTTTGATTTTGAATAAAGAGGCAAGCTCTTGGTTGCAATGGAAACATCAGTGTTCTTTGTTAGCTAAAATCTTGACTGAAATACTGTGCTTTAAAGCATAGAATATCTTCTAGTAACTGTATTCCTAACTGGCATGCATTTATTGAAGTCTCACTTAACCCCTATAAATAACTCAGAAGTGGAAAAGGTCTGAAGTACTATTTCGAGGCTCCATCTACTTCACATCCTAAATACCCAAGGGAGTGACAGCAAAAGACCCATGGAAAGGAAGAAGAGTGGGACAGTTTATCATATATAAATGATCCCAAGCCATAAATTAAGAAAAGGCTAAAAGATATTAAGAGTCAAAGCTCCTGAAAGAAATAAGACATATCAAAGCAAAGCTCGAAAAAGCATTAATCTCAAAGCATAAAGTACCAAATGGCCACAAGATCCTCTCCGTCTGTGAACTGAACTACGAAGTATAGTGTTCACACAAAAGGATACTATGGGATAGAGGATCTTGAATTAAAATTCAGTAAGAAAGGCCTGCAGGAAGACTCTTATCAAAAGAACTAAAGTTCAGAAGGCACAAAAGTGCAACTTGGCATGGGAATGAGGAACAAAAGGATAATGCTATTACTCTCTGTCACAATCCTGTGGTGTCTAAGCTGTAACTACCAAAGGGAAGGTAAAATAAACCTCATCCATTCTTCCTCAAAAGAGTTATTCAGACCTGAAACACTACTGATGTTACCTTTTCCCAAAAAGATGGGCTTCGTATAAGTAATTTAATGCATAAGTTGGCCTACTTAGGGATACAGACATCTAGAAGATTTTGATTTTATTTAGACAGTCTTAAGCTGGGAGAGAGAGTTAATTCAGATATCTGGGGTTCACCAGGTAGTCACCAATTGTTGCACCTACAACAATTTCCCAAAATTCTAAAAATTTTAGGACCCTCCTTTAATTTGACTTAGTTGGTTTTTCTTCTCGGTTTTGGTCTATGGATTTTTGGAATGTTTTACAGCGCTTTGAATTGCTATCAATTGATCTGTTTTTCTCCTTTAATGCTTGAAAGAATCCCATCCTTGATCAAGCTCATCGTTGTTGTTGCATATCTTTCGAAACCATTGTGAATCGGGAGTTAAGTTTTTTGACTTTCCGCCATTGTGGGTGAGTTTCGGTTCTCTGACGTGTCGGATGGTTTTTGATTCTTCATTGGAAGGGTTGAGTTCTCCCTCGTCCGACGTTGTGGACTGATCTTCACGCCAGGTGTCCACAGTTGCGGATCATGTTGGGTTTTGAATTTGTCTTACCCTCCGATCTACGCTTTAAATTGTCTTCCGGCTGCGTATCGGAGCTCGTTAACTTCGCGCTTTCTGCCGTTGCAAATGGAGTTCAACTTATGAATGCCCACCATTGCGGAGGAGTCCAAGTTGTCGGTCTCCGACCTCGGTCCTCGCCGACGCCTGATCATGGTTGATTCGTGCGTTCTATTAGCTGTTGCGGGTGAGTTGGTGCTGGGGACTGTCCGCTGCTGCAGAAGGTCTGGGGTTCTAGCCGCCCGACTCAGATTTGGTTTCGTGGCCGATTTAGAGCTCTCGTACGTGCAGCTCTTTTATATATGCGGGGGCAGGGGTTTGGATTTTTTATTGTTGTTTTGGGCCCGAGCAGTCGTTGTCCTCTCTGCACTGTCGACCCTACGAACCTTGTGGAGCTCTGTGTTTGTACCCGCATCCAGGTATCAGTTGGAAGCTCAACCGTTGTCGCCTCATCAGCTACGCATCACTGCCAGGTAGGCTCGTTACCGCCCTACCTCGTGCTTTTCAAGGTTTTGATTGGGTGATTTGTGTTGCGGTTGGGGTATTACTAGGATTGTGTCCCCGTATCCCTTTTTCACTCGCACACGGAGTTTTCACCCGCGGATAGGGTTGCCATAGTTGTTTCTCCTTGAATGTTGTGCCTACCTTTTTGAGAATTTCCGGTTGGGGATAATTGTTTGCAGTTAGAGGGGGGGAAGTCATTTTTTCCTTTATAGAGCCCGCGTATTATATTTTGACCTTGGCCGTTTTGGTTTCGCCCTACGTGTAGTGGATTAAGGCGCGGTGCAGGCAGCCATTATGCCGCCTACACCTGGTTTTCCCATTGTAATAATGAGGTCCAAGAAGAACTTTCGATGGGGGTTTTTGCTGGTGCTTTGTTGATGAGTCCTCGGTTGGTCAGTTCCCCTATTATGTTTACCCGGTTTTGAGCCCCAACCTCTTGCCCGCGCCGTCCCACGCAATCCAGCGGTTCTTGTTTCTCTGAAGCCCTAGGTGGTCAAGGGGGCTGTGCTATTGTAGTGTTTACGATTTGAAGGTAGCATGGATGTTGGCATTGGTGGGAGCACTGTGTGCAAAGAATTGTTGTTGATGCCTGCAGTATCTAGCCGCACTGATGTAACTATCTTTCCGCGAGCCGCATAGGCTATTGCCGTTTTTATCCCTAATAAAGCCATGTCGTCCATGTTTAGTTACATTTGCACCTTGCGTTTGAGATTCATACTTGTGCTTTATGAGTTGTTATCATGAAAAAATGGCATACTGTGAAATAATGTAGATTTAATTCCAGCCAAATTATGATTAATCCAGTTTTAGTATTATGCAGCAGAAAGACATTGCTCATTATATTGCAGTAGTGGACTGAGTCTATTTTGTACTGGTAGTTCTGATAGTCAGGACATGGCTGGGTTGTGCATACATGTGTTGGTTTCTTTTCTTGCTTGCACATTAACATCGGATATTAGCACATTGCACAATATTGCATGCTAGTTCAATTCTTCAGCCTGAAGGGCTTATGTCTTAATTTCATTACAGTCATAATACACTTGAGAATGAATAAACTGCCGCACAATGTTCGCAAATTCGAATTGCTTAATGTCATAATGTTATACATGGCAGGAAGAACTTACAATGTCCAAAAGGCAGAAAAAGAAGGCCCGTATGGTCGAAGAACAATCAGCAATAGAGGTCTTCACACAGACATAATATATATATGAGGACACCTAATGTGTCTCAGGTGTTGAGCCTGAGTATAAATGGGATGAGATATACGGATTGATTTCCCGAAGGGAAGTCCTAGACATGGGTCTCGAAGAGGAGCCCGTTTATGCCAACATAGAGAAATCCACCATCATGAAGGTGGCTACCAGACCAGAGCTGTTCCCATGCTCTGATGTTATGAGATGGATTTTGCCCCACACAAATAGCAACACAATGCTTATAGGAAATGTCGAAGGTCAGGGCTATGCTGCATTTAGCCCAGGATATGTGGCGCTGGCTTACCACCTGCCAGAGCCTCAAATTTTCCCATCAAACGATTGGTTGCATAACCTCAGGATGGATTTGGTGGAAACCCTGAAGAGAATGCTCTTGCCAAGAAAGCTCTATCGACACAAAGCAACGGAGGATTATGATACAGTGAGCTTAAGAGGTCCTTACATATTTGTAGTTCTGATGCTAAAAAGGATCTTTGGTAGAGCCAGTGGCAGACTCTTCAAATTTGAATGGGTCCCCATTATGTTCCATGTAGCGACCCAAGGAACAATCTTCAACTGGGCCAACCTCATATCAAGTAGTCTCTCTTCTTGCGTAGCTGCAGCCTTGGGAGGAGGAGAAGCCCATAAAAAATCTCAATTCTATATGAGTTCAATTTTGATAGACTGCATACTATGTAACCAGCCTTTCCCCGACCTCAAGTGTTCCTGGGACAGGGAGAGAATTCCTGTATATGCAGCTTACAAACCATTGTGGGCTCATCAGTACCACAGTTATTACAGATAAGTATGTGAGCATTTTATTATGCCACTATACACGCTTATCTTCCGGAAGGAATGTGACTGCATGTTGGAAGATGCTATGCAGGTAGTAGAGGAGTATGGAGATTATTTCTTGACCAACAATGGTATGTATCTTAGAATGTATGGAGGCTCAAAGACACCTTATTTGTTGCCAAAGTATGCAACGGATTATATAATCCATAAAGAGGCGGTCAGACAAGTGTTCATTGACGGAGTTGGTCATTTCCTGTTCCAGCATAAGAAGGCTGCATATCCCCCTTTACCTTTCAAGTTAGGTAGCTGTAAATTAGCCAATGTGAAACAAGCTGCCGAATTCATAGAAGAACTAGGGAAGTTCCATTTTGGGGAGATGCCTTTCCGGTGCAATGACACTCATGGTAAAGTGGCTGAGCACTGCAAGAAGCATAAAGTGTTCTTTGAATATACCCATCATTATGATAAGGATGAATCTATTTTTCGGAGAGCTCCAAACATGACGGCACTTAGCAGAAGATTCAAACCAAAGAACCCCACCAAAGGTGGAAAGGGGGCAGAGCAGGCCAAAGCTGAACAAGCCAAGGCTGAAGAAGGAGCCAAAAAGATAAGGGAGGAAGCTCAAAGGCTGGAAAATGAGGCTGTAGAGTGGCTGCAGAAGGGAGAAGAAGAGAAAAGGAAAGCTGCCCAAGAAGCAGCTGAACTAGCAAAAGAAGCAGCCAGAGAAACAGGAGAGGAAGTTAGGCAAGCAGCTGAAGAAGCACAGAGAAGACTAAATGAAGAGCTCCAAGAGCAGGAGGCTGAAAAGACAAAGTTAACACAATAGTCAGCCTCTGAAACACCAACAGGGCAGAGTCAGGAAGAGGAAAACCTTGAGGTGCAAATCCTTCAAGTACCTACTGCAAGCACTACTGTAACCCCTATGCTCCAAATAGTGCCTTTCATCCAAAAGAAGGGGGAAGAAGTCCTTGATTTCAGTACTATATATTATGACAGGACCACTAAAAGAATAATGAGGAGGACATAAAAGAAGGTGGAGGTGAAAGATCTATCAGGGAAAATGGTCACAGATACAACAGTCATGCTAGGGACAGACAAAGACCCTATGTTCACGATAAGAGCCGGGGCTGCACTGATTGATGCATCCACTGATAACATAAAAAAGGTGATGATTGAATTAGTGTCAGCTAAGAAGACCACTGCTCAGCTAAAAGACACACTGAGACAAGAAAGAGGAGAGGGTAGCAGACTTAAGAGGAAGTATGAACACGTGCTAAGGGAAATAGAATCCACAAAGGGTGAAATCCATGTCCTTCAGGTGGAGATCCAAGCCAAGGGAACAGCACAAGAGGCTCTAGAAAAGGTGCAACAGGAAGTTCAAGATCTAAAGAATGAGAAGGAACAATTGAGGGCAAAGGTGGAGGACCTAGAGGCGCAACAGACTATCATCTATGAGTCCAATACTGAATACACCAAAGAACTGAAAGAGCAGCTGGCTTCTCTGACTTCTAAACTGGAGACAGCAAAGGAATAGCAAGTCGATCTGCAGCCATTTAAAGAGTATATCCTAGTGCAAAAGGCTAAAATGATGCAGCTGCAGACTGCTCTGGAAGAAGAAAGATGCAAAGTTCTTCGGATGGACAGCAGGTTAGAGGAGATCATAGAAACTTCCTCCTATTTCGTAGATAGGTCCCAAGATGTTCTCAAGGTATTGAACGCCAGAATGGCAAGACCAGAAGATGATGTCGAGATTCCAGGAGAACTACCAGCCAAAGATCATCAAACCCTCAGGAGAGATCACAGCCTAGTAGAGTTTGCCATCAGCACTGCTGAAGACTTTAAGAAGTCTGTCCAAAGGACACAGGTAGCATGCTCAGAATATTTTAAAAGGTTACTTAATGCATACAACCGCTGCCAAACAGAGGCTGATCTTAGGTTTGAAGAGTTCCCAGATCATGAGACCTTTGTGGACATATTGCAGAAAGGGCATCAAGATGCAGAGGCTAGGACGCAGCAGATTCAATCCATTGATGCCATGGTGCTGAAGAACGAAGTGGGCCACGCAGCCATTAGCATACAGATTCTAGAATATCGGCTTCGGTTGAGCCCAGCAAGGATTGAGGCCATCAGGAACCAAGTTGACAAGTTTGAAATTAACATCCAGTTCCTAGAGCCGTGCGCTTTTGAAGGCCTCGCTGCTGAAGCAGCAGCGTGGAAAAAATTATTTGAAAACCAAGTAGGATCCTCCTCATAGAGGACCGGTCAACTTTTATTAATGTAATATTTTTGTAAAAGTTTTGAGAAATGAAGCGTTGGGAAAGCAAAAGGTTGGGAAGCCCAAAGGTCACTTTGGGCAACCCAACCATTTTGACCTTTTGTATAAAAATAGGAAGTGTAGAAGCAAAAGGGGCCTTTTTCCCCAGTAAGACTGGAAGGTTGTTGTAAGAAGAACTATTTCCTTTTGCAATAAAAATTACAGTTTTCCTGTTGAAAGAAGATCGATGGGATTTCAAATGTTTTGCCATGGATAGTCGAAAGATGAACTACTTTGTTTTTCAGCATTGTATCCATGAATCATGAGATCATTCTAACTTATGACCTATGTCTTGTTTAAATGATTTCTGATTTATTTTATGAAATAACCACCATGAGTAATGCATGCTTATTACGAAACAATTGGTTAGCTAGTTGTGGAAATATCTTTCATTGTTCATTCCTATAAAAGTAAATGTCGGCTATCTGTAATTGCTTTTATCATGTGTGCACATCCGCATTGCTCATATTTATTAAATATAATTCGGCTCCCCGGGGATAGGTAGATAGAGATAAATAGATAGACAGATAGCTAGGTTAGTGCATAGATGCATGTGTGATTCTGGTGCTGGTGAGCCTAAGACGATAGGTAAGAACCTGCGCATCACATTGTGACTGCTCCCCACATCCTTCACCACCCTGCATGTTTAGTTAGATTCTTTCATATCATTCTTAAGTCAAAAATACAATTTCTGGTGGACCGGGCCGCAACTGGTAAACCCTTGTTGTTACTTTAACCTACGGTAGCCGGACCGTAAAACCGGATGGATTCCCTATACCAAACAGTCAACGGGCTAGTTGGGAACGTTGATTGGGGAGAATCCCTTACTGTTGTCGCCTGCGAATTTCCAGGCCCCAACACTAGTCTTTACCAAAAGTTCATAAGGAATTTTAGTGGAATTTGTGAATAATAACTACATGCATGAAGAAGGGAGAATTTTAGTGGATCATTTATGCTCAAATAGGATTTTTGTTGTTGAAGTAGAAAGTAAGTGAAAGACGAGTGTTCTACCTACCATATTTTGACAAAACTTTTAGGTTGATGATGATGTTAGTTGTACAATGATTGGAGAATTGTAGAGTCAAGAGGGAATACCCATATCTTTCTTCAATGAAACATTAAATGAGGTGAAGCAAAAGTATTTAGTTGATGATCAAGAATTTTATGCAATTGTTCAAGACTTAAAGAAGTGGAGATGATATTTTTTGTTTAAAGAAATTGTTCTATATGGTTATCATCATGTTTTAAAGTATTTCAACAACTAGTCAAGATTGAATCATAAACATATGAACTAGATGGAATTTCTACACAATTATACTTTTGTATTGAAGTATAGGTCAAGGAAGTCAAACAAAGTAACAAATGCATTGAGCATAAGTTCAACGTTGTGATCTACTATTATAATAGAGATACTAGGACTATAGGATACGAAGAGGCTATATGAAAAGGAACGAAATATTTTTGAAGCATGGAATGTGATCTAGGAACCATGGAGTATTGACATACCTCCATATTTGTATTATTTTATCCAAGAAGGATTTATTTTCAAGAATTATTATTTATGTGTACAAAGGGGGTCAACGAGGAAAAATTTGATCAAAGAGCTTCTTAATGGAGTTATGAGTGGACATTTTGGCGTGGATAAATCTAGAGCATTAGTCGAGGAGAATTATTATTTGATAATAATGGATAAAGATGTGAAACCATGTGTTGAACATTATAGAGTTTGTGGGGATGCAAAGGGGAGAAGCCAAAAAAACTGGATTCTATATGTCATTACTAATACAAAGAACCCAACTAGGTAATGATTTATTTTTCTTCTTGTCAATAGTTTTTAAAAACTGCTCATTACATAATTCCTTTTAACAAGACTAATGATGAAACCAACATAGATGTTTTATTCTTCAAATAAAATGCTAGATTCCATGTATTTTCTAGAAGCATAACATCTGATAGTGATAGAAAACTCCATGGACAATTTTGAAATAAATTATGAAAGAAATTTGATACTAAATTGTAGTTTAATTTTGTGTATCTCCCATAAACTAATGGGGAGATGTAGGTTTCCAAAAAGCTCCTTCTAAATATCGTAAATTTTCTAGATGGAGAAAGTTCTTTACTATGGAAGAGTATACTGGAACAAGATGAGTTTTCATATAATTATTAAGATGTCATGTCTATAGGGAAGAGTCAATTTCAGATTGTTAATGGAAGATTACCAAGGGTTGTTTCTCACTTGAAATCATTTCTAAAAGGATTCAAAAGAGTGTAGATGCATAGTTATTTTTAGAGCATATGAAAAAATTCACAAACATGTTTAAAAGTAGTTACAAAAGCGTAGTCTATAGTATAAACAAAGAATAGATTTTAACCAAAGAGTTAAAATATTTGAAAAATTAGATTTAGTATTAAACCATTTGAGAAAGAGATATTCCTCCATGGAGCATATAATAAGTTGAAGATGAAGAAAATTCGATCTTGCAAGATTGTAAATAAGATATATGATAATGAATATGTATAATAGTTACCTACAAAGTTATATATCTCACATATTTTAATTGTTTTATATTTTTATGAATTATGCAAGGGTTTTTTCTGAAGAATATGATGATTTTATTATGCATTGGAAAGAGAAAATGCCATAGTCGCTAGCAGAGGATATAATGCAAATTATTGATGTCATGAACCTAGTCACTTAATAATTCCCAATGTACTATGATACCTTCTTAATATTAAATCAGAAACACCCATGTTGCTCTGTTACATTTTCCATCTAATTTAATTATGCTTTACGTGGTTTTGAGAATGTATTTGACAACATAACTAATTTAAACATGCATGAATATAATGGCATCTTAATTTTTATATTGAAATACCACAAATGATAGTCATATAAAAAACATCAATAAATCCTTCAACAATAATTATACTATCTACAAATTTCATACAAAAATAATACTTATATGTAAAATAAGCCAACTCTCTACAGACCAAGGAAGTTCCACCCTGCGATAGGCTCTGTCAAGACAAATATTACTTTTACAGGGAAGCCCCGAGATGGGACTATAAATCCATAAGAACATGTTTGTTTATCTCTCTATAGCTAACTCTCAGTCAAGGAATAATGATCTCTTCTCTAGGTTAACAATACCTCGATCTCCCTTCTCTCGTCTAACAGTACCTCGGTTTTGTTAACCCAATTCCTTTCCATGGATCCCAGGAGTTGCGTTGTACTTTGTCTATATCTCTATGTGGCAGGGAGTAATGTTAAGGTGGTGGGAGAATAGGTGACAAGGTTTTGTTGAAGTTAGCGTAGTTCTAGATGCTCCGAATGATTATCTCTTATAGATGGAAAATGAATGAAGAATGAGTTATTCCTTACTGTTTATAAGTTTGGATAAGACTAGCCAAGTGGCTCCAAGAGTTATAGGAGCAAGCCACTTATCATTCATGGAGTTGGACACTTTTCCCTTTCCCAAATATATTTGACCTGTGGCATGCATGGGTCGGGCACATTTTTCCCTCTCAACTAGGATTGGGATAATCTCTCTCTCATCCCCTTGTGGAAAGATAGTACACCATCTCTTCTTTTTTACTTTAGTCTATGGTAATGGACTTTATATTAAAGAGTGAGTATTTACAATTGTACATAGCTTGGTCACTCTGGACAATTTATACAACTGGTGTATCCCTTTCATCAATATTACATTTTCTATACATATTGGGGTAGAAAATGGGGTGTTACAATTGATGAAATATGTGTTTGGCATAGTCACTAGAAGCTATAAAACGAAGAAATTTAGAACTCTTTGCATGGATTGGACCTTATAAGATAGATGTTTCTGAATGGATTGAGACTTTAGTGGTTTCTAGCATTTGGGTCATAATCAGTATATTGATTGGATCTAATGTTTTCATATTTCATGTTATGAAAAACAATTTTTGAAACTCCTTTTCATTTCCCCTATGTGCATTGTATTTAGAATGTATCCTTGCTTCTTATGCTTTCTCTTTATGTATCTAAATTTCTCATGCAAGTGAAATAAACAAAGGATGGGTACCTTCTTATCAAAATTTTAATGCTTGATATACCAATCTCCAACTATAAAGTGCAAGTTTGAATGTTGGAATTGGCATATAGAATTAGAAATGATGAAATATGGTTTTAATATTGCTCATATCCCATATTCTTAAAGGGTTATTGATGAATGGAAGAGAATTTTACTTATAGGTATGAGGTGGGTGGTTTGATTCCTTTGTGCCCTAATATAAATTAATAGATGATATTGCAATGTATTTTCTAAATATACTAATCATTGATGGAAATTATTAAATAAAAACAATTAAGTATACTACCAATTGATGCAAGTAACGATTAAAATGACTAAATATAGTACCATTTGATGGAAAATAATTATTAAAATAACTAAATATATTATATGTTGATCGAAATCAATGACCACATCTACTAAATAAATGACCATTTAACAACAATCAATGACTAAGAAAAATACTAAATATACTACCAAGTTAATGAATTAGAACAACAAATAGATGACTAAATATTTTTATGGGTAAATTTAGCTATGTTATAACTAAATTCAAATAAACTACTAATAGTTGTGACCAAAACTAGAAATTTATATGCAAATTTTAGTAGTTTTTTAGTCATAAATTTATGTTTTTATACTAGTTCCCACGCATCGAGATATGAAAAAATGTTTTGGAGTGAGATTACATACCATTGCAGAGAATAAAGATACCATTTAAATTCCCTAAATCTTGTTGGTATGTTAGGTTATCCAAGGAACCATAAAATACTTTCCCAAGAAGCCTCACGATGCTGGAAACAAATTTGGAAGTGGTAATGTATTTATCTCACATTGTCCCTATTAAATATAAGAGATATACATGACATGCGACAGGAAGTTAAGAAAATATAAACAATGTCTCCTTGTGTTGTATGGAACATAGGATTAGTGTGAAGTGTTGTGGTGGTGTTGTGCTAGCTAATATATTGAACCAATTAGTAGTATCAATTGGTTCGGTTTCCTTCTCAATAGGTTTTACTAAAAAAAAGGGTCTTTACAAACATTAAAACAATTTATTTTCTAGTGTTTTTATTTACAAACATAGGAATGGAATTCTATAATGGAATAAGCTATGGTTTGGGGAATCGTTCCATCCCTAGTTAGTTCCCTTGTGGATTCAACATGAAAACCATAAGTGTATTCTTACTTAATTGTTTTGTATGTGAATATTATTGTATGATTATGAATATAATTATTATATTATTATGAAATTTTCTTGTATATTATGTATTTTTTCATTAACTAAGTCATGTCCAAAACATGTATAGAAAATTCTTATAATTTACTGCATTAAGGTTTTTCTCTCACACACACAAAACAAAGGTTTCCTTATCCACTTATGATTGTAAAACGTTTCTATGAATGTGCTTAAATCATGTTTTAGTTTCTAGTAATTATGCATGGTTTAAGAGAGGAAAAATGAGTTTTTCCTATAAATGCACCTCCTTTCCACCTCCTTTCCCTTAATTTACATTCTCTAATATTTTTGATGAAGAACTTATCAATAATTAATAATTATTTAAAATGAATTTATGTATGAATAGGACTCGCCTATTAATTCCCAAAAATCAACTAAAGGTGGAACTCAAAAAAATCTTGCATCTTTAAAAAGGGGGAATTCTTTTATTTTGACATTTTAGGAATGTGCAAACCACCCAATAAAGGTTGTAACTGAAATCCTAATATATGAAGTGGGTAGGTGTGATTTTTGGTATGTATTATATGGGAATGGATAATAATATAAATAAGATCCATGGAATTCAAAACACATTTGGAACTTATATTTTAAATGTCCTACAATTGACTGCAAGTGAAGGACGTTCCTACTAGTCGTAAGCACTCTATCAATCTATCTTTTTATTTGACAGATACCACCCCTAAGTTGGATAAATTATTATACAAGGGGATACTTTACACATATTTCCCCTGAATTAAAATCCACACTCATCCCTAAGCAATCCTCACATAAAGAAACATGTCCACTACTGTAATGGGGATTTCTCTCCATTTACGTGCAGATGCAGCAACCTTAGCTTGTCTAGAGCATAAGGAAGAGTTCAATGGAATAACAGAAAACTAAACAACTATAAAAACAATGATAACAAATGAAAGAAAATATTTTTAGGGTTTTAACATATATATATCAACTAACTAGTGCAAGAAACAACAAATAAACACACCTTTTTCCTGTGAGATGGACCACCGTAGCCATCCTCGAAAGTGGTTCCAAAGCTCCCCGGGTTGTTTCTCCAGTCATCTCCATGAACAGTTATCTAACGACATATGGATCCAAATTGGGTACAGAGAAATATCAACGTACACTGTGGGAAATGGCGTGGTAAGGAGAATAATGGCAGGAGAGTATGTGGTATATATCAAAGAAAAATGGCACAATCTAACCACAAGTGAATGAAAAGGTGTTTTGGGAGAGCCCTTCACAATGTATTTATAGTATGGTCCCATAGTTTTTTGGACTAAGGTGCTGACCCATGGTATTTATTTGTGATTTTTTTACCCTTTCTTTTTTTGGGGGGGTTTTTGACCCCTTTTTAGGGTTTTTTAACGCTTTTTGGGAGAGAGTGAGGGTAAACCATAATAAATGATCAACATCCCTTCATTTGTGGGAAGGAATAGTGATGTTTTGGACCATTATTTTTGTAAATATAGTTATGAAGGTCAAAAGTAAGGGAAATATGGTGGGAATATGATGTATGTATATGGTTTAGACCATGGAGATCTAGGTGAACAATTTTTAGTGTAAATTGATTGCCCACTCATGTGTGAGGGAAGGAGCACATAATATGGCCGATAGACATCATAGGCTCATGGGAAATAATGGTGACAACAGTTTAGACACTGGAGAGACCCACGAAGAAGTGAAGCTTCTTTGTTCGAACTATGATGGCTTTTTTATTATTATTGGTTCTCAAAAATGGATGAGATACATATAATGTGTGACATTTATATGGACAAGGCGGGAATACCCATGCTCATAACAATGTAAAAAGAATAAATAATGGGATCAAGGCTCAAAACATAGTAGCTGATGAATACATATACAAATGACGATGCATAATGGTCGCCTCAATGCAAGGATGCATACAATGTTGATCTGAAGAATTGATACATAGGAACAATGAAATTCTCATGGAATGCAATATCATCACAAGTGATGCTCTGTGGGACCTAGAAGTGTACATAACTAGAGGGACTCAATGATTGAGAGTCAGAATATATGTGGTATAATATATAGCATCAAGTACTGGAGATATATGGAAGCATATCATTGGGAGCTACTGAACATTGTCACCAATGCAGCCCAAAAATCACAAGGGACATGAGACTGTATGGGTCCAATAGGTAGACTCACCAATGTGCTAGAGTTAAGTGACAATTGGGGTCTTCTACCAAATAATGAATGGACCAATACCCTATATGAATCTAAACTATGTGATGATGTATCTCAAGGAGAGCACGTGAGACACAACCAACTGAAAGGAACTAATGAATCCTCTCAAGTGGTCAAAGGAACTCATCAATGAGGTGGATGAAACTAGGATAAAGGGACCTCAAGTTCTATCCTCTGAAATAGATGTGTTGACGTATATAGAGGGAGGCTTGCAACTAATCAAGGAAATGATGTGTCCTTGACTAGAATCACGAGGGGGATAACTTAATATGTCAAACAATCTGGGGATTGACACATTGAATGGTAGAAAGGAGGTAGGGGAGTACGGGGTACTCAAACTTCCTTTTTTCATAGTATGATGACTGGGCTGACCTGGAAGCAAATGAAACTGACTCATGGGAGAGGTATCATAGTTGTAATACTGAAAAGATGAATGAAAATGATAAATATTGATGGAGGTAATTGGACTAGTGGTATCTAGGGGATCCAAGGAATACTCATTGCATACTACTCTAAACAAAGGAAACCCAAAGAGGAGAAGCTTCCATACTATGATATAATATGTGGTTGCACCTAAAGACATGGTTTGGGCCTTCTTCATAGTTTAAGGAGAATAAATAAGGGATAGAAGTAAGGCTGATATGTCACAATCTCGTGAATTTTTAGTGAGCTCGAGAAAGTAAATGCTCAATGGTGTTTTCATTTTTAGAGAGTCTAAAAATAGGAAGAAGACTCCAGTGTGGTATTTTTTTCGTTAATAGTCTCCTAATCCTGAAAAAGGATAAAAGTATACAAAGGATATCTCTCCCAACCTTTTAGGGAAGGGAGACTTATTTATTGTTGGTTGTCCAACCAAGCCAAAAAATGTTAAACCTATAGTGACTGGATGATCGTTCAAATAATTTTATGAGCATGAATTAAACCAAGTTTTCTCGAAAATATTTTCTTTATGAGAAGGATGGAAAATATCTTAAAGACAACCTATGATGAGACTTTTAGTAAAGTACGGTCCCAATTTCCAAGAAAACATAAAAGGATACAAAGGGAAATGTTCCTGGATCGAATGTACTAAGGTGGTCCTTTTCTCATCATATCATATATAGTATGAAAAAGGAGATAAACGAGGCTACATAAACTCCCTTTCAAATACTTTAACGAGCATGAAAGGAAGTAAGTGTGCTCGACAATGTTTTCATTCTTTTGGGAGTCAGGAAAGAGCTCAACGAAAACTCTGTAATGGGAATCAAGCAAGGGGGATGTGTTTGATATATATAAAGAGGTTATGTTGTGAACATGGCTAAGAGGAATAAACACATAACACTATTGGGGTCCCCTTTATGGATGATGGATGGAACTAATATATGGCCAACTGTGTAGTATGGATGGAGCGGATGGCTTGTGAACATGCCAAAAAATACAATGTCAGATTCATGTGATGGAATGAAAATCGAGGTCACTTCTAGGAAATGGCCCAGAAAATTATAATTAGAGAATAGGATGAGGGTCTCGTCCAAAGACAGAGGGAGAAAAAAAAACCCTATGGTGCGAACGATGTCTCAAACGGACTCTGGATGATTTTGTGGTGCATGGAAAAAAAATAGACCAAATGGAGGCTTATAAACATGGGGGGCCATATGACATGTGTCATTTTCACTGGTCAGTGATGAGTTGGAGTGGAGGAACTCAAAACTCAACTATTGATTTATTTTCACTGGACTGGCGGTTTTCCGATCTGTGACTTACAGGTAAGAGCTCTCGTCGACCCCATCTTTTTCACTAGTTTAATTTATGTTATTTCTCATTCTAGGGCTTGTACCGAGCTCAGAGGGTTCTTGAGGCCAAGTCACACTTTTAGAAGTAAAAGGAATGACCCAGGTCACTAATATTAGGCAAATAGGTGCAACCTATTTGCACCTGTCGAGGAGACAGGTGCGACCTAGGTCGCACCTATTCAGTAGATAGAAGCAACCTGGTCTCTCATGTTTAGCGTTTCTCAGCAACTCGGGTCGCAAAAAAAGGCCAAACAAGAGCAACTCAACCCAAAATGATTTTTTTAACATGACTAAACCTAACATGGACTATGTGTATGCGCAGGATGCATTGGGTGGCATTGGGAGAGTAAGATATTGGGAACCTATGAGGGGAGGTGCATGATCATCTAGTAGTGCAGGATTTTTTCACTCAGTGTGGGTTATGGAATTTCTTCCAGATCCCGCTCATGCGTTCAACAAATTTATTACTGGAAAAGCTGATGAGCTTAGCTTCTGGGATGGAGGTAGAGATTGTTTTATCATCTAGGAGGATATAATCAAGATCATTCTCCTCGATATCTATTTTTTGACTAAGCTCCCTCTGTTGGGTGTGATCAATGACACTACACCAAATCTCTCACATGGTGTGTCACTAGATGACCTATGCAAGAGGCATTGCTATGCCTTTGAATCACTGCACTCATCGTACATACTAGTGTGTGACATTGAGAGTCTTAAGGCTCGAGATATGGAAGCGATGGTGCTACGGATACTGGGATCATCGAGACCGCACAAGATATTAGGAGGTCAACTACAAATGGTGGAGCATTTTTTGAGCGACACCTACATTGGGTGGTCCCAGATGTACCTAACTCAGGCCCGACATGCATTGAACCATGATAGTTTAGTGGGAGGGGGGTTTTGTTTCCCCTTGTTGTTGTGCTCATTATTTTTTGAGCGGCTTCTTACTCTATGACTGTATATAGTGGTGTGTGAGGGAGGAACTCGCGAGCCTCACATGAGGAGGTGGAGCAAGATGATGATCAGGGAGGGAGGTGGCTTAATGGGTCGATTATTCACCCGAGAGTTATTTTCATAGTGGCGACATATACTAGTCTTGATAGAGGACTATCCATATGTTGGTATGGATTATCAAGGGAATATTGATATGCCTCGACCTCTAATATAATCCTGGGGACTTTATGGTACATATGCATGATGCTTTATGTGGTTGCATTCATATATATTTTACTATTTTAGTCATAGCTAGTTTAGGTGTGTGATGGATGCTAATGACATACTGTGCGTATGTCTAGACATTGGGCCATGACCTCCAGTACGGTATCAGAGGTGGAGGAGCAAATTGGAGGGGTTAGATCCACCTGCTCACGAGCATAGGAGGATCTAGAGTACAATAGAATCACTTCAACTTGATGTTGAGTGCTTGCTGGATGGGTTCATTGATGATAGGTGGTAGTACCTCGATGACAATTTGATCATCGCATGTTACAGGGCCCCTCAAGAGTGGATCCACCTTATGAGGAGGATCGTAGTCGCTGCTGAGTATGTCTGAGCAGCAACACAGGTGTATGTACCCATGGATGAGGAGGAGGAGGACACTAAGGAGGAGACAGAGTACAAGGAGGACAACTCTGACTCTAACTAGCATCTAGTGATGTTGCCCTTGTAGTGTAGTGGTGCACAATGATTTTTGTCCTATGTGTGTGATCAGTCAAGAAAGCGTGTGGAGCTTCTCATTTTGTACTGAACATTATGATATATATACGCATATGGATGCATTTTTTATGTATTTTTTATGAGTATTTTTTATGATGATGCCTATATGATGTATATGACATATGTATTCCTGACTATATGATGATGCATGATGCAGTTTTATTTCCTATATGCAATTATTGATGTGCCACTCTTGAATGTCATTAGCCATTTGGTATGCTACACTATTGAGACTTCTGAGAACATGCATGAATGTACTAGATTCAAAATTTCTAACAAAATGTCTAGTGCACAGAAAATTTCTAAAGAAACAAGGTTCGCATACCCGATAGCAGTTATTCAACTGGGAAACAAATAGATGGGAGTCTAGGAAGGAATCAAGTTAATGAATACCCAAGTGGAGGGAAGTGGTGAGCATACAAGTGACATCATCATACTCAACTTGGTTGTTGGTAGCAATACCAACACACATTTCATTGATATGAATCAACTCATGCAATGGGGATTAAATGACCCACACAACTGAGGTGATATTAGGACACCATCTACTTGCTCCTTTAGTGAACCTAAGGTAGCGATGAAAGCTAGGATACATTTGGAGCAACCAAGGAAACAAACTGTAAGACTAATGACAAGAATAGTGAAAAATAATAAAGAAAAGTTGTAACACAAGTGTAGTCATGGTGGGTGACCTCAAGCATAAAACCTCTTGAGGTAGACCCCATTACAAGGATTCTTCAAGAGGTGGTCATCGGAGTCTGCAAGGATATTTTCCCCCTTGTTGAGGAAATGATGGACGAAATATGGGTTGTATCACATGGAATCAAACGTCCCTTTCCCTAAATTATCATTGGATTGGTTGTACACAAGGACGAGATATCCCTTGCTAAAAGTTCAAGGGTGAATGTGGGAGTCAAAATGGGACTTCAAATGAGTCTTGGTTGATTGGTGATGCAGAAGGTGACAGAGGGAGGTCTATCATTAAGGAAACTAATGCCAAATATTTGATGCTCTGGGGGAAACAAATTCCAAATCATACTCCTAGAGAATGACAACCCACTTAGCAGCCTGACCTTGTATAAGGAGGTGGAAAAATAGATACGTCATGGGGTTGGAATCGACCATGAATCGAGTGTGACTCAACTTGATGTAATGGAGTAGCTTCTGAATGTAAAAGGAGACAGAGAGGGCCATCTTCTCTTTATGTGGGTAGTGTAGAAGGGGTCCGTAAATCTTCCGACTTACATAATAGATCACATGCTCTTGACGAGCATCGTCTTCTTGGACCAAGACTCCAGCCATGGCATTTTCGGATGTCGACACATAGAGGATGAACTACTTAGTGAAGTCGAGAGGATACTACAATGGAGCAAAAGTCAAAGATTATTTCAATGCGTCAAAAGCATCCTGCGCATGCTTATCCCAAAAAAAAGGAATGTTGGTATGGAGTAGTCCTACGAAACCATGGAATTTTGTCACCTAGTCCAAAATGAAACGGTGAAGGAACTTGGAATTTCCTTGGAGACTCTGCATTTGGAACAAAGCACGTGGGGGGTGAAGATTTAGAATGGCTTGATCCTTCATAGGATCAACTACAATCCCTTTGTGGGATATGATAAACCTGAGTAAACTCCTGATAGGGACACAAAACACACACTTCAGAGGGTTCAAGCAGACTTTGTATTTGTGACATTGCAAGAGGAATTTTTGTATGTTGTCGAGATGTTGGGCATGCTTCCGAGAGCGAGCCGTGAGGTCGTCTATGTAGACCAAGATAATATGGATAAGGTCGTGGAATCAGAACATCATGGTCCGCTGAAAAGTAACTCCAACATTTTTAAGGCCAAATGGCATAACATGATACACAAACGTATCCTAGGGGGTTATGAAAGAAGTGTTGTACTGGTCCTCTTTCTAAATTTGAATTTGGTTATAACCAAAAAAACCATCCATGAAAGGAAGGGATTTGTGGTCAGCATAGGAATAAATGATTTGTTCAATGATCAGAGTGGGGAATTTTCCTTTGGGACATGCCAAATTCAAGTCACGAAAGTCAGTACAGACGCAAATGGTACCTTGTATTTCGTTAATCAGAACAGTATTGGAAACCCAAGTGGTATACGCGATGGGCTATATGAAACCTAATTTACATAGTACCTCGATCTTGTCTTTGACAGCAAGATCCTTTGACGGGTGAATGGGTATTTTATTTTGGCATACAAGAACAACATCAGTCCATGTGTCGATACGATGTTCAACAATAGATGGATCAACCCTAGGCATCTCAGTATAGGACCAAGTGAAAATATCATGGAATTCCTGAAAAAATGCTTCATAGGAAGCAACTTCTTCAGGGGTAAAATATGCTTTGAGAGTAATATCTTAAACTACCTAAAGTTTAGTTGATATATTGACCTTGATGGTTGGTGAAATTTTAGCCATGTTTCCCTCTTGAAATGTGTTGAGTGCCAGAATAGGGTTCTTCAACTAGTCTACCCTTCCATGGATAAAGACTTTGGCTTTGACTGAGTACTAGTCTGATGATGAAAGAGGTTCATTGGGGATAAAGAATGAGTGATGGTGCATATCATCCAAAGGGTACTCAAGAGTCGAAATAGCTTTAAGGATCTCCTCATAATTGTTAAAAAAATCATAGATAGATCGGAGGGATCCTTTATGATTGAGGAGATCGAAGGACTACTATAACTAGAAGATGGATGTAGGAGATGGAAGTGGTTCAGTCATTTCTTTGGCGGCCTTGCCCCCAACCTTATTTGAAGGAGGAGGGGTAGGCATGGAGGGAAGAGTAGTCTTCGGTGGACCAGGAGGTAGGTGCGACATCGTCTAGTAAATGGGTTGTATAGGAGTCAACACAACCTGGGGAGCCGGGGGGTGGGCGTATCGAGGTACCACATAGGGATTCCCAATGTTAAATTTTGTAAGTTGAGAGTAGCCATGGAAGGATTGCTCATGATGCTAGATGGTGGAAAAAGGAAGGGAATCTTATGGATCAGAAATGAACCCCAATAATTCCCAATGACTATGGCTAGGATTTTGACTGAGGTTGTGATGTGGTCGAGATGGTACCGGATATGATAGTGCAAAAATCCGATATGTCAATCGGTGAAGGTGGATGTGGTAAGGAAAAAGAGGTGTCCCTTGTGGGAGTGTTGGAAAAAAATCCTCGGCCAACAGAGGATAAGAATGGAATAAATGCACTGTCGATGGTAGTTTTGACAATGCGAAGGACGCGTTTCGATGTGGCTGACCCATTTGGATCGTGGTACATTAGTTGGTCAATGCTAATGATTTTCCTAGCATGAGGGAACATCAGGAGTCGAAAGATGGTAGAGCCCACAAATCCTCTGGCATACATATAGCTACATCCCAAAAGGAGGTTGTAATCAAGTTGGGAATTCATAACCTCAATGTCAATCAAAATTGTTTTTTCGACTAAATCAATAGGAATTCTCATGAGAATCCCTTGGGGATGGGTAGAGTGCCCATTGTAGGTGTGAAGGGAGGTGGTGGAAGGTTGAAGGGTAGGAGACTCAAGATTTTGTCAAATGAAGGTTGATATAACACAGGTGGATTCCCATCATCAATAATGCATCAATGTACGACCAAATTCTGAGTTGTGAATGGAACTTGGACTGCAATGGTAGATGGCATCCTGGGTTCTCCTTGATCCAGGTGGATTTTGATCAACCTGGAATCAGAGGGGTCAATGAAACCTAGCATGAACAACAATTATTTACACTGTTTACACTGTGATGGACAAGTTTTGAGCACTTCTATAGTGGACATGGTTGTAGGAGACTTTTCCAAGTCATCAACTATACTGTAGTTAAGGGAAGCTCTAGCAATGGCATTGTTTATGACATGATGCATAGGGAACCATGGGACTCTGGTAGTCCCATCCGTAGGGGGTAGTGGTAGGTGAACAAACATATCAAGAGTGGTAGAGATAGACTTCATTGATGGGTCAACGATTTCTATGGTGGATCCATACCAGTTTCATCGAGTATGGAGGTTGACTTTAGATGAGAACGTCATAAGGTGATGGACACCAAACTCAATGGATGAGGCAACAACAGTGGTTACAGGAGCTTGTGAGGCCAAGGGTTGGGTGGCAACCATTCCTTGGTGTGGTATGTGGTTTTGGAACACCATAAATGGAGGACCTCATGGGGATGGATTTAGGGGAGCCGGAGGAGCCATATTGGGATCATGTTGACTATCATTTTGGAGTAGTTGTTGGATGTGAGCCATGTGAGGAAACTAATGAGCGTAATGGATGTAGGTATTAAATATAGAACATGGATGGTTAGTCCGTAACTATGGATTATTCCTAGTTCGAGCGGGATGCTTAGGATTATGTGCAGGAGGTTCGACACCATTGTTTTTTGGAGGGTTGGCCTGTTGGCCACCTCCTTTGGGTTGGTTATTGCCTCGATTCCTACCTCTCTTATTATTTCCATTTAGTTGCTGGTTATTGGGTGCAGGTTGGTTAAGGAGGTTATGTTATGCATAGACCTGTCTCATAGAAATAGGAGGATTCAGGGCCAAAGCTAGAGTGGGTTGTACAAGTGGTGCATAATAGACGAAGGAGTTGAAGGGGATGTAAATCTAGTTGTTTGGCTAGAAGACGAGTGTGTTGAATAAGTCAATCCATGAAGATGAGGATTTGGTGTGGAAGGAATGTAGGATGGGGTGGCTCCAGACTGAGATGTTACACATGAATAATCAGGGGCATAATCTTGAGGTGCATAGGATGAAGTAACTCCGGATTGAGCCATCACACGTGAGTAATCGGTGGCATAAATTGTTTCAAAAACACTATGGGTGTTTCTAGTATGGGGTGGAATCATGGGAGAGGCTAAGTAAAAATAAGGGTGCTAGGTAATAGAGCTGATAACTCCATCAGCAGCATGAGATTCCCCTAGTGTTTCTTGATGTGAGGTTCGAGGAGCATAGCGTATGATGGTATACAGATAGAACAATTGGGCGTATATCAGATCGAATTGATAAGCCTTAAGGATGGCTTCTTCTTCAGTTTGTGGGATTTTATATGTGACATCCTTGGCTATGACAAGGATTAAGGTTTTGAGAAACCAATCTAGGAAGATCCTATCATCTAACTAGATCTTACACAATCTACGACGACGACGCCACTCATGGGTATGATCAGTGATGCGGGTAGCTGTGTTATGTCAACATGATAATAAGATATCCACTTCCTTTTCATAGGAGACAGGTAGCTGGAAGTACTAAAGGAACATCGAAGTGAGCACAGTTAATTCAGGGTAAGTAGCATGGGGCAATTCGACATACCACTTGGTCGCAGCACCAGTGAGTGTTTGATGGAACAATATTAATTGAATGAAGTGATCCACAATGTTGTGAGATGAACACCATAGGTGGAATGGCATGATGTGATTTTGAGGGTCCTCTCCCACCTTTCCCTCAAACGTAGGGATGTTTGAGGGAATCTTGGTAGGCATAGGAGGCCATTGTGGGTGGTGATGAATGGGTTCATTTGTTAACCGTGCCAAATATGGTAGGTCGAGACTAGCCATAAAAGGTAAGATAGAGTCGAGGTTGGCTTGGGAAGGACCAGTAAGGTTTCCTATAACCGAAGGAATGCAGTTCCCATGCATAGATGGGGGTGGATGAGGTTGACTTCCGATAGTAGGAAATGTCATTGGTATGGAAGGAATAGTCGAAACCGACGTGGAAAGGCCACTACCCCCAGGTATAAAAAGTGGAATGGTAGTGACAATGGTGGTTGGAATGGACCCACCACTAGTGGGTAGTGAACCAACAACAGTGTCTGCAGTGATAAGGGACCCACTAGGACGAGGGCCTATAGGCCCAGAGGAAGGGATACTTTTTATGATAGGTGGAATGGACGTGATCCCACTACTAACAATTCCCCCTTGAAATGGATCAGGATGTACACCATCCATGGAGATAGATGGAGCAGTGAATAAGGTGGGTTCAAACTAATAGGAATCAAAATCATATTTAGACGCTATGTGTGGTTGCAAAAGTGGCGAATGATGTCGAAGATGGATCTGTTAGTGTCAGTTCAAAAAACTGAACTGATTGGTGTGCCCCCTAACCGTATGTGAGTATCGTGGTGGAGATATCATAACAATATGGAGTGCTTTGTAATCAATGAAAACTCAAGAGTATCAATCGCAATCTCAAAAACCCAACTACAACCGAGTGTGTATAAAGAGAGCATATGAAATGGTAGCTCACATGCCAACAACAATATCTAAAACAAAATTGTGACAATTAGTCCCAGCAAGGAGAGTCTACAAATAAATGGCCATAGATCCAACAAGCAGCACTACCTATGAAATAAAAATGACTCACTAAGCTATAGGGTATGAGTGCAAGAAAGCTCCTAACTAGAAGCTAGAAGCCCTTCACAAATTGTATCCTCACCAGGGTGATGAAATCCCAGTTAGACAATACGAAATGGAAGAACAATATAGGATAAGAGAATCCCAATAGCAATAAGGACCTCTTGGTAAAGGAGCCCTAGAAGAATGGCCAGTAGGTTAACTTGTCCATGACATGTCCATTTGATTTATTGACACTCAAGCCCTTTTACCCCTAACCCCTAGTTGGATGATACAAGGAGTAATGTAAAAGTTTAGCCTTCGATGCAAGATGCAGTGTGGTATTCCACCTCGAATTCTAGAACCCTTTCATTTGTGTCTTACTCCTACTGAGCAGGGGGCCTCCCTAGAAATTGGTTGTGACCATGTTAACAAATACAAGAGGATTTTGGTCCCCTAATGGAGAAGAACTATGTCTCAAGATGTGTGTGACAAAGGGGTGTTGTTTGGATTCCTATCCTAAAACTCCTAACTTATCTACAATATTCTTTTGTCCTCAAGTGAGGTTACAATGATGGTTGTATTAAGTTAATTTTATGGCTTGCTCGGGGTCATGAACCGATATTTTCACTTATATGGTGTGAAATGTGTGCAACTGATGTGTATGTCAAACCCAACAATCCACGGTGAATATGTTCCAATCTCACTATCAGGATGAAAATATAATGCAGTAAAGAACACTAAATATGCTGCAAAATAAATTTTTCTTCCAAAAATAAAATGTACTTGAAACAAATGAGCAGTAAAAGGAACTTAATCAAATGTAGGAAACATGCATGGGGTCTCAACCACAAAGCTCAACTAGAACATCTCATAAACCAAGAAAGTGGGATCTCAACACATCTGAAGGGGCTGTAAAAAGATCACATCTGGACAGAAAACAGGTTGGAACAAGGTTTGGGACAGACAATGGGTATGAAATAGCAATCTGAAACACAAAAACAGAATGAAAACTGTAGGTCACACCAGTTAGCAGAACAAGTGCAATATGGTTAGCACAAAACAAAGGAATAGTTGTGATTTGAGTAGAAAAATAGTCGATGGACTCAGGTCGTGCAAAACAGAGTGTTAAGCATGACGGGGTTGCTCGAACCCGATTCACAGTAGCGACTAGGGTCACTTTAGAAGTAGGGACAGAAGTGATCTAGGTTTTTAAGCCAACTCTCTCTTATTGAGGCTAAAGGCACAACTTAGGTCGTGCTTATTGGACATAAAGAAGAAGATGGGTTACGAATTCCAGTTGGATAAGAGTGACTTGGCCCAAACAAAATAATTTTTTAAAAACAGAGCTGACTATGGCCTGTGGGTAGGAACTAACATAGTAATGGTTTGGACCAACCACGAGGGGGTCCAATCTGTGACGACTGAGGGCATAAAATGGGGGACAACCACAATAAAACCTACAAAACAAAAATACCCGTATGGATTGACTGAGTGGATTCACCAAAAATGTAATGGGGATCTCTCCCCTATAATATGCAGATGCACCAACCTTATCTCATCCAAAGCATAAGGAAGAGTTCAATGGAATAACAGAAAACTAAACAACTATAGCAACACCGATAACAAATGAAAGCAAATATTTTTAGGGTTTTAACATATATATCAACTAACTAGTGCAAGAAACAAAAAATAAACACACCTTTCTCCAGCAAGATGGGCCACCGTAGCCATCCTTAGAAGTAGTTTCATAGCTCCATGGGTTGGTTCTCAAGTCGACTCCATGAACAGTTGTCAAACAGGAGATGGATCCAAAGTGGGTACAGAGAAATATCAATGTACACTGTGGGAAATGGCATGGAAATGGGAATAATGGTAGAAGACTATATGGTATATATGAGAGAAAAATGGCACAACGTAACCACAAGTCAATGAAAAGGTGTTTTGGGAGAGCCCTTCACATTGTTTTAATAGTATGGTCCTAGGGTTTTTTGACAGAAAGTGATGACCCATGGTATTTTATTGCCCATGGTATTTATCTATTGTTTTTTCACCCTTTCTCTTTTTTAGGGTTTTTGACACCTTTTTAGGGTTTTTAAACCATTTTTGGGAGAGAGTGAGGTTAAACCATAACAAATGCTCATCATCCCTTGATTTTTGGAAAGGAATAATGATGTTTTGGACCATTTTTTGTGGAAATACAATTGTGAAGGTCAAAAGTAAGGGAAATATGGTGGGAATATGATGTATGTGTATGGTGTAGACCATGGAGAGCTAGGTGAACAATTTTTAGTGTTAACATCTACCAAAGTGGTTTAGATAACCCCATTCATAGAATATCCCAACCTCTCACTTAATCATCATAAAATTACACCATGACAAGGAAGGTCCCCCTTTTTTTTCTCTACAATCCATCAAGCTATATTGTTCCCCTTTTGGCACTACAATTCAAGCCATACATGAAGTCTATGTGATAGGGACACAAGGATGTAACACTAATGGCCAAATACCCTAATATCTAGGTACTAGTTAATCATTCTAGATACTCTACTCATTATTGAGGTGTCTCAACTGATATATTATGAAATACAATATTATCCTTTGGTTACTAGTCATAATTCCCATAGAATGAACGATCTCTCATCATAAATGATGGATTTAATGAATGAATCAATGAGTTTCAAACATGATATTTTACAATTGTTTTCCTATTCCTATAATTCAATGAAGTGGTACAAAACTATGGTTAAAGAACCTTTCGTAGAAATGGTTAATCAAGACTACGGATATTACCCAGGTTCTTCACTTATCCCCTCTCACTCCCCCCACTTGTGGAATCATAACCCCCACATTTTCAAAATTATTCTGCACTTGCAATTGTTAGGTATTTTCTTATTAAAAATTGAACATACATATTTACCTTATATTCAATAATCATAGAGAATTCATATTCAGATTGAAGCCTTTACATAACTGCTTCATATTTATACCTTGGGGTAAAAAAGAGGGTGCTTCATTCCCCTTATCCTTGATTTATGAATCCTTCTTTAAGCATATCAACACCATGTACATGTACATACTTTTCAACATAGTAGTGGTTTTTCCTCTTGCAACACAACCTCCAATTTCCACATTTCCTCTTTAGGGTTATAATCCATCCATTGGGCCTTTACCGACCCCATCAATATGTTCTTCAGAAATGTCACATTATTATCAAAAATGTGTACTTGCTCCACCATAATATGTCATTCTAATTCCACCTAAGTCACATTCGAATCAATAATGTGGGTACACTAGTAGAAAATGAGAGATAAATGAGGAAACCAAGAATTTTGGTCACCATATGTTTTTTCAAGGTATAAATGACCAAACTTGAGTGGGCCAACTAAAACTAGCCAGAGAAATGACCAGTTGGGTAATAGAATAAAATATATGACCAGATAACAAATACCTAAACATTAATAATATGAATTGGTCATTTCTTTTGTCATTGTTAGTTGTGTCACTCTAACAATAAAAAATTGCAATTTTAACAATGAATTTATATAATTTACTGCGTTCTAACACTGTAGAAGGATTAAGAGACCCATTTATAAGGGGGCTATGAATCCATATGTAGTGTTAGAATTTAGTAAATTGTAGAGCCCCTTATGTGTCACAACTTAGCATTAATGCATGAATAATATTTGAAATGCGTACATTAACAACCTTATACATAATCTTTTTTTCTTAGAGAATAAACAATTTTCTTATAATCTTTACATCCTTCCCAAGGTATTATAATTAATTTTCAATACATCCGTGGTACAGACATTAATTAAAACCATCAAAAGATGAGATATCACAAGTACAACAAACCTAAACTAAAAATGACCACATAACAATTGGTCATTTATTTTTGCATGTTTAGTTGTGTCACTCTGACAATGGAAAATTACAATTTTGACTATGAATTTGTACAATTTACTAAATTTTAACACTGCATATCGATTCAGAGACCCCTTTCTAGGGGCTCTCTAAATCCAGTGTAGTCTCTTGGGCTCTCTAGATCTAGTGCAGTCTCTAGGGGCTCTCTAAATCCACGAAAGTGTTAAGATTTAGTAAATTGTAATATTGTAGATGGATTTGAAGAAACGAGATAGTGTTGAAACATGATGCCATAGGACAACCTACTAAACATTTTTCTAAGGTCACCGCATTTATACTGTCACATCCATTTTGATATGTTTATCATGTCCATATCTTATTTCATTGTTTTTGCTTTTGTACTATCCATTCAACAGATCCACAAAGTTCCATCATGTGGATCATCATAGCATGGTTGATTCAAGTCTTTTATATAAACATAAGAATTATATATAACTTAAACCTATATTTCTGATCCACCAATTCACATCATGTGCCTCATCATAAAGGGTCAGTTGAGTTGAGTCTTATATTTTTTGTCTATTCCTTTGGGAATTTTCATGTCATGGAGATGGTGTTATTGAGTTTCGATCACCACACTGGTCACGTTCATATTTTGTTTGAAAAAAACCATGGTCATTTCATCCTCTCGGTAGCCTATTAAATTTTCAACAATTTCATGTATTCTATGTCATTCATGTTATCTAAAAAATTTCAATTTCAGAACCTCCATTAATTATTCATATGCATACATTCAACACGGTTCTACTCACACATGCCCTTCTATGATCAAGTTCATGTCATTATGTTTGGCTTGTTGTATTGTTTTGAAGGATGTCATCCATTAATTTGGAGAAGAGCCCCTTTGGGTTTCCACATGAATTCTTTCTTGATAGAATAAAAGAAAAACAAATCAATGTAAATCCATTTAAACCTCTATTGATGTCTCAATTTCTTACAGTGTACATTTTGTAAGTAACAGGAAATGAGTTCAAAACTCATTGAAATCATTACCATGTTACAATGTATCTTCCTATGAATTGAGAAAATTCTTCTATCACTTTACTTTTTAGATTTCTTATATTTAATAGATTTGAAATAAAGATGGATTTAAGATACAATTCATCAAGTACAACTAATGAACCATTAATTTATTAAGGGTCCACTGCTTCTTAGAACCCCTTTCTAATACATTAATTTCATCAAATTTTTATATTTGTTGGTGTTTAATATATTCAAAACTAAGATATTATATTTACCATACAATTAGTCTTAAAGATAGACACTCATTAAGTTAATAAGAGGCCATTTCTTCTTTAAACCCCTTTCTAATCCATTATATTCCAAATTAATTTCATGGTTCGAGCTCAAGGAGGTTGCAATATACTAATCGGAAATTGAACCCCTCAAGATAAATGAAATACAAGTGTAGATTATTTCAAATGTGAAAGAAAAAAAACCATAAATTCCAATGTGTTAAAACTTGTTTTCATAATCCTTGCAATTTGGGAGGATTTTGAAAGATTAAAATACAATCACCAACATATATTTTTCATTTCATTCCATTACCGAAGGGTTTATAAAAAAATAGAACTAAATATTGTGAGGGATTTGCTTCTTTGGAATTGAAAATAAATAAATAATATAAAATCTAGAAAAGATGAAAACTACATTAATTTGATAGTAGCCTTCGAAAATAGCTCTGCATTTTACCAAAAAAAAAGAGATAATAGATTTGGATTTACCAACCTCAAGAATTGAGCTTTCACCTTTTCTTCAGAATAAATGGCTGAGATTTTCATTCTCTTTTGTAATTTCAATCCTACGATCTTACAATTTGTACAAAAACATAGAAAAAAAAACCGAGCACACAAAGTGATCATATGATAGTGAATGAAAGTGAGCAGTGTAAACATACGATGGCCGACCAAAACATGCAGGAGAAGTCTATATGTCTTATGAGTGAATCCCACAAAAACTTGAGGTGTTTTCTCTGCGATGAGGAGGAATTTTATTTATTAGAGTAAAGGAGATAAGGTATGTGTTTTACTATCTATTTAAGCATCACATAAATATTTCATGACATCATTGATTTTGGTTGTAATATACAAATGGAAATTGAATAACTAGAAAGTAACTATGTGGGTTTGTATTTTTGTTCCCATATGCTCCCTCCATGTAGGTTTTTCACGTATATTCTATTTGAAATCTATGCAAATATATTGGAGAGGGGGGGCTTCGAGATCATCTTCATCTCCAGAGATGTTGATGAGAAATCATTCAAGAAATATTCACATTGTATCATGGTTTTCCCTTCCACTATGAGATGAAAGTAAAAGGAAGAATCTTGAAGATTCCTTTGAGGTCAATACCATTGTAGGACTTGTTGTTATTGGAAAAGAGGGTAGAGTAGTAACTATCAAAGGTGTGGATATCATTTGAGATTATGGTGTTGAGGAATATTCATTCAATGCAAAGAGACTCAATTAGGTGAGGGAAGCGGAGGCATCCTTGAGGGATGCACGGACTATAGAGTGTCTTATGGTGTCCAATGAATAGGATTTTGACATTATTGAAAGAGGAAGGAAGGTGGTTTTTCACTTTTTCTCTTTCTCATTTTTCTTTTCTTGTGAATATGGCTATCACTAGTTTCCATTTCACTAGATATATGTTGAACACAAATTCTTATACTGCCAAAAATAAATGTCGAATATTTGGAGTTTGTATCGTAATGTATAGGAAGCTTGATGCACTTATTACAATTGGTGAGCTCTTTTTTCTATTTTCATCCAAGATCATTTTGTGTTTTAGTTTTAAATACCGTCCTGCATAAATCAAGTTTGTCTTGATTTTCTAAAGAAGACTGATTCTCTGTATTGGGAACCTTTTTATGATCTTTACCTCATCCTTTGAACTGCAAATTCATATATCAAATACTGCATAAAAACATAAACTTTGGATAATATTGAGTTGTTTTGCATGGAATATTGCAGACCAAATAATCTAAGTATTTTCAATGAATCAACCATCAGAAATTCAAATTTGAATCAAGCAAGTTGTCAAATGATTTGGGAGAGTTTAAATTGAAAGGTAAATATTCTGAACACGAATGTTAGACTAAGATGAAAAAATTTAGAGAGGAGAGAAGGTAGTGATTCAGTAGTCATATATTAGAGCATTTCTCATTACAAGGTTGCCTCCTTGAACACATATGTAATCATGAATTTATCATTTTATGAAAAGAATATTGTATGGAGTTACCTTACTTTAAAGAGTTTTTTATTCGACAAAGCAATGGACCTTTCCTAGAATATTTTTGGGTATTATTTTTTGTTATTCATATTCAAAATTACTCATCATAACGAAAAGGTATGTTCCTCATGTGGTGTTGGATTGATAGCTACTATATGCGAATTTCTCATTCTTATGCAATGTTCCCATATTAAAATGGATATTTTTAGAAGCTTCTACTTATCTTTCATCTCTAGGCATAAGATCAAAATCAACAACAAACATTTAAGAAGAAAAAAATATTGGGTTCCATAAGAAGTTATACCCGTTGTCTCTCATTTCACTAGGTACTTATGTAAAGAAAATCCTAATATTAGGTGTTTTAATAAGTCCCGAATGTTGAATAATGTTGGCCTGCATGGTTTTCCAATTTCAATCATGCTTAGAAAATCTTCTCCTTATTGTGTGTTTCCTAAAGTGTAACAATTGACTGATGCTTTTTCTTAGTGGTGTTGTGATCTCACATTGTACTCATATTGGATGTATCATATAGTCCCATTCACCAACCTTTCTAGTCATTTATTGGACATTAATAAAATTATCTTATCTTATCATTTCTCATGGAAGAGAAGTTTGTTATCCTATTTTTTCAACAAAATTGTCTAATTGGTATTTTTAAGATTATGGTTATACTAGAGATAGGTCCAGTGGATAAAAGTACCATATATGTTCCTAGGGTGTATATCACAATTTAAAATCATGCCCTTTATAACCAGTTTAGAATCAAGATTTTGATCCCTAACCAGATTGTACACCTCATACAATATTATAGTACATGGGGTTTAGGGAGAATTGCATTTCTCTCCAAGAAATTTTTTATTTGGGTCCCATTGTTAAACATTGTATTGTTTAGTATATAATTTCAAATGGAAACTACATATATCATTGGAATCCAAAGCACTTGAATGAATGTTTTTTTTCCATATGATATTATTGTTTCCATGAATGGGACATGCACGACAACTTTTCTTCTTTCAAATTTAATCTTTGGTATAAGTGTTCTTCTAAGCAATCCCTTTCTAATCTTTGTTTTTTGTTCATTTACTATTTATTGTATTTATTTGTATCCTATTGTATTGTTGGTTGATAATTTTCTACATATATTTGGGATTTAATTTTTTATTTAATTTTTGTATTTTTTGGGTTAAATCTTGTTTGATAGATTATATATTGATGTTTAGATGAATAATTTATTATTTATGTTGATCTAGAACCTTTCCATTCATGTCACTATTGAATTACAATTAATTGGTTATCTACTGGATCAATCAATGTTTCTCTTGCAAATGTTGGAATGGACACTCCATTTGTTTTGTAGAGTCATAGTTTTGCTATAAGAAATGAATTGAAATTCCATTCTTCATAATGACTGGATAATTTTATAAGAAGAATAATTTAATAAGGAAAGTGAATAAAGTATTTAACATACAAACCTATCAAGTGAAGGTAAATTTGTCAAATCCTTTGACACAATCTACAATATTCATTCTTTCACAAAAATAGGTTCTATTTTTCTTATGGAAAACCTGAAATTCACATTTTAAAAGTATACTCAAATTATGCTACATTTATTTTTGATATTCACGATAATTTGTCTAGAATTTATAAACAATTTATAGTGGTTTCTCAAGTGAGTTTCAGCATTAGTTTCACATGCTGAAAATTGCTGTATGTTTGTTATCAGTTAACTTTATTGGTTGTCATAAATAGTCACAGAATCCTTGTTGCCTAGTTGTATGATATATGTTAAATAAGACTACAAATTTATTTTGTTGTGAATTTTGTGTAATATTTCTTTGATTTACTTATGTTGTTAGTGTGTTGGGAACTTTGACAAAGATTCTCATTATAAATATTATTGTATTATGTTCTTAGGGATTTAAGCTTACCTGAAAAAGAACATCATGCCTGACATCAAACTGGAAACATGTCTAAGGAATAAATCCTTAGTATCCAACTAGCACCATTGAGCCAAGTTGCTTCTGTTGCAATAAGTATATTTTTTACTTATTAGTTTCATAGTATACTATCCTTTTTCACCCTTCTTTGTATATCCATCATATTTCTTGACACAAGTTGATTCTTATTTTGCATTAGTTTAGTGTAAAATTTTGGTATGCATAGTTAGCTTATCTCATGTATGGATTGTCATTTATAATGGGTTAAACCCTTGTTATTTTTGAAAATCAGTTATTTCAGTTTATTTATTTTTACTTCCAAGCTTGACTGTGAAGAGAGAGTCTAGGATTTTCATATTAGTTAAATTGGACGCTTGATTCTAAAAGAGTTTTCCCTAAAGAGGAATCCTATCACATCTTGAAATAAGTTAATTTAAAATAGCATGGTGCAACTTTAACAAGTATAAGATATTTTATTGTTTAACAAATTTATGTGAATGCTATTTTTTTCCCTATATCTGTGAGTTTGGAGATCTTCTTGCTCCATAAGATCATTTGCAAGAAATCGCTCTTACATCATAATCGCTACTATACATGGCTTTAAAGTTTTATGCAACCGATAAGCTTTTTCACGCTTTATTGACATTAGTCATTGATCATTTCATATGTCATGACTTATATATCTATATATATATATACTTTATGAATGTATAACGGCCTTGTCTAATTTAGTCAATTCATAATGGTGTCAAAGCTTTCGGGCTCCACAACAATTGCAAGTATAATCTAAATATATTTAGATCATAATAGAATTAATTTAAAGTAATCAAAAATGATAAATTTATACATGCCTAGACTTCCTAATATGCACAAATGTCGATGTGAATAAAGTAGTAAGGATTTTATGTAAGGAATTCAATAACTACAAAAAAAAAAAAGGATCATAAAGTCAAGAGAGTCACCTAGTGAGTGTTTGTATTCGGGTGATCCTAAATTCAATGTAGTCACATGGTGAGTACAAAATATGTAATAATAAACACTCACGTGGTAACTCTAACGAATTTAGAATCCCTCGAATCTCATAGTAAATAGGACACCTCAAAATAAAATGGCCTTCATACTCGATCCCGTGTGAGGAGATGGTAGATCTCAAAAATCCTCTTAGACCATGCAATGTGGTGGTATGTCTTGATCAATAGATGGAAGGAATTTAGAGGGATACTTAGTCCATGGAAATAATGGTATTGAATGTAGTCAAGACAAATAATGATACCATCTGCATGAAGTGCGCATAATAAAATACCACCTAGGAATGTAGTGTCCAAAAGGGGAAACCCATTTGCTCTAAATGCATACTCGATAGATTTCACACCTAATATGAGAAGAGGAATCCATAGAATAACTCAAATGAAGAAGACACTCCATAGAAATGTCACGCCCCTCATCATACTTCCAAAAGAGTACACTTACGTACAACAACATGTTGGCTTGTAGCAAAGTGTGTGAATTTTAATATCATTTGGGTCCATCCCAGGAATCGGTTGTTGTCTCAAATATGTATAACAAGGATGTAGATGAGATGTTGCTTCAAATACAATTTGGAAGATCATTTTGTATGAATTTTGATAAAACACATATTGTTTTCACTTCACGAAGATGTAAGTTGTAACATAAGAGATACGATGTTCTATTTGACTAAACATGGTGATTAAGAGTGACTAGAGATCAATATATAAATAAAATTTTCTCCCTCTGATAAGACTTGAGAATAGTTTATGCAAAAGTTTTTGAAGGAAAAATTGTACACCTAGCTTCTTTTGAAAAAACTGATAAGGACACGGGTCCAAACATTTTAGATAATAATGGATGAGGAGTTCTACACTTGAAAGATCCACTTTCTTATGACTGGGAAATGGGTCCAATTGTGACTGTTGGTGTCGATGTAAATTTTTATTATTCCCACAGTTGGACAACACTTCACTAGTCTGTAATTTATGGCAGGTAATATACTTCACAACTAAGCTTTTTAATTGTTGTATGAATTATTTGGATTTTGCATATTTAAAAATAATATATTTATCATTAAATTTGTTAAAGGTTGGACATATACCTTACTTTACTGTAGTGTGCAATGAAAGGTAACTTGTGAATGATGCTATATTTTTATATTAACAACCATTAATGAACTAGATAGAAAAATAAAAATAGTAAGATAAATGAGGGTAATGTTGACACAAAACTAGTCGACAGGGGTTCACCTCTCTGTCAACATCCAAACCACTGCGATCTCCTTGAGCATCGGACCAGACAAGTTTTACCATGTCTGAAAACACCTACAGAGAGGATGACGTCTCACCCGAGATGTTTGAGGGAGAGCTGATGGAACCAAGTTTTTGCGTAATGAAGGAGGACGATGTGCATCTACGTATTCACTTATCACAACATTTATTCCACAGACCTAAACATTCAACTTATGCATTTAAGAGAATCAAATCATCATTTAACAGATCGCATTGTCATAACTGAATCACATCAAATAATTGATGTGCAAACAGATCTAGAAATATAACTTCATTTAAAGAAGAGAAACATTGAATCATTCATAGATCCATGTCGTCGATGCACATTATATCCATATTTGGTTCTCAAGAAATAGGAAAATAGGAAAAGACACAGTGATTCTGCTCAATCTTTGTCATGTCATATTATATGTCGCAGCAAAATATAGATTCTTGAATATAGTTCTTCAGTACACAAATCAAAAGATCTCAATTCATATTGCGTAGATATTACTTAAAATGTGTATCAATATAAGACAATCAATCCCCTTTCTCCATAGTCACAATCCTAGATCTACTTATAGGCTTGCACCTTTACATTCATGGTCCACTTAACTATCTATTTCTTATTTGACCTTGCGCAACATCCACGATGCTACACAGGTGACTTATCCCAAAAACGCCTGCTAACAATACCCCAACATAGTCTTGTGGCTCGCCATCAAGCCATGTCAGTTGGACATGGTGTATTCATTAATATTCAACTTGAATTCTTTGTATTGCTGAGTGATATCCTTGACTTGGTCTTTGAAATTCTTAGCAATATCCTGGATTCATGTTAAATCATGCACTAATGGACACTCAACCATCTTATCAGCAACCTTGTTTTTCCCTTCCTGAACTGCCTGTAGCGCAGAAAATGCCTAAACAGAAAGCTGCGCTCCAATATGTTCGAACTCATCTAACTGCGTACTATGCCTCTCCTGATGCTCCTTGTCCTTTACAACGCACTACTGCAACTTCTTCATCTTCGCAGACTTGGTGATTTGAATGATTGGTGGCAGCACTCTCAATGACATCTTAAGTGTTTTGAGCTGCTCCTTTTCCTAGTACAACTGCTTCGTTAGTTTCTCTAATTACTTGTCCTAGACTGCAGTGCCCCAAAATTACGTAGTCCTTTTAGTTAATTTTTTCGCTTCTTGCTCCATCTCCTCTAGCTGTGTCACCAGATCCTGCATGGCACTTTTCCTCTCTTCTACTTGTTTTGGTGGTGTATCTAGATGCACCAGAGCATTCAAAATATTGTTATCATGCTCTAGTTGAGAAATTACCATCCCAAGCAACTACACTTTGGCTTCTACATCCTCGTTCGCAATAGCTTCCGACAGTCATTCATAGAGTTCAAAAATTACTTTTTCTAACTGCACCCTGTGGTCTGAGAGTTGTGCCTTTTCAACCACCAGTCGATTCTATTCCTTTTTCAATTCCTCAATTTCCTTGGAGCTCTTGGCCCTCAAATCCTCTTTTTCCTTCTTCGACACTTCGACCTCTTTCCATGCTTCTACCTCCTTCTCTTACGATCGCAAGAACTAACAGCTGATACTTTTGTCTTTGTCTCCCAAATCTTGATTGGTGACCCTCCACATATGCACCAATGTCTATGTGGACAACGCATTGATGTTGATGGAAAATTATTGTAACTACTATAGGGAGGCATTGAGATCCTCATTGTTGGTCTCAATCACAGTCGGTAGAATTTGCACATTGTGAATCTGCGTCCTAGTGTTGATTTAGCCAAGGTCCTGCACAATCACTACCTCCAGTGCCTTGTTCAAAACTACATCAAATAAAGAATCAAATTGATTTTTTACCTCGCCAAATCCTTATGTTGCTTGCTTCTTCATCTCTTCAGCTGCCGCATCCATTGTAGTTGTAATTTCTTAAATGATTTGGTTCAACTGTCCTTCCATCCATGGGGATGCACTACTTGTCGCACCATGCTCATGTCACTTCTTTGTCCTTGATTCTTCAAATTCACCCTCTTCTTCCGAGTCAGTGGGTGTCTGCGATGACTATGCATTAGAATCATGGTGACTCTACTAATCAGGCTCAGGAACCATATCAACTGGTGTGTCTACTAGTGGACTTGTCTACACTTCTTCTAGGTTGATTGGTTCTCTCCATGCTGCAGGACAATCATCAAAATTTGTCTCCAACTTCGCATCAGATAACTTGTATGGTTTTGGCAACCACTACTTCTATGAGTCACGTCTCTCTTGCACATGAATATCATTTGGTCAAATCATGAACCTAGAAACCCATTGGAACTTTTTCATAGCCTCCTTATATCATCATGGATTTTTCACAGTTGCATCCTTTAGCGCTTCCCAATATATCCAGAAGGGAACTGCACAGTGCATAAATCTGTCTATTTCCTTAACCCAACATAGGTTCTAGTAGTGAGTGCCTTTACATATCTTTACTGCATCCACATCCATCCCCTGATAATTGTCTGGCTCCATCAAATTCATAAGTGCAATTAAGATCAGTAGAAAACTGTATGCAAATGACCTCTACCCCTGAAATTCTATTGCATCCTACGTCAACTGGTTCATTAAAAAGAGAGACCAATTCATATGTATGTCTTGCACACACTTATTTATGCATGCAATGACCTCAAAATTACACTAGGTAGGCCTGTTCATCCATACAATCTTCGTATCCAAAATTCACGCGCCAATGCGGGCAGCTGAATCATTGATGTTGTCAATGCCGTATGCCCAACCACCCCACTACAAACCATATCTCTTCTTTATTTTTTCCACAAGTCTCTTATCGTTATCCATTTCTCTAAAATACTACGAGGCGTCTAGCCCATCCTTAGGCAGCCCCGTGATCTCTGAAATTAGTGCTACCATGACTACGACTGGTTTTTCCAGTCACAAATTCTCTCCATGAAAACAAGCCAAAAGTTTCTTCATGCATGCATTTTCCTCATTCAAACTCCCAAAATGCGGCATGTTAATCAATCCCAACAATCCTGCACTACATAACCCGTGCACCTAGTCATGCAGAATTCATACTCTCAGACCTCCTCCTACTGCTACCATAGGCTCATAAAGAATATTTGTGATCTCCATTGATGCAAGCATGTCATGATCATCATACTTCATTCCCATCAAAGTAGGAACAATATCCATGGTGCATACCATACCCTACGAAATCGTCAACATCTTCACAGTGTATTTCTCATTCTTGGTCATCTTCATTAGTTTGCATTGGTCCGTGTGGGAGGCACATACCCAGGGAAGTCTGCAACGAACACCCCTATGCAAACTAATGATTCCAGTGTCCTTGAAGTTGATGGACCCAACTACGAAGCTGCTTCCTCTTGTTCCTTCGCAAATGTTCTATTCTTCCTCTTTTTTGGCACTGGGGAGATAGGCTGCTCCCCCCCCTATTCTTCTTCAAAATAGAGGAGTATCCCACCGACACACTTGGAACTTCCTCTTCAATACTGACTCGAATCATTGATGAACCCCTCTCACTAGAAATTTCAACCTTTACTTGCTCACATTGCATGCCCCATAATGTTCAGTGGGCACTTGACCTTACTTCACTTTGCAACTCACCCAATCACAGCAACTCAACTCAAGGAAACTCTGTTCCACACCTCTATCGACACTTCACACTTTGTACAATGTTGACTTTTCGACCACATTTGGCCCCTTCTTTTGTTGCCAAATCGATCCCTCGACCATCGTAACCAAATCATGCCGATCATCATAACTAAATCATGCATTAACTACCCAAATCCGTTGTCGATCCTATCAATCCAATGGCCAGATCCATCATAAATACATGTTGCTTCAACAAGCACTATCGGTTAATAAGCTTAATAGTCTTCATTTATTACTGATTTAACTATGTTACGACCCTGTGACCATTGCGACATGGATTCATAACTACGACACCAACTCCTCTCCTTGGACATACGCTTCCTCCTGGTATTCCATCCTCCTAATCTAACATGTGAAAACAAAAACATTTTTTTTTCATTGCACAGTTCCTTAATCATCTCGTGGTTCTTGGCCCATCCTATAGGGCTTCATCCTGCTACCGTTCACTAGCTTTAGCAGCATCACACCATTCAATTGTTACAGTTGTAGTGCACCTCTTGAAGTAATGGAATTAATGAGATATAGACTTGGCCAATGCATCTGAAACTTACTTGGATCCTTCATAAAATTCTTGTTATAACAAACATAAATAGGATAATAATTAAATAAGGTTAATAATTAAATAAAATAATAATTATTAATTATTATAGTAGTAGCTATTAATGTGAAGGGACATAACTCTTCATTATGAAATGCTCAAGCCATACTAAAGGTGAGCTATGTTGTAATATCCTATCATATTTTTATCTATCCAATTATCAATTCATATTTGTCCTATTAATGGCTTATCGAATATTCCAGGTGTTTTGGTAATATTGTTTGTGTGAAGTGAATAAATATTTGCTTCATTTGGTATCAGAGATATACGACCCTTGGACATTATTTACACTTAGTGTAAATTAAGTTTTTAGGGTTTCCCTAAAATATTGGATATTGTCCAAGAAAAAAAAACATTAAAAAAGAAAAGTTAAAAAAAAAGTAAAGAAAAAAAAGCTAAAAAAGAAAAGATACAAGTAAAACAAAAAAGAGAGGGTAAAAGTGTAATCACACCTGGTTTCTTAAAGTAGGTTTGGGTTTGAATATATAAGTGCATAGTAATTACTAGTAAAGATCAAGTGAGATTTGAACTTAGGTGGGGAATATGACACTCATTCCTCCCAACCACCCAATCTACTCACATTTTACAAAACTTAAGGAAAAAAAATAAAAAAATTGCATAATAATTGCTACTAAAAAAGCAAGTGATATTTGAACTTAGGTGGGGAATGTAACACTCATTCCTCCCAACTACCCAATTTATTGTCATTTTACAAAAGTATTGGAAAAAAATAAAAGTTAAGGACTAGAATTTGGAAGGTTATATATTATTTGATATAACTTAAGTTTAAAAATAATAATAATAATAATTTTATTAAATAATAATTATTTTTGGAAAAAAAGGGGTTATTTGACCTAAGAAGAAATAGTTGGAGAAAGATTTTTCCAAAAGTGACATATTGAGAATTATTACAGCTTTTGTATCTACCTTTCTAGAAGAAAGGAAGACAAAAGTGAAGTAGAAACATAGTCACAAACAATGGCTACTACATATTTATAAATGAAGGCACAACTACAAGCAACAGTGGACGAGTTAGAACAATATAAGGCGATCAATAAAAGTCTACAAGATGAGGTTGAGACGCAAAAGTGGTTGAAAGAGTGGAAAGATGATGAGAATCGCCGCTTATGGAATCAAAATCGACAGCTAGAACGAACCATAAGAGATAACAAGAAAGTGTTATCTAATCAGGATAAAGAAATATCATGTTTAAAAATTCATAATCAAAACCTAGAAGACCAAATTAGAAAGTCAAAAAATGACAACAAATCAACATATGGATGCGATAATGAATTAGAAGAATAACTAAAGCATCTAAACAAAATCATAATGGAAAAAGATGTTGAATTGGTGCAAGTCTGGATGAAGTTAGAAAATCAAGAATTAGAGTTACATCATCACAAACAGTAAAAAGAAAAACTCCAGCAGTAGTATGACGACAGTAAGAAGACACATAAGTTAGAACTGATAAAAGTCAATAAGGTTTTATTAATACATTCCGAAGAAATTTTCAGATTAAGTAATCATAACAAGACACTAAGCACAAAAATTAAGAAGTTGAAAAGTAGTCAAAAGGAAAAACAATCTATGGAAGACATTGAAGGAAAACTTCTAAACAAACAGGAAGAAAATCGTTGTATCAGAAGGCATAACCAAGATCTTAAGGAACAACTTAAGAAGTCTAAAGATGACCGAAAATCACATGTAGAAGTGATTAAGAAGTTTCATAATGATAACATGTAGTTAGAAAATAAGTTGAAAAAATACAGAATGAAACCTTAAAACCTCAAGAGACGAAAATACAAATTTCTGCTCAGATCAATGCTCAAAAAATGACACTCTTAAAATAAAATGACATTGTGAAAATTCCATATCAACACCCCAACCATAAAAACAAATATTCTAAAAATGGGAAATGTCGAAAGATAACAGTACCAATGTGATCAAATCTCCTAATGATAGATCAGTATGGAATGCCAACAGTCTACAACAAATCAATTTGGGATGGATTGATTTGTCCGCATATCGAAAGTTGTGCTCAACTCTTAGTAGTTTGTATCGACATGTCTCGTCAGCTGCAACACCACAAAAAATGATGTAGGAACATTATAAGGATTTCAAGACAAATCCTTTCTAAGGGAGTGGCAATGTAATGAACATAAATAGGATAATAATTAAATAAAATATTAATTGTTAATTATTATAGTAGTAGCTATTAATGTGAAGGGACATAACTCTTTATTATGAAATGTTCAAACCATATTAAAGGTGATCTATGTTGTAATATCCTATCATATTTTTATCTATCCAATTATCAATATATATTTGTCCTATTAATGGCCTATCAAATATTCCAGGTGTTCCGGTAATATTGTTTGTGTGAAGTGAATAAATATTCGCTTCAGTTGTCATACAACAAACACCAAGTCTCCTTGCTGAAATTGTTTTTTGTTGATTTTTCGATCATGCCAAGCCTTTTGTCAGTCCTTCTCAATGCGCTGGTGAAAACCTACAACAAAGAGGTCTTCCTCGAGCTATACAAACTGTTCTAGGAATTCTTCTAATGCTACTTCATCATCTATTCCTGTCACTACTACTATGTAGAAACTTGGAACAATGTACTCCATATGCATAACTACCTCTTTCCCATACACCAATTTGAATGGTGTATATCCTGTCAATATTTTGCAAGTGGCAAGATATTCCCACAAGACTGCTGGAATATTCAGATCCTAGTCCACGTGGTTTGGGTTGCACACCTTTGTAAGTACATGCTCCAATAGTTTGTTCCATTGTTCCATTTGCTTGTGGATGATACGAGGTACTCTTCTTATGTTGTATATGAATATCCTTTGCCAATCCACTGACTGTGTGATCGATGAAGTGAATCCCTTAATCACTCATCAATATCCTTTGGCATCCAAATTGAGTCACAATGTTGTCAAAGAGGAACCTTGTTGTTGTCACAGTGGTGCAATCCACAACAGATCCGACCTCCACCCATATTTTCAGATAGTCTATCATTGTAATTATGTACTAGTCACCGAATCTCTTTCCAGGTGGGATTATTGGCCCCACAAAGTCCACAGACCATTTATCAAATGGTTGCAACATCACCTAAGGTACTAGCAACATCTCATCCTTCCTAAACAGTTTTCCCATTCTTTGATAGACATCGCAACTCCATGCATAATATGCTGCATCATTATGAAGAGTGGGACACCAAATCCCTACATAGAGCACCTTCCTTGCAGTAGCGTGCACTCCATAGCATCCACCAGCAACTCCTACATGTACCTATGCTAATATCTACCCTTGTTCATGTGCTAGGACACATCGCTGTAAGATCTCATTTGGTCCTAGTTTATAGATTTTTCCAACAATCAACTAGAAATCCCCATCCTTAACAACCAACTACTTCTTTTGACTTGTAGTAAGCTCTTCTGGCATTGTTCTAGTCGCCAAAAACTGAATAATTTGTTCATAGTAATCATCAACCATGTCAACTATGAACACCTACACATCTGGAAATCCATCTTCAATGTTTTTTGGTTCCTCACTTGTCTCAATTTGGGATAAATGATATCGGCCATTATTCAAATGACCCAAATTCACAATTATCTCAAAATAAAACTCTTGAAATAGAATTATCCAATGGCATATCTTCCCCCCCAACATAGGATTATTAAACAGGTATTTCAAATAAAAATGGTCCTTGAAAATCTTAAAATGAACTCCCAAAAGATAATTCCTAAACTTCTGTAGTGCATATACCATTGCCAGACCTTCCCTCTCTGTGGTAGTGTAATTTTTCTCCACATATGAAAGATTTCGACTAGAGAAACAAATCAGGTGATGAAGATCTCCTTCTCCTTTTTGCACCAGCACCACATCGAGGACAACTGACGATTCATCCATGTGTACATGGAATTCCTTACTCCAATCAGGAAAAAGTAGTATTGGTGCAGAAGCCATCTTGGCCTTCAACATCTCAAAACTTACTTAACACTCTTGACTCCAGACAAACATTGCATCCTTCTTTAGAAACCTTTCCATAGGAGTTATAATTGCAGCATAACCATGGATTAACTTGCGGTAGTATCCTTTGTGACCCAACTTCGCTTTAATTTTCTTCGTATGTGTTGGTGGTGGAAAACTCAAAATTAGAGCAATATTCATAGGGTCAACTAATAGTCCTTGCTTGCAAAGAATGTGTCCCAACATCATCCCGAAAGGTGCATAGAAAATACACTTCTTCGAATTCGACGTGATTTGATACTATCGACAATGCTCCAACATCAGTCGTAAGTTTTCCAGATGGTCCGTGATCAAGCCATAAACTGTCCAGTCATCCATATATACTTGCAAAAACTTTTAAGTAAAGTCCCTGAATGAAGCAACAACAACCTGGGAAAATAGCAGAGCCGCATTCTGCAGTCCAAACAACATCACCGTGTATTGAAAACAACCTTATTCCGTAACAAATGTTGTCTTGTTGTGATCCTCTTTTCTGATCCTAATCCAATGAAATCTAGAAAACTCATCCATGAAAGAATACATTTCTTGACCACCTACTCCTTCTAGAAACTCATCAGTGAATGGTGTCGGAAATAGTTCATGCATACATGCATCATTCAATTTTCGAAGGTCAACAAAAATTCGAACCTCACCCGTCTTCTTATCTTGGACCACCATAGGACTGATCCATTATGATTCTTCAACCAACTCAATTATCGCAGTTTAAAGCATCCTATTGAGCCCATCTTTGACTCTTTCCATGTATTGCGGATTCAGGTGATACGACCTCTCCCTTATTGGTTTTGCGGTTGGCTTCAGCGGAATCTTAATCTCTCGTAATCTTATCAGTATTCCTTTCATATTATAAAACTTGGCAGGGAACAAATCTTGAAATTCATGATATTTCCCATTGTCTCTTCATCTGAGTAGCCCCCAACATTCGCAAACTTTGGGTTCTCCTCTGTCCTAATGTTGAGCTTCCTAATATTTAATGGTTGATTCATTGGATCCGTTGGTACGTCAGGTTCTACAAAATCATGACTCTCTTCTGTTTCCGGAATATTGATCATCACCATCCTCGGGTCCTTTAAATACATTATAACATTCCATCATTCACTGTATTTGAAAATGTACATGCGGATCCACGGGGTATGCAACCGAAACTACCTTCAAAACAACATCGCAGATGAGCTACAATGCATTATGAACATCTGGATTGACATCCGTGAAACTAAAGGTGTGAATAAAGCAAACCATCAACTCTTCCCAAGTAGTGATCTCTCTACGCAACCCTGCTAAGAGATACCATGATCACGACATTTCATCCAATGTGTGGAAAAAATCATGACCCACTCATCATTTGGTCATAATGCCTGCAAGGTATGCAACTCAATCAGATGATCACCGGAGATATTCCTCCCATTGTACCTTCCAACATGGTACACTTATACATCTCCAAAGTGAACTGTCATAAATATTCAACAATGTTCCCACACAGTGATCGACTTCTTATGGGTCTCCCATGAACGTGATGGAGTAGCCTTCAATGCTTCATCCAACACCAAAAACCGTTGTGGTTATGATACCTTATCTTCAAATTCCAACGAAAACTCAAAATACTCTCAAAGTCCTTGATATACTGGTAATTCAACAATCCCAGTCATGACTCAGCACAATGATTACGTAATCAAGCCACACTTCTTGAGCGATACCACATGCATGTAGTTCTTCTAGTTGTCTAAAGCACAATCAGAATTAGACGACCCAGAGCTAGAGATGTGCCAACCAAGTTCCCCATCGGCAGTCAGATGGATGTAATATTGTGAAATGTTATATACATGATCTCATGTCTTGACAACTTCATCCTTTGCTGTATCAACATACCTTCACCCTTGAGTTGGATCCATCAGAGCGATGGATCTGATGTATTGATTTTCAAAGGTCATCACACGCTTCTTAAAATTAATCACTCTCAGACTGTTGTTGTCCCATACAATTCCCAACAACGTGGGATAGGATCCTTCTCCATCAACAACGTTGATAACATCAAAATCAACATAAGTATTCATCCCTTCAACTTCCACAGCAAGGTGCAGAACTCACCCAATCAATGTTACACTGGCCTGGTTAGCCGGTCGCAACTACACAGGAGACCAACTCAGCGTTGGGTTCGCCATATTTTTCCATGCCTTCCTTGTTATAATATTGACATTTGAGCGTAGATCTAGGATGACTGAATGTACCTCACAATCACCAATGTAAATATTCATGCACATTTCTTTTCCTGTCTTTCTCTTATGTAAAGATTTCATCGCGGACTATGCACATTTCTTTTCCTGTCTCGCTTTGTGTCGCAACCTTTTCCTGCATCAGCAGCAAAATGATATGAGACATTAGCGTTGTGATGAACCATTCCTTATGTTGAATATCGCTCTTCTCAAAGATGACTCTTGCTATCAACATCTTCAATCTTTGATCAAAATACCAAACAGTTTCGTTTGGATACTGATTAATCTCCTTCAGTTCTTTGATGTATTGCACTTCAGATTTTGATTTTCTAAATTCTTCAATCAATCATTTTCTAACATCAACCAATGTCTTTTCTAGAGCCCCCTTAGGGACTTGTACAAATTTCATGAACTAATCCAGTGCACGACCCCAAAGATTCGTCACCAAGTAACCTTTCTTTACATCATCATCCGTAGTTTTTTTAACAATCAACACAACTTCACACAAGAACCAGTATTGCTCTAGCTCCTCAATGTAGTTTCCATGGAATAGAGGTAGCTTCACATCCTCACCCGCCATCCTGCAAGTCCTTCCAATAGTCGTTAATCTGCTACTATTTGAATGTTGTTAAAACATTGTGATTGCGTTCCTCCATGAATCCAATGTAGTGCGAGGAGGTGTGGGTATGTTGCTGCCAAAAATTGATCTTTCCTCTAACCCAGGCATAGCCTGGTAGTCCTCGTCATCACTGTAGGGTCTCTCTATCCTATGTCGTCTTCCTTTGCAGTCTTGCATTTCGATTGCATTAGGACCTTCCCCTTTCCTCTGCCTCTTTTTTTAATAAACCTTGCACCTCCTCTCCTAAGACCACTCTCTTACTCGACTTCCCCCATAGTCTCATTGTAACTTGCATCCATCTAACCCATATAATTCCATTCGTCTTCCCCCCTTGTCTTCTTCATATCCATAGCCTCTGCACACTATAGTTCTACTACTCCAGGTGCATCTTTAGTATTCCTTTTTTGTAGGCGAGCATCTTAATAGACAATTGAAAAGACAACAAAAAACTACCTCTTGGTCCGCTAAAGAACTCCCTTTATTTCTCACTATAGGATTTAGTGGTATCAACTATGAACTCGGTGATATATACCTCCAAGATACTGTCAAGCCATACTTCAACAACCCATGATGCTCTATTGTCTACCTCCTACAACTCCTAGATGAATTCTAGGGTCCAGGACGTTGGCTCACCTCCTTGGAAATTTGTCTTACGATAGGTAAATTGCACTAACCACTCATACAAAATGATCAAAAATTCGTAGAAAAAGTATGCGTGTGGACCGTCATACATATATCATGCCAGCCACTTATCCATCGTTAGTCCAGGGTTTCGATTCTCTTTCTTAGTAAGCTCCCGTATCTTTTGCTCAAACCAATCTTGGATATTCGGTCTCATCAGATGACACGACATGTCCTCCCTCCTCTTTGCACTATGGTCCTGGAAACAAAACCATTTCTTGACAAAACCAGTCGACATGGGTTCACCTCTTTGTCGACATCCAAAGCATCGCGATCTCCTTGAGCATCGGGAGAGACAGGTTTTACCCCATCCGACAACACTTGTAGAGAATATGAAGTCTCACCCGAGATGTTTGAGGGAGAGCTGATAGAACCAATTTTTCATAGAATTAATGAGGACCATGTGCATCTACTTATTCACTTATCGCAACATTTATTCCACAGACCTAAACATTCAGCTTATGCATTTAAGAGAACCAAATAATCATTTAACATATCACATTGTCATAACTGAATCGCAACAAATCATCGATGCACAAATAGATCTAGCAGTATAACTTTATTCAAAGAAGAGAAAAATCGAATCATTCACATATCCATGTCACAGATGCACATTACATTCATATTTGGATCTCAAGAAATAGGAAAACAGGAAAACAATAAAAGACACAATGATTTTAATCAATCTCCATCATATCATATTAGTTGTCATAACAAAACAAAGATTCTCCAAAATAGTTCTTCAGTACGCATATCAACACATATCAATTCATGCACAAATCTTACTTAACATGCGTATCAATCTCAAAAAGTAAACCCCCCCTGTGCATAGCCACAATCCTCTAGATCTACTTATAGGTTTTCCCCTTTACATTCATGGTCCACTTAACTAATTACTTAACTACTTCTTAACTGATTCTACAAAATAATGACCAATATCCACAAAATGCAGTCCAAAATAACCAAAATACATAAATTATTCTAACTCTGACTTGCGCGTCATTTTCCACCTTGTGTGGTGTCTTTGACCTTACTTAGCATCCACGATGCTACGCCACTAACTTATCCCAAAACCGCCTCCCAAAAAGTAATAAGACTATTGAGGTCTTGGAAAGCAACTGAGTTATGGTTAGCCATAGACTTCAAAACTATTTATGTATTTGGCCTTTTGATATATTATAAATTTGTTTGGTATGATAATATTGAGAGGAATATGGTATAAATGATTATTATATAGTGAAGATGACCATAGGGTTAAATTTGTTTGAAAATTAATTAATATGAAACTAGAAATATTTCCCAAACATTAGATGAGATAAATGATTTAATAAATGTCCATTAAATGACCACTAAAGTACGTCAATGAGGCTCCCAAACATAATGATGTCAATAGAAAGTGTAAGTTCAAGGACATATACTATGAAAAGTAAAATGAAAAACGTAATGTACTATTGATCTATGTAAGCTAAATCCTAGAAACCAAACTCTAAAAATAGAGAGCATATACATAGTAAGGATGTACAATTACTAGAAATAACCTAAACCAATGTGTCCTTATTACCCCCAAATACCTCAAAAGGTAAATTATGCCTCAAAATATGTGATAATGGATTAAATAAGTGTATTTAACTCCAAAACTTCTCCTCAAAGGGGAAGCATGCCTCCAAATAGCTGGAATATTCCTCAAATAATCTGTAATGCCACATAAAGACATTCTATTATTTGTTTAAAGCCTCTTTTGCACCAAACCACCTTCTTGAAAAGAAATCCATGCCATTAAGCCATCATAATGCTCCCTTGAAATAGAATATTCATGATAAGATAAAGCAATCCTCCATTAAATCATTCCTTTTTTACATTTTATCCCCTAGGGACTCCTCCAATCTAGGGAATTTTCTCTCCATATTCATGACCTTCGATGCATAGGGAATCCTATTGTAGGTTATATTTGACCCCTCAAATTTCCATATATATGTTTTGTAGATCTCTTGAAGCCTGGAATTCCTATTGTGGGCCTTCCTTCCTCATGTGTGTCAAGTGTTTAAGAATAGATATCTTGGTGCAATCTTCCTCCATGAGGTTGTAACTGTCCTTGAATTCCAAGGGCCTTCTATTGTGTTTGGTGAGAGAAGAAAACAACATGGAAATGTAAATGAACTAGGCATTCTCAAGGGGCAATAATATAGATCATCCTATGGGATTTGGGCTAAATGGGTTAATTTTTTCTTAACCCATTTAGCCCAAATCCCCATCCTTAACAACCAACTGCTTCTTTTGACTTGTAGTAAGCTCTTTTGGCATTATTCTAGTCGCCAAAAACTGAATAATTTGTTCATAGTAATCATCAACCATGTCAACTATGAACACCTACACATCTGGAAATCCGTCTTCAATGTTTTTTGGTTCCTCACCTGTCTCAATTTGGGATAAATGATCTCGACCATTATTCAAATGACCCAGATTCACAATTATCTCAAAATAAAACTCTTGAAATAGAATTATCCAATGGCATATCTTCCCCCCCAACATAGGATTATTAAACAGGTATTTCAAAGAAAAATGGTCCTTCAAAATCTTAAAATGAACTCCCAAAAGATATTTCCTAAACTTTTGTAGTGCATATACCATCGCCAGACCTTCCCTCTCTGTGGTAGTGTAATTTTTCTCCACATATGAAATATTTCGAATAGAGAAAAAATTAGCTGATCAAGATCTCCTTCTCCTTTTTGCACTAGCACCACATTGAGTACAACTGACGATGCGTCCACGTGTACATGGAATTCCTTACTCCAATCAAGAAAAAATAGTATTGCTACAAAAGCCATCTTGGCCTTCAGCGTCTCAAAACTTACTTAACACTCTTGTCTCCAGACAAATACTACATCCTTCTTTAGAAACCTTTCCATAGGAGCTGTAATTGCAGCATAACCATGGATTAACTTGCGGTAGTATCCTTTGTGACCCAACTTCGATTTAATTTTTTTCGTATTTGTTGGTGGTGGAAAACTCAAAATTAGAGCAATCTTCACAGGGTCAACTAACAGTCCTTTCTTGCATAGAATGTGTCCCAACATCATACCAAAAGGTGCACAGAAAATACACTTCTTTGAATTCGATGTGATTTGATACTATCGACAATGCTCCAACATCAGTCGTAAGTTTTCCATATGGTCTGTGATCAAGCCATAAAATATCCAGTCATCCATATATACTTGCAAAAATTTTTAAGTAAAGTCCCTGAATGAAGCGACAACAACCTGGGAAAATAGCAGAGCCGCATTCTGTAGTCCAAACGACATCACCGTGTATTGAAAACAACCCTATTCCATAACAAATGTTGTCTTGTTGTGATCCTCTTTTCTGATCCTAATTTGGTGATATCTAGAAAACCCATCCATGAAGGAATACATTTCTTGAACACCTACTCCTTCTAGAAACTCATCAATGAATGGTGTCAGAAATAGTTCATGCATACATGCATCATTCAATTTTCGAAGGTCAACAAAAATTCGAACCTCACCTGTCTTCTTATCTTGGACCACCATAGGACTGATCCATTATGATTCTTCAACCAACTCACTTATCCCAGTTTAAAGCATCCTATTGAGCTCATCTTTGACTCTTTCCATGTATTGCAGATTCAAGTGATACGACCTCCTCTTTATTGGTTTTGCGGTTGGCTTCAGCGGAATCTTAATCTCTTGTAAGCTTACCAGTATTCCTTTCATATTATAAAACTTGGTAGGGAACAAATCCTGAAATTCATGCAACAAATTCATGATATTCGCCATTGTCTCTTCGTCTGAGTAGCCCCCAACATTCGCAAAATTTGGGTTCTCCTCTGTCCTAATGTTGAGCTTCCTAATATTTAATGGTTGATTCATTGGATCAGTCGGTACGTCAGGTTCTGCAAAATTGTGAATCTCTTCTGTTTCTGGAATATTGATCATCACCATCCTCGGGTCCTTTAAATACATTATAACATTCCATCATTCACTGCATTTGAAAATGCACATGTGGATCCACGGGGTATGCAAATGAAACTACCTTCAAAACAACATTGCAGATGAGCTACAATGGATTATGAACATCTGGATTGACATCCGTGAAACTGAAGGTGTGAGTAAAGCAAACCATCAACTCTTCCCAAGTAGTGATCTCTCTACGCAACCCTGCTAAGAGATACCATGATCACGACATTTCATCCAACGTGTGGAAAAGATCATGGACCCATTCATCATTTGGCCATAATACCAGCAAGGTATGACACTCAATTAGATGATCACTGGAGATATTCCTCCCATTCTACCTTCCAACATGGTACACTTATACATCTCTAAAGCGAACTGTCATAAATATTCGACAATTTTCCCACACAGTGATCGACTTCTTATGGGTCTCCCATGAACGTGATGGAGTAGCCGTGATGGACGGTGTTCTTTTTTTTAGGGGGGAAGGATGTAATATCCCTCTCCTAGGCCCTGGAATACTTTGTAATTTTGCATATTATTGTAATTGTCTCGATGAGGAGCTCAAGGCCAAGGCCCCACCAAGACAACACCTTGTGGCTTTGAAAGGTTAACTGTCTAAGTGAAAATACTTAGATGATAAAAATGCAATGACACAACTTAACAAAGGGCTAACTAATGGATAAAAACTTATCCCAACTCAAGACGCCCTAGAGGAATACCCAATCCTAGTACAGGCAAGCCCGAATAGAGAAGGTTGCTTTTTATTTTTCAACAGTACAAAAGTTAAGGGGTTAAATCTTTTAAGAAAAAAAACCCGAAGAATTAATAACAAAGGGGACTACAGGAAATAGCTCTCTTGAACTTAGGAGATATCGTCTAATAATTAAAATGACATGACATCTACCTAAAATAGCATATAGAGACTCCTAGTGTGATTGACGTATATATCGATATACATACTTATAGTATGTCAACAAAAGATTAATGGGCAGCATAGCCCTTTGAGTCAAGCATCATGTGAATGATGTCAGGGTAGTTTTATTAACTTTGTTTAATCGTAAAATTTAACCTTGCATAACCACTACCACGCTATTCAATAGGGTGTGATTCGTGTTGTAACTAGAGTATAGTGAATTATGGAGTGAGTTGATTACTCTAAGCTTTATAGTAATAAGCATAATTGCATGGGTATTATGCTAAATAGACCACGTAGGCAAAAAGGGGAAAAATATAGAAATATCTCACTCAAGGGCTAGTCGATAGATGGCGAATAGTTATTGGCCCATGAAGTTATCCTTCTTTTTCGTGAGGTATTTTTAGTATCTAATTAGCCACTTAAAGGCACGCTGGCAAGATAAGAGGAGTTTTGATGGAAACTGACAATTGAAGAAAAATCTGCTTGGCGAATTACCAGGCCTTCATTTATGCTGTCAGGCATTTGTTTCCAAACATATCCTGTAAATGAAGGTGGACGCCTCCTTAGAAATGGAAGCATACTAAGTAAGTCGAGGAGAAAATCCCATCTTTTTAGCGTAGGGAATCCTAGCTGAGGGCGGTCCACAGCACGCTTTAAAGGAAGGTTAACTTCCTGGTCAAGGGGGGGGGGAAGATACGTCAGCTGGTATCAGAGCGAGTTCACGAATGTTCGGGAAAAATCCATGACTGGAACGCCCTTTTGGGAAATAGTTTCTGAAAGGAAAAGATCTACGTTCTGCTTTTGGAGAGGAGGCAGCTCTACGTGTAGAGCATGCGGCTCTGTGAATTTTGAGGAGGCGACATCTCTACGTTAGAGATTCTGCACCCCTGCAATTTGGGGAAAGAAGAGACGCAGCTTGGCATGTTAAAGGATTTACTCTCTGCGTTTTTATTTCATGAGCTTAGGGGAGAAGAAAACCCTGCGATTGAAGGAAGCAATGAATATTTTCCAGCCATGCGATGGGAGGAACCAATCTCGGCGTCTTCATAAATGACCACCTCTACGTTTCTCCAGGAATTTTTGTAAGCACTCAGCAAGAAATAAGGAATTTGGTGAACGGAAGAGGGGAGAAAAAGGGGCTGAGTTAGCAAACCCTAAATCTCGATTCAAGAGAGTTTATTTTGTAACGGGATCAGGTAATGGGGCCTGCGCAGAGGGATGCACTGCTACACGACCTACATCTCAGCATGTGATTTTTGTTCCAAATAAGGTATGATCTAACCATTGAAAGATTCGAAGACCTTCGACAAAGTATTCATGAGAAAAAAAAAGGGGTATTTTGTTTCCCATAGATCTACTTTGACTCCATAAGCATGTGGTAAGTTGGTATTGGTTGTTGTTTTCTTTCCCGTTGTCTTTACGATTTTCTTTGTGGGTCAGATCTGTAAATCTTGTTGGGTTTTAACTTTTGAAAGAGTCAATATATGGGATGTATTACCAGTTTAACCTCTGCGCATTCCATTGAACCAGATATGTAAGTTATGTTGGGTTCTATTATTTTTTTTTACTTCTATGTGAGTCAAAATATTGATATGATGAGCTTAACCTCCCAGTTTTTAATCGAGCCAGATCTATAATGTAACTTGAGTTTTAACCTATGCGTGATTTGAATCTGTTTTATACTTGTAAAACTCTGCATGACTTGCTCCCCTTTTAATGACATTGAGATCTATACGGACTCCTCCTCATATACCCTTCTCAATGTAATTCTGTCTAGACCTTGATTGACATGCTGTCATCATATCTTGTGCTACCTTAGTTGGTTAGATGTACCCCAAATAGTGCTCTTTGA
>LPNX010511987.1:1059800-1143148 GCA_001517045.1 Pseudotsuga menziesii | reverse complement strand
TACTAAGAACATTACCAATGAGGTATAACCCAAAAGTATCCACCTTAGAAGAACGAGACGATCTTAAAAAGATGACAATGGATGAGCTACATGGAATTCTCAATGCATACAAAATGAGAACATGACAAAATGAATCTTCAAGAAAGAAAGCATCCTTTAAGTCCACCTTAAAAAATCAATCAGAAAATCCAAATGATGAGGAATATTTTTTCATCAGTAAACTTGAGAAAGGGACAAGAAAGTACAAGGGAAAATTACCTTTAAAGTGTTTTAATTGTGGAAGGATTGGACATTTTCCCTCCAAATGCACCTACACTAAACAAGATGAGAATGAAGAAAAATAAACTTCAAAATTCAGAAGAGATAAACCAGGAAGCAAGAAAAAACCCTACGGGAACAAGAAAATTGTTTATGCCATCAAAGACAGTGAAGATTCAGATGAAAGTGAAGCTGAAGCAACTCAAGTACTATTTATGGGTCTAGACACTCAAACCTCAAATAGTGACTCAAATGTAGAGGGAGAACTGGACCTAAGAGCTGAACTTGTCAGTGGTCTTGAAAAACTTGACAAAAGCAGAAAGAAGAACAAACAGTCGAATCTTATCATCAATCAGTTGGAAGCCCAACTTCTAGAAGCCCAAAATGTTGAAAAGGCTCTGAACCTTCAACTCAAACAAAGAATACAAGAGTCTGAAAAACTTGTAGAGGAGATCACACAATTCAAGAGAAAGCTTGATGAAGGATCCATCAAATCAAAGTTTGAGAACAACTCAAGGATTCTAGATGACATTCTGAGTTGCCAAAAACCATCAAATGATAAGTCTGGTTTGGGGTTTGTTAAAGAGAAGAAGCCAGAAAATTTTGCTATCACCAATAAAAAAGGAGGTAAGAAAAGTTATACTGAAATATTGAAGACTCCAGCTAAAAAGGAAGTAAACAAGAAAGCTGGCTTAATTTATCAAGATGAAAACAGAAATAATATAGCACCCAAAAGACCAAATAGATATCTACAGATCTTTTTAGGTTACTGCTATTCTTGTAATAATTTTGGGCATACAGCTTTAAATTGCAGAAATTAAAGGAAGGCATTTGAATACAAGAAAAAACTATTAATCATTAATACAAAGGGAAATAAGAATATGTTTTCACTAATCCAACAATATGACATAGAATGCTATAAATGTAATAACCATGGTCATATGGCAAGGGATTGTAAATTAAAAACTCCTACAAGGAATACTAATGCAACTCAATCTCAGAGTACCAAGCAAAATAAATATTGGAGAGAAAAGGAAGAACATGAAAGTTCCATGATTGCTCTATGTGCAACCAAAAACCAAAACCTATGGCACTTGGACAGTGGTTTCTCAAAACATATGACCGGTGACTCAAGTAAATTCATTACATTAAAGGATAATGAAGGAAAATTCACTTTAGGAGATAGTCTGTCTTCAAAAATAATTGGCAAAGGAACAACTGTGGTCAACATCAAGATCAAAGTAGAAAATGTTTTTCTTGTAGAAAACCTCAAGCCTAATCTACTCAGTGTAAGTCAAACATGCAACCAAGGTTACATTTACATCTTTGACTCAGAAAAAATGTGAAATAAAAAATAAGAAATCAGGGAAGATAGTTGGAATTGCCATGAGGAATGCAAACAATGTATACATCTTGGAAAATAAAAACCAAATCTATTTAAGCATGATAGATGAAATTTGGTTGTGGCACAGAAGGTTGGGACACCTAAGTTTTGACAACCTTGCCAAAATAAGCACAAAAGAAGCTGTAAGAGATCTGCCAAAATTGTAGCTCCTCTAAACGCAATATGTAATCATTGTGAACATGGGAAGAAAACCAGAGCCAATTTCAAGACAAAGGAACATATGACCTCACACCCTCTGGAAATAGTACACAGAGACCTTTGTGGACCAACCAGAACTAAAAATCTGCAAGGAGATCACTATTTCATGTTGCTCATTGATGATTACACAAGGATGAACTGGGTAGCCTTTCTGAAAGAAAAATCAGAAGCTTTTGAAAAATTTAAGATCTTCAAAGCGATGGCTGAAAATGAGTCTGGTGTTAAAATAAAGTGTCTGAGATCAGATAATGGGGGAGAATTTACTTCAAATGAATTTAATGAATTCTGTGAAAATCATCGAATTAAAAGACAGTTTTTAGCTGCAAGAACTGCACAACAGAATGGGGTTGTTGAAAGAAAAAACAGAACAATCCAAGAAGCTGCCAGAACAATGCTTAATGAAGCAAAATTATCAGATTATTTTTGGAGAGAAGCTGTATACACAACTGTCTACACACTCAACAGAGCACAACTTAGAGTAAAGAAGGATAAGACTCCCTATGAATTATGGTATGGAAGACCAGCATCAGTCAGATATTTTAAAATATTTTGTAGTAAATGTTACATCAAAAGAAATGAGGATGATCTTGGAAAGTTTGACTCTAGGACTGATGAAGGAATCTTTCTGGGATATTCATCCACCAAAAAGGCATATAGATGCTTCAATAAAAGGTCACCTAAAATTATAGAGAGTGCCGATGTAAAAGTATATGATGTAAAACCGAGGAAATAAGAAGATCCTGAAGATATTAATACAAGTGATGACAAGACAGAAGAAATGCAAAGAGATAAGAGTATTCATAATGAAGAAGAAGGAAAAGAGGAGAAGATACACATGAAAATGAAGAAGACCTCATTAGAATTGAAATTAAAACTCCATCTAGAAGGACACAAAAGGATCATCCAGAATCATAGATCATGGGTGATAAAAATGTTGGAGTCAAAACAAGAAGACAACTAACAGGTGTTGAACAAGCCCTACTATCCATAGTAGAACCCAAGAACTTCACAAAAGCTAGAAAATGTGAAGAATGGGTCAAAGCCATGAATGAAGAACTAGATCAAATTGAAAAAAATGAGACCTGGGAACTTGTCCCAAGACCTAAAGATAAGAACATTGTAGGAACCAAATGGATTTTTAAAAACAAATTCAATCAAGATGGTCAAGTAATAAGGAACAAAGCAAGATTGGTGTGTAAGGGTTATGGCCAAGTGGAAGGTATTGACTTTGAAGAAACTTTTTCTCCTGTAGCTTAACTCGAAGCAATCGAAATGTTTTTAGCACTGTCATGCCATGAAAACTTCAAGGTATATCGAATGGATGTCAAGTCTGCATTTCTAAATGGAAATTTAGAAGAAGAAGTATATATTGAACAACCTGAAGGGTTTCTTCTGTCAGAGAACAATGACTATGTCTGCAAACTAAAGAAGGCTCTCTATGGTCTTAAACAAGCTCCAAGAGCATGGTTTTCAAGACGAGATAGCTACTTAAAACAACAAGGTTTTAAAAGAGGAGCCATTGAAAGTAATCTTTATCTAAAAATCGAAGATAAAAACATAATCATTGTCGTTGTCTATGTGGATGATATCATATTTGGAAGCAATCTGCAAATCCTAAGTGTAGATTTTGCCTCTGAAATGAAGAAAGAATTTGAAATGTCAATGTTGGGTGAATTAACTTTCTTTCTAGGATTGCAAGTTCACCAAACAAACGAAGGAATTTTCATCTCTCAAACTAAGTACATCAAGGATATGTTGAAAAAGTTTAAAATGGAAGATTCCAAACCTGTTGGTACTCCAATGGTCACCGGTTGCAAGTTAAGTAAGGATGATGAATCGCTAGAAGTAGATCAAACCATATTTAGATCTATGATCGGCAGTCTGCTATATGTAACAGCCACAAGACCAGATGTCATGCAAGCTGTCGGATTGGCAACTAGATTCCAGTCATCTCTAAAGGAAACACATGTAATCACAGTAAAAAGGATTTTAAAATATCTAAAAGGAACCATGGAGTATGGTCTATGGTATCCGAAAGGACAAGACTTTACCCTAAAAGCGTTTACTGATGCAGATTGGGCAGGAAGTGTTGGCGATCGAAAAAGTACTAGTGGAGCAACATTTTTTCAAGGAAATTGTTTAGTATCATGGTCAAGTAAAAAATAATCCTCTATTTCACTTTCCACAGCAGAAGCAGAATATGTTGCTTCCGCCTCATGTTGCACTCAGGTTATTTGGATGAGATAAATTCTGGAAGATTTACTTGTAAAATATGAACATCCAATAGTTAGCAACTATGATAACACTAGTGCTATAAATATGTCTAAAAATCCTATCATGCATTCCGAGACAAAACATATACCAATCAAGTATCACTATCTAAGAGAACAGGTTTCTCAAAAAAACTGTCAAATTAGAATATAATGACACTAAAGAACAGATTGCTGACATTTTTACCAAACCACTACCTAAAGAAGATTTTGAGTGTCTTAGACAAAAAATGGGAGTAATTCCATTTCAAAAACACTAAGAGGAAAGAGCTCAGTCTCAGGGGGAGAAATGATGACAGGGGGAGGTGTCACATAGAAAGGTTCCTTTGTCATTGTTGTCAAAGGGGAGAATGTTCAGAGGTTTCCATCAATGCAAAAGGGGGATATTGTTGAGTATATGGTTGTCATTGATGTCAAAAGTGTTCATAAATGACAAAGAAATAACCAGCGTGTATGATGGATGAACCTACTCAGTAAAAGACAAAGGTAGTAATGCAGTAAAAGACTAAGGTAATCATGACATGGCATGGCATAGTTGGGCATGTGGCATGACATATATGATGACATGGAGTGAAAAGATAAAGTGAAGGAGGATCAATTTTGAAAGATCAAGATCGAACGGTGGACATTGATCCCGCACAAGATCCAATGGTTAGGAAACATCCCACAATACGAAAAAAAAATTTGGAGGAAAAGTTGCAGGGAGGCAACTTTGGAAAATTGGTTGGGCATCCCGCATCCCGCATCCCGCAAGCTGCATGCGAAAGGAAAGTTGCAGGGAGGCAACTTAGGAAAGTTGGTCGGGCATCTCGCATCCCAAAATCTGAAGATCAGATGGCTGAGATCAATCCCTCCAAAATTATATCAACAGTGGGGAAAGACTGTTGGGCAAAGGAAATTGCGGAAATTCGAAAATTGGAAAGCGCGATTCCGCATCCTGCAATCTGCAAGATCAACCATCAAGAATGACTCCGCAAAATATCGACGGTGTGGAAGAGATATTGCAGAAAAGATGGTTGTAGAAAGAAGTTTGAGGAAAGGATAAAAAGGATGAATTGACATCCCGCATCCTACAAACCAGAGATCGACGACCATGAAAAATGACCGACAAAGATCAACGGTCAGAAATCGTTGTGAGGTCATTTTGATGTGGAAAGGAGATTTCAAGGAGGAAATCTGTAGAACAGATCTACAGTCTAAATCGTACTTGATAGTAGGATCAATGGCTTCGATTAAAACTGGTAAATATCATTGCAGAAAGAGTTTTTGCCTTGCGAAAATATCAGAGAACGATAAACAAGGCTGTGAAATTGAGATCTAAGGCTGAAGGAGGACTGAAACGTCGACATTTGGTGAAGGAATACGACGAATTGAAAAGGTAAGTGTTATTCGTGTGTGTTTGTAAACAAACAGTCACGACCCAAATTGAAAAGACGCAGCAATGAAGAGTTGCATTGAAATGATGAAGGTACCAGGTATTTAAAAGAATTTTGTGTTCTAAATGAAGTGTCTCTGCTAACCAGTTTAATAGGGTCCATAGTGAATAGCTTACAACTATTCCATAGTCTGAATACAATTAGATTAGGGTGGCAGGGCAGTGCTAGGGTAGACCACAGGTCTGCAGTGGGGGTCGAAGCCTCCTTTCAGTCGTAGCTGGAGAATAGGGTGTCGTAGCATCCTTGTCTATTAAAAATAGACAGAAAACCATAAGTGGTGTTGTAGCATCCTAGTCTGTAGCTGCAGGAAAAACCTAGGGTGTATCTTGCATTCCTTTTTGTTATAGCAGATAATTTTTTTTGTAAATTCATCTTATTAATGAGTAAGAGTTGGTGGTTTTCTCTTTAAGGTTTCCACGATAAAATCTATGTTATAATTGTTGATTATTTTGTGTTTTAGTTTAAAAAAGGTCAATACTGATTCACCTCCCCTCTCAGTATTGTGGGATAAACCAACATGACTTTCAAAGCCTTGAGTTTCTGCTGGAACTTATACATTCTTGTACCCCCAAGTTTGTCCAATTTATGCCACCATTGCTCCACGAGGCCCTTAAAGTCCTTATGCTCCATCCATAACTACTCGAAGCAAAAGGGTTTGGTTAGGAGGTCAGTCGAGCAGTCCCAGTTGAGACTAATTGGCCAATGATCAGAGTCTGTTGCAAGGAGGACATTCACCCTAATTTTCCCAAATCCCCTAACAATATTTTCTGACAACAGGAATCTGTCTATCTAGGAGGCAACAAGGTGTTCCCCTCCCCTCCTATTATTCCATGTGAACCATCCATATCTGGTCTCCAAATCCGCTAGGGAACTGTGAGCTAGTAGCTCCCTGAATTCCTCTTGGTACTTTTCTAGTACCCTTCTCCCCCCCTTCTTTTCCCTAAGAGCGGTGCTTTAAATTAAAATCCCCACCCATGATCCAATTCCCCTCCTGGTCCAAAGCACTCAGCCACTTCATATGGTGGATAATGGCCTATTTCTGGGGAAAGGCACTGGGTCCATATGTATTGACCAGCGTCCCTGTGATCCTTGATCCTAAAACGTTGAATTCTGTCATTAGAGAGAAATGACTGGCCCTCTATTCCGAGAGTTATACCATCCTCGGGTGCCATAGAATAGCCATCCCCCCTGCCATGCCCTCTGCGTTTGTTGCCATAACACTACTGCCTTTCCAAATTCTCTGTCCCACTTTCATTAGGGCTTCAAAGTTGCATTTGGTTTCCTGTAAAATTAGAACATATGGTCTTTCTTGCTTAATCTGCCTAGCCATGGTCTTAATATTTCTCGGGTAGTTACACCCCCTAATATTGAAAGATACTATCTTCATTGGGTAACCTTACTTACTTCAGAGAAGGTCGCCCTTATCATCGGGTACTATCCTGATTCGATCAGCTTGACTCCAATTGATGCGATCCTCTGCTTGTTCGTCTTGCGGCCTCTTTTCAAATACTCCTCTGGAGACTTCCTCTTACTCCCCTTCTGAGGCTCTGCATTGATCCCCAGATCTTGGTTAGATTTGGATCGGATGATGTCTTTCTAGAGTAGTTCTATCTGCTCCTGAGAGACATAACCCCTTCCTGCCTTTCACACTCTTTTTCCAGTGCATCCAAGTCCAATCCTCCTAATTCCATTTCCTCCGCTTCATCCTCTTCCATGACATCCAATGAATTGTTTTCATTAGTTCCATTCATGAGCATCCTCATCTCGACTTCACGAGCTTTGTTCTGCACATATTTCTCCCCCTTCTCTTTCTCTTCACCCTCTTCCTCCAATCTGGAAGGGATTTGAGATTTCTAGGGGGTTTTTAGCCGTTTCGTTCTATGATTTTTTCCCTCCATTGACTTTGCCCCGTTTCCTTCTCTTAACCTGCGTAAATCCTTCGTTGGCCTGCATCTCTTCCCCTTCTTGACCTGAGGCCATCTTCTCCTGGGCCCCTTTTGGGCAGTTCCTCTCGAAATGACCATAGTCATGGTAGATTCTGCATCGAAAAGGGAGCTGCTCATAGTCGATCTGTTGGATCCACTCCTCGTCCTCCCAGTTTAAGCTTACTGCCTCTGGGAGATGATTTGATAAGTCCATGTAGATGTAGATGTGAGCATAAGTCATATACCTCTAATGCATGGTTTTATAGAGCTACCTTCACAAATTCTCCTATCGAGTTACCAATGTCTTTTAAGATTTCCAGATCCCACTATTTTCCTTGGAGGCCTACCAATCAGATCCACACCTGGGTAACTGTCAGATCCTTAGTTTCCGAGTTGAATTGCTCCTTCCAGGGTCTGAGGTATAGCCCTGCTGAGAAGAAGAAGTAGGACCACCCTCCAGAACTCTATCCTTGTCCTCCTGGTTGAAGAAGATTATAGTAAAAAAAACTTTTGATCCCAACTCGAGATCATAATGGCCTTTTGGTTTCCAAGTGCCATGGATCCACCGTACCATATCTCTTTCTTTCAGCCATACCCCTACAAACTTCGTGATGAGGGATTTCTCCTTCCACATCTCAATTTTATCTCAGATTGTTTTCGATCGGATCTAGATCACTGGGATCATCCGGGCCTTCGGAAGGTAGCCCCTTGGTCCGATCTGCTCACCGCACCTAGCCCATCTTTCCCATCATTCGAGTCTTCGTTTCCACCGCTACTCCCCTTAGGAGCGTGGCTCCAGGAGTTTGTTGCTGCCATGGGCCGCTCGAGGGCATTTGCAGCCCCCACCCCCAGCACAAATGTGCGCAGGGCGCCCACTATCGTATGGTCGATGCTTACAAAACCCTAATCTCTTGCTCTGATCTTAACAAGGTTTCCTATGTATCGTGGAGTTACCAGCATGGTTTGATGGGTAGTTAAAATGAACCCACATTGTTATAATTATAATTGGGGTTTATTTACAAAGAACATAGAAGTGTAGTATGTAAAAGTTTTGAACAATACTGCTTTAGACAATTGACCATAATTAAACACTTAGGTTATGTTGAGGATTATAATTAAAAATTTCAGGTACTGGCCACAAGGATGTATAACATAATGAACATATGTTAGAAGCTCATATGAGCATATTAAAAGAAGAAATTAAGCATGAGATTCACCCAAACTATCCAAAAAAGGTCAATGAAGTTATGCAATTTTCTCATTGTATTTAAGATAAGAACATGGCTACCTACAACTCTACCATTGGAACATCTATAGGAACTAGAGATAGATTTGTTCCTTGTAGGGCGAGCATTCCTCAAGCCACTCAAATATTACAGAAGGAAATGGATGAAGATGAGAAAAGGACTCTGCTTTGGTTGTAACATCAAATGGTCCAAGGGGCATAATTGTCAATAAATAAAAATATTCACATTAGAAAATAATGATGGTGAGGAAACGGAGGTAGTGCCACAAATGAGTAAGGAAGAAATTGTGAATCTATAAGAGTAGGAAAAAGATGTGGAAATTTTACATAACATAGATGAAGATAACAAGTGCAAGATACCAATTCGTGAATTGGCATGTGTATAAGTACCTCAACCCCTCAATATCATAGTATTCATTGCAAAGAAAAAAGTCATAATAATTGTCGATTTAGGTAGTACCCACAACATAAGCGATAAAAAAGATAAGAGAGTGTCTCAATTGGTGTGTGTACCTAGTAAAAAAAATTCAAATAGTTGTCGATTCAGTTGGTACCCACAACATCAACGATAAAAAAGATAACAAAGTGTCTCAATTGTTGTGTGTACCTAGTCAAAAAAATTCAAGTATTGGTTGCTAATGGGGGGGGAATTGATTGTGGAGGGAAATTCCATAACGTCAAGCTTAGTATGGGAGACTATAACATATCAAGCCACACGTATACCATTCCTATTGGAGGGGTATATGCGGTTCTAGGGATTCAATCGTTGAAAAATTTGGGTACAATTTATACAAACTATAATTATTTATTCATGAGATACAAAGTAAAGGGAATTGAATATGAATTAAAATGGGTCAAAAAGTCCACCCTCTTATATTATCAACTCACATAGAATGGATAGGCTCCTAAAAAAGGGCTTTAGTGGAGTTATTGATAGACTTTATTTTACATAAGCGAAGAAAGAAGATGAAAATATTACAATGAAATTAAAATGTATGTGGGAAACCATCATAGTGTCTTTCAAGAAATTTCTAAACGTAACCTCTGTCTAGAGATCATAAACATAAAATTGAGCTCATACTTGGAGTACACTACCTAGTAAAAGACCTTATAGATATCCATAGCAACAAAAGAGTGATATGTATAAAATGGTACAAGGCATGTTGAATGCATGTATTATTTAACCAAACGAGAGTTCCTTCTCAGCCTTAGTAGTGATGGCAAGAAGAAAGGATAACTCTTGGCAGATGTGTCCTAATTACAAAGATATAAAGAAAAACATCATGGATGGTAAAATTCCCCATTCCAAATATTGATGGGCTATTATATGAGCTTCATGGGGTGGCTTAATTCATAAAGTTGGGTCTTAAGGACACCATGGAATCATATTGAGAGAATAAGAAAAACCCAAAACATATTTTAGAACACACGAACATCCTTATGATTTATTGGTATTGCCTTTGGGTTAACTATGATTCTTCTACTCTTTAAATCCTTATGAACGAAACCTAATCTTATAAACTTTTTTGTTGGTTTTCTTTTACGATATAATTATCTCTAAAAAACACAGGAAGAACACATTAAACATGTGGAGAAAGTCCTACAAATACTTGAGAATAATCAAATGTGTATAAAATTTTCCAAATGATCTTATGGGAAACAAGAAGTAGAGTGCTTGGGTCATATTGTTTCACAAGAAGGGCCAAGGTCTCAAAAGATTCAAGTTATATTAAAATAACTCATTCTCAAGAACGTTGAGGGTCTTACATGATGCATGTGTCTTACATGATATCATAAAAAAGTGTTGATAATTATGAATGCATTGCATGCCCACTCACATCTTTCTTGAAGAAAAATCCATTTGTATGGAAGGAAGAGGCCATAGTAGAATTCTCTTACTTAAAGGGTGCTATGGCATCTACAATAGTGTTGGCAATTTTGTTTAAAAAAACACAGTCGAGTGTGATGCATCAGGACAAGGATTTAGATCAATATTGACACAGTAAGGGACACCATTGACTTTCAAAAGTAAACAACTCAAGGAAAAGGATTTGGTAAAATCTACTCATAAAAAGGAAATGCCATTTATTTTGCATGAAATCATGAAATGACAAAAATATCTCATTGGAAGACATTTTAAAGTCAAGATAGACCATGAGCACCTAAAGTACTTTTTGGATCAAAGGTTGTAATCAAAAGAGCAATGAAAATGGGTGGCTGGAATCGAAGGGTTTGATTTTAAAATAATATACAAAAACAAGAACAAGAATGTGGTGGTAGATGCTCTATCCATAATAGAAGAAGCATAAGTTTATATCATTACATCTTACATTATTATGTAGTTGGAAGAAACTCACCTTTGAATGGAAAGAAGATATCAATACTAGACAAAAGATACAATTTCTAAAAGAAGAGAAGAATATATTGCATTCTCTTTCTCTTCAAAATAGAACCATTATGGAGCACCTAATTAAGTGGAAGAATATAGAAAAAGATGCATGGGAAGATGAACATTCATGAAGAAACACCTTTATTTACAAGCTTTAAAGCAAAACATTATTAAAAGAGGGGGGATATTTTAGGGTCCTAAACCACTTTCATTATTATTATATTCATTATAGTTAGGTTAGACTAGAGTGTAGGATACACCATGGCCTCTTTATCTCCTACTTATACACAAATGAGATTCTTCTGAATAAACATCTTGTTTGTGCTTTTCATATATTGTAAAAAGAGGTTTCGCCCCTTGAAGATGCTTCTTATTCATTCATTCTATCATTCTCAAGGTGTGGATTACTTATTATTTCTATTTTTATGATATTGGATGTATTTCATGGTATACAAGAACACACATTTGTGTGTGTGTGTGCGCGCGCATCTATGTAGACACGCATACATACATATTCCTCTAAGTTTTTGTATTAATTAGTGTAGCTCATGCTTTTGTATTAGTTATAATAACTTTGTTTTTTTGAAGTTCATTGTCATACCTATATACATATACATACATATGTATATGCATATATATACAAATGTTGTATTATATTATATATTATATACATATACATACTTCTGAATATTTGCTTTTGTCGAATGGGATCGGAGAAGACAATTCTATTGGAAGAGAAGTTGGTCAGAGTAAAAAAGAAGTCAGAAGGTTTAATGACAAGAAAGGATGCCCCACTCCTAAGGAAAATGGGACTATACTTGGATCAATTTTCAAAGAAGGCGAAGAGGCTATTAATACATGCATCTCTCTGGGCTTTTCGGAATTTGATCCTTTGCAGAGAAGAGAGAATAACGGGGTGAGCGGTTTGATGGGATGGAGAGAAGATTGACTTGAGATATTTCAGGTAAGGTTTTGTTACCTTGAAACTAATCCTATGAAATCCAATGGAGAGTGGAGATAAACTTAGGTTAAAACATGCCAAATGAAATCCAATGGAGAGTGGAGATAAACTTAGGTTAAAACATGCCAAGTGAGGTTGGAAGTGCATAAGGGTTCATAAAGATAAAGTCAAACTTGTTTTAGGTGAAGTCGTGATTGTGGAGAAAGTTGTGGATATAGGGTAGAAGTCCCTTACATGCAAGTTTTTCATAAGAACGTTTATGAGTGTGCTCTGCTTCAATGGATACAAAAGGTTTGGATGATAGAACTCTTGGGTATGTTCCAGTTTAATATTTTCTAGTTTGGGTTTGGTTGGATTTTATGTTTAGGATGAGGATGATCTGAAGAAGATTGACATGGTATCCTAGATTTTGGGTTCATCATCTTTGATTCTAGGGAGAGGGACACTAGTTTTTATTAGCAAACAGATACCTTTGTGACTGAAACAATATGAGTCAAGTTATTAGGGATACTATTGGAATCATGGTCATATAGGGTCTTTAGGGAGATATGGGGGAATATGTGTAAATTATTGGAAGTGGATAATGGGTTTAAAGGATATTATTTGAGAATAATAGCCCAAATCCTGGTTGAGATGAACTTGAAGGGGTAATATGTTGGAGATTGGGAGGTAGAAATATAAACAAGTGGTGGATTTATAGATAATTTCATTTTGATGTTCAAGGTGTAAATTATATTGTCATGATGTCAAGGACTATTTTTTAAAGGTTATCTGAGCAATAATGGAGGCATAGATTGCCTCTAAAAGAAGAGATATGTAAGCATGGAATTCTAGTTGTGGTGGGAAAAGGATCCACTGCTTTAGATAGTGCTAACAAAATTTTAGAAATATCAATGTTGAAAAACTATCGGTTCAACCTAACTATGTTTAAGTTGGGGGAGATTCAAAGGTATATTATGCAATGGAATCTCTTCTAGAGTTGATAACAAGAAGTCATCCAAAGGTTGTAGTCAAAACTTGACGGGAGATCCAATAAGAGGTTATGTTGATGGAACTAGGTCAAGAATCGACCATCTATTTTCGGGATAAGTTATTTCCTAGATTCATTATAATTTTAATCTTTGTATACATAAATGCCAATGTGTCATTATTTGTGATGGATGGTCATCCTTGGAAGAACTCACTAGGAAACAAAAAAATGGTCCTTATTCCAAGGGTTATGTGGGGTTAGGCCATAATAATATGAAGAGGATCCTACACCCTTCCAAAGGAGTAAGACTAAATGAGTTCCTTACTCCCTTTTATATTCACAGTTCTAAATGGAAATGTGTAAGACTAGATGTATGCTAGATTCCTCCTCATTAGGGGCATTGGAGAACCCTATAATTTCTAGATACAATTTAAGATATGTTGGTCCTAGAAAAATAGGTAGAATTCAGGTAGAATTCTTCCCAAGGATGGAAAAGAGTAAAGTCGCAAGAAGTAAAAGGAGCTGCGACAGAAGTAGAAAAGGAAGAATAAAAGAAGGAAAAGAAGGAAAAGGAGTTGCGACAGAATCAACCATGGAAGGAAGGAAGGAATACAAGGTAGAAGAAGTAGTAAGGAAGAAGGATGCGACAGAGGGAGAAAAAAAGCAGATAAAGAATAAAGAGCCAAGGAAAGATTCAACTGAAGAGGAAGCTGTGACAAGAGAATAAGAGAGTCCACGACAGAAGAGGAACAACGGCAAAAGGAAAGGATGCGACAAGAAAGAATGCGACGGATTTAACCATGTCATAAGACGTGTAGCGGGGCAAACAGATAGAAAGCGATAGTTTGGAAAGATCGTGGGTACAAGGTCAACTAGAGTCGATGGAAGCCACATGTATGAAAGCAACTTTGTAAGTCAGGTCATTAGTGCCTACTGACATGTGTCGATAGAATAGGAAAGAGAGCATGTTGGCTAATTATATGAATTCGACTGAGAGTGACATGTAAGAATATATAAAAGGAGGAACCCAAGCTATATGTGGGTTAGATTCTGGTTAGTTAGCCTCTGTGGTATCTAGTCATAAACACTTGCTGGTCATTTAGTGACATTCTGGTTGTATTGTGTTTTAGTGTGTTGAGTTGAAGTCGAAGAACCTGCAGCTAAGTGTGCAGGAGTGTAGAAGAGATTGAGTCGATCTAGGATGTGTGCGGATTGACAGTAGAGGCATAGAGGAAGTTGAGTCGATCCATGCTATGTACGGTTCATTAGTAGAGCTAAGTAGAGAAGGATAGTGACAAAAGACCATATATCATGAGAGGAGGAAGAAGTTTGTATAGATAAGAAATAGAGATCTATAACAGAGTATACAACTTAGTGTGCAGACCAAAGGTGCCATATATTTCTCATGCAAGATAAAGAGTGTCTTTGTGGTTTTTCCCGGATGGGTTTCCACATTAGATACCGTGTCAAATGTGTTAATGATGAATGTGATTGAGTTGCATATATATGTTATTGTGAATATGTGTTTATGTATTTTCTTATGAATGAATTTATATGTATTTGTCGCACTATTATTGTTGAATGTGCCCATGATGCATAGAGTTTGTTGTTATAACACCTATCGAAGGACGATTTGTAGCACAACTAACTATGTATATAACTATAAAATACCCCACCCATCAATTTATGTCGAGCGCCTTGGTAGAAGACCAAGGGACATGAAATCCCCCACCCAAATGTGAAAACCTAGTTCTAGCAGTTACCCATAGAAATATATCTCAGGTGAGATTGCATCTGGGTCGCAGGTGGTGCCGATTGAGCATTGCTCTATCGCGTCGATATCTTGGGCTTTGTTGCACGCCAAGGAGGAACTGAACCTAGGTCGATGAGAGAGCGAATGCTAACAAATGTTTCGTTGTCGGGTCGTTAATCATTTTGGTGAGGGATATGTTGTGGAATCCAAAGAGGCTAAAATCCAAGACTGGGTGGATTTCAAAGCATTCGAATTTGCACAAGAAGAGAGTAAAGGATCTAGGTTGAATCCAACAGAGTGGTTGAGCCAATATCTCTACACAGATATTCACAAGATCTTCTTTTCCAAATTTCCTATTGTGTTACATGAGTGGTTGTCGAAGTTGGAAACCCAACAAATAAATTTTCAAGGAGGAGAACCGTCGTACTGGAATATTCAGTTGATTCAACGACTGAAAAGTGTGAGCAACCCTATGTGAAGGAATGTTGATTTTTGGGTGGATAACATTTTGTAAGGATATATTACTAAGTTTTTTGTTGATACAATAACCTCATATAGTGAGGCCGAGAGAAAAGTTTTCCAAGGACCCCATGAAAGATATTTATCATCCTTAAAAACTTGGATAAAGATGCTCATATGTGAAAAAGGAATCTTATGAATGTGACAGTTGAGAACTGTCCACAGAAGGGTGGATATGTCGTAGCAGAAATGTGTGAAAAATGGCGTAAACTAAGTTGAGATGTTCCCTGGAGATAATGGAACTGAACTAGAGACTGGTTATTTAAGAAGTGGAAGAATATTTAGGTCGAGAAAGAGAAGAAAGACTGTCATAGGAAGATAAAGTTTTAGTACGACTAGAGGATAAGACTACGAGCTTGCGTCACATGAACACGAAGGCTCTTGCGATGAAGAAGAAGAGTATCAGCCAAAATTTGAAGGAGAAGAAAAATCAAAATAATCAACAAAAACTCCAAGACCGGAACACGAGTACGGTACACCTACAACACCACAAACATCGCCGAAGGTAAGATCTATAAAATCGTCTCCAAGAATTGTTGTCAATACTAGTAATACTAACACTGTGAATAATGAACAAGGGAGTTCGACTACTCGAAATGTTTGTCCAAGTGTATAAGGAGCCAACATAATGGTTGGAATAAACATTAAGTTGCTGATATTTAGTGGAAATGGGGTGGAAGACTCAGAGAAACATTGGTTTCTCTGTGAATCCATATGGACCGTGCGATAGATCCAAGATGAAGACATAAAGAAAGCCTAGATGGTCATGAATTCGTGAGGTCATGCTATAGACTGGTACACGAAGTTTTCTATAGTGCCAGTAGGAGTTGTGTAGAATACGTTTGACCAGATTCGAGTCAGAATGATATATGAACTCAGAAAGTTGAAATCTGAGTCACAATGCATTACAGAGATTAAATAAATCAAATAGTTACCTACAGATTTTGTTTGGGACTTTGACCAGAGATTCAAGACATTAATGGCCAAAGTAAGCTTCCAGATGTTAGACGTACATCATAAGGAATAATTCATTGTCATGTTGTTGCCGCATATCTGAGTTCCATTGATGCAACAAAAGATTGTGTCGCAGATAGAAGCTCTGAAAATAGCAATGAAGCTAGAATCCTCGTCAATTGGAGAAACCAATGCAGGAATGATGCAGATTCAATCGCAACTAACTAAACTTATGGTGCAACTCTAGGACATCAAAAAGGGAAAAGGGGTTCAAGAAGAGCTATGGTGCACAAGATGTAGAATAGAAGGAAACCATAAAGATAATTTTCCGGCACTCATGAACTATGTCGCAGCCAGAGCGCTGAACCCGATAAATACCCAAGGGATGCCTTTGTGTAGAATATGTCAAACTAGAGGCCATCGATCAGAAGAATGTTTGTATTTGTAGAAGATTGTAAGTACACCAACTAGTTTGTATTGTAAATTTTGTAAATCTGCAGGACACAACTAGAAATATTGCAGATCATTCTAGCTGTTGCAAGAAAAGACAGTGGATACCTACTTGATGAAGAGTGATGAACATATGTAAGCTGAACGAGCACAAGCTTAGTACCATCCTACTCAATATTCACCAACAAAATTTCAACAACCACGATATCCTCAACCACAATATTAAGAAAATCAGTATCTGCCACAACAACACTACCCTCAACCTAGGGGGGTGGAAATTTTCGACGCTGAGGAGGATTTGGTCGAGGAAGAGAACAAGTCGTATGTTATAACTGTGGACAACTAGGACACTCTGCTTGAGATTGTGGAAGTCATGTGAATACCTGTTCGTATTGTAAATCATTTGATCATACTGCCAAATAATGTCAACCATTAATTGAGAAGTGGTAGGCTCAAACTGTGGGAAATTCTAACCGTGTGTAGAATCCCAATCCGAACCCCAATCATAACATCCAGATGATTTATATCAAGCCAAGGGAATCAAACATTATTGTCATCTCAAGGGAAGGTGCTTCGACTGGAGCAGATTGGGACGCACAACATGGAAAACTGTAGGTGCGACCTGTGGCACAAAAGAAAGTATTGTTCGACGTCCAGAAAGAAAAGAAGGTATTCTTCGATGTACGACCGGAATTTGTTGACACAAATCAAGCGTCAGCATCTGGACAAGTAAGAGAGATGCTCGAAAGGTTTGATCAAATACTCAGGAAGCAACAAATGAGAAAGGTTAGTAAGATCAAATAATTTTTCAAAAGTTGCTTAGCACTAATCCATAGTAAAGATGTTGTCGCAGAATTGACAACACTCATAGAAGAAAATCTAGAAGAGTTGTGACCCAAACAAAGAGTTAACCATATCGAGAAAAGATTAAAAAATGGTCGCGAGCTGCGAATGATTGCACATATAGGAGACTATGACACAGATTATATCATTTTAGATATGAGGTCTGATTTCAATATCTTGATAAGGCAGACATGGGAAAACATGACAAGCTGTGAATGGATTGGTCTCCCATTCAACTAAGGTTAGAAAATCAGTGGAAGGTTCTACCCATTGGTCGACTGACTCAAGTACATGTTGAGGTAGAAGGTCTGAGAACATATACAGACTTTGAAGTGATCAACATCATCGATGATACAAACCCATATCCTACACTTTTGGGGATCGACTAGGAAATAGACAACCAAACCATCATAAATTTCAAGCGAGGAATCATATCATTTGAATATTTAGAGATAAGGGTGGTTTCACCAATTGATCTGCTGGAAGGATAGAGATATGTTGAACCAGTGAACAGTGAAGGATAAGGTGATTACCTAGATCATATATATAATATGATGTTCTCGTGAGATGATTATATAAATCCAACAACTGATGGAAAGTTGAGTTGGAGGAGTCTTAGCTCATGTATGTCTGATTTACGTGACGCATTATAAAATGGGGAGAATCGGATGCACGGAGTTTCCATGAGAAGATGCACAAGAATTACAAGATACGTGTGGAGGGTAAGAGCTGAGGTAAGCGAGCTACCCATATATGAAGGTTTTCCTAACCTTCCATCTTTTCTACCAAAATTTGAATCAAAAGTTACATAATCGCAATGATTTTCCACCTTAGACTTTGTGTTGAAAGGTACGCCCGCTAGATGGTGGGGTACACATAAACAATCTATCTCTGAATATCCACAATCTAGAAGATTGCTAGAGATGAGATTTGGAGAAGAGATCAGTTATATTGGTTGCAAGTATATAAGATTGACAAATCCCGTCAAACATATTGAGCATTGTCGCATGACATGGCAGGAATATCCACGATAAGAATGGGTTCATCACTTCATACATACATTGGACATGATACCAAGGAATTGGTATACATATGTTGAACTGCGACAAGGAACTCTCTAGTGGGAAGAGTTAGGCACTAGTTTCACACATACATTCGAGTTCACAGATGATCACCCAATAATTGATGCTACTTTGCAAGAAATGAAAGAGAAGATATTTGAGGAAATCCCTGTCGCAGTGACAAATTTCCATCAATGAAACATGAAAATCCACCATTGGATGGAGTGCTACAATGTGACGGGAGAACCAGATGATGAAGGACCACTCGACATAAAAATACCTGAGTTAGAGTGTATGCGCACAGTGGAAGTATTTGGTATTTCTAGTGACCAATTCCTAGGTCCACTCAAAATCAAGAAAGTTAATATTGGTTCGCCTGAAAATCCAAAGATCTCCAATATTGGAGATTATTGGGATGAAGAGACTGTAGGAAAGGTCACTGATTTATTGCAAGAGTTTCAGGATCAGTTCCCTACCATATTTTCAAAGATGAAAGGAATAGTTGGAGATCTTGGCGTAATAAAAATAACTTTGAGGTCTGACGCAAAACCAGTCAAGCAACTACCATACCGAATGAATCCACAATACAAAGAAAAGGTCAAGGCCGAATTGGACCGAATGTTAGAGGCATGTGTTATGGAACCTGTCAAGGAATCATAATAGATTAGTCCGATAGTAATCTAGGACAAGATGACCTCAGGTGAAGTAAGAATTTGTGTCGAACTAAGAAAGTTGAATGATGCTTGCTTACATGACCCATTTCTGATTCCATTTACAAATGAAGTACTAGAGAGTATCGGAGGACAAGAAATGTATTCGTTCTCTGATGGAAAAGCTTTTGAAAAAATATGCTAAATTTAAATGGACAGAGAGCTTCCAAGAGAGTATGGACACATTAAAAAACAAGATGGCTACTGCGCCAATACTTGTATTTCCAAATTGAAAAAATGAGTTTCAAGTTCATGTTGATGGATCGTCTGTCGCGCTCGACATGGTACTGACACAGCCAAGTGAAGGATCGATTGATCATCCCATTTCCTTCGCTAGTAGGAAATTATCGACTGTAGAGAAAAATTATACCATGACGGAAAGAGAAGGCTTAGCGATGGTATATGTGTCGAAGAAATTCAGATATTATTCACTGGGTGGACATTTTAAGATGTACACTGATCGTTCCGCATTGAAATACCTGGTTAATAAGCCAGGTTTTGGGGGGAAGATCTGACGGAGGCTTCTCCTCTTCTAGGAATTTGATTTTTAGATAATTGTTAAACCCGATCGATTGAATTTGGGACCAGACCATCTTTCAAGGATAGAAAGCAGTGAAGAGCCCAGTAACCTGGATCATAATATCCCTAATGCGCAATTGTTTGCGATAATAATGTTTGATGATCATTATAGAGATATCATAAAATTTTTGAGAATGGGTTATATGCCAGTTGAATTCACCATTGCTTAAAATAAACAATTGGTTATGCGAGCTGCGGATTTCCAGTTGATCGATGGACAATTGTATAAGATGGGTGTTAATGAGATTCTTTGTCGCTTCATTTTGGAGCACGGGCGACTGTTGATATTAAATGAAGCACATGATGGTGCTGTAGAAGGCCAATACATAGGGAAAGCTACGGTGCACAAGATTTTGCAAGTAGGATTATGGTGGTCCACCATGCATGTAGATGCCTGAGATTATTGTCGGAGATGTGATGTTTGTCAAAAGACTAGAAAGCCGTCACGACATGACGAAATGTCATTAACACCTAAAATATTGTTGCACGGATTCGATAAATGGGCCATTGATTTTGTGGGTCCCATCAGTTCGACAGGAAAGCGCACTCATGCACGCTATATTATTACTGCAAGTGATTACTTAACCAAATGGGGCAAGCAACGCTAATAAAAGGATTATACTGCTGCGATCCCTACCAAGTTTTTATTTGAGAATGTCAAGATACGATTTGGATGCCCAAATTTTTAATTAGTGATCAAGGTACACACTTTGTGAACCAGTTGATAGTAGAACTCACAGAAGAATTCCAGATTCAACATAGAAGGACAATACATTATCACCCCTCAAGAAAATGGAGCAGTTGAAGCCTTTCACAAAACACTGGAAAACACATGGACAAAGATTTGCAATGCCCAAAGAGATGATTGGGATAAAAAAATTTCAGTGGTATTATGGGCATATCGCACGACTTGTAAGAAATTGACAGGACAAACTCCATTTCGTTTGGTGTATGGATAGAAAGCTGTGATGCCTATGGAGTATATTGTCTCGAGCTTAAGAATTGACGTGATCACAATAATGACAAATGTTGATTTTGTCAAAGAAAGTTTGTCGCTACTTGTTTAGTTGGAAGAAGAACGTTTTGTCGCAGGCTTTCATCAAAATGTTGAAAAACGAAGGCAAAAAGCATGGCATGATCAACAAATTAAGAGCAAGCACTTTGAGGTCATAGGACTTGTTCTGATGTATGGCAACAATTTTTTCAAGCATCTAGGAAAGTTGAGAACACATTGGTTAGTACCGTATATTGTCACAAAGATCACGGATGGAGGAGCAGTGAAATTGAAAAAGTTAGATGGAACAAAAGTCTAAGGAATGGTGAATGGAAGTCGACTGAAGTCGTATCACGATTGTAGTGACTTGGTCGCATAAAAACAAATGAAAGAAAACAAGAGGGGAAATATTTTCTTGGTCACAGACTGCTAGTCTATCGTCGAAAATAGATTAAGTCTCACATGCTAGGTGTCTGTCGAAGTCACATAGTATGTCACAAGAAACATAAAACTAAAGACGAAGGAAAACATGTCGCAAAGAGTGTGACGATATCGCAAGAAATAAGAGAGGCATTGACATGACAGCTGGAGAGCATTAATTTGAAAAGTCTAAGGAAATTTGACGACGTGCTTTATGGTCACGTCCGTCTGTATGGAAATAACTACCACTCGATGTGCCAACTAAATGGCGGTGTGCATACAAATTTCCTTAATTATTCAGATGATGTACCCATGTGACTGAAAGGACAAATTCCTTTCTATTAATTGCCCACACATGTGAAGAATGAATGAGGGGAAAACCATTGCATGCTATCAACCTTTGCGCCCAAGTTCATTTCATCTGTTTTCACGAGAGAAGAGCAATTGTTGTCTGTAACTTCAAGAGCCGAAGAAAATTACTTAGAGCATGGTCATTTCGATCTCTAGTGCTAGTTCAGTCATTGAATCTGAAGTTGCGACTACATCACCTACACCAATCATGGAAGATACTACATGATATGTCCCACCACAATAGTAAGTTGCTCCAGTTGATGAACAAGTTCTAGTCCCTTCGGTCAGGACATATGGAAAATCGAGTGCAGACCTACCAGGTCCATTAGGTACTTCATGGGGAAAGAGCCCATGAAATAGGAAGTGAAAAGAGAAATAAACGACACCATCAACACCTCCATCAATCCCAGAGGAGGACGAAGACTCTGAAACCAGGAACTTGTTGCCTCCATACATTCCACCAAGAGGCGTAGATGCACCGAAGGTCAAAATTCCAACCAAGTCATGCACCCCGCTGGTAGAACCCACCATTCCAAAAGGAGTCAAGGTGCTGAAGAACATTCTGCCGAACTTGCAGAAGTTATCCTTTGCTGACCACGATACGAAGAAACGAAAATATTTGGAAAGGAAGAACTATATGGTAACTATGCAGGACACACCAGATTCACCAAAGCGTTTCATGCTAATGGAATGGGCGAGAGAACTAGAACAATATAGACTGTTATCATTGCTATACATGCAACACTTTAGCCGAAGCGCAGAAGTGAATACCTTTGTTCGATAATTGTTGGTATCAATTCATGGAGGATTCCTTTGGCTAGATGACATACACTCTGTGGATATCAAGCTGATCACAGTGATAACATGCCTCTTGCTAGAAAGTATAGACCCGATACAATATTTACGAAAAGACCAAGAAACAATAATGATAGTAAGGGTTAAGGACAAGTATGACTTGACTAGGGCGAACATAGGGCTCCTAATCTCATCCATTAATGAATATACTGTTTGCTTTGCTGAAAAAGGTATTGTCTTGTAAAATGTTGCACAAGTTGCGACCAAACCAGTGTACTGCAGGTGCAGTTTCTCTAGCTCAACTCTGCGTGGAGGGAGTCCAGATTAACTAGTCGCAATTACTACTGAATGAATTTCTAGAAGACGCATCTCTATCGCAGGAAAGTGGTACACATTTCCAATATGCCTTGTTGTTAATTTTTATTTCATTTGTTGTCTGGTCCGACCCACCAAACTACCAAGCCATGGATATACCAGTTCAATGCAGGGTATCCAGATACTAGAATCTTTGGTTCACACATAAAAATAAGGACACGCAACTGGATATAATATTGAATTTTTTATGCATGGAGAGGCCCTGAGGGACTAGGTGCGGAAGAAGACAAGACTTGCGGAGGACACTATTAAACAGTCCGCCAAATCATTAAGTTTTAGATCGGGCCACATTATGTTATGATACATCCGCGACAGGACCCACAACGCCAATGTTTGGCGACACAATTTTTATTGACTAAAGAAGAACTTGAATCCATTATCCATGAATGGCAGAAATAATGGTGTGTCCCTGTTCCAGATGACTAGATAGTAGATGATGACCTGGACTAGGACAAACCACCATCGTCGTAGCAGAAAGATTAAGGAGAGGACCTGCAGGACGATGCACAAGATCACGATCTAGCCCATAGTGGCTCGAGTTCAACTCTGACAGGCCCAGATATAGAAGAGAAGAGGAACCATGAAGAAACAAAGCAAGGGGAGTCTAAGCGAAAGAAAAATAAAAAGGCTGACACAACTACCAATACTATCAACATTTATGGGGAAGACATAACACAGTTAACTGAAGCGCTGACAAAAATCATAGAGACAAGCTTTTAGAAAATAGACAAGCTTTGCGTGGCTTGGGACAAGCCACATGTGAGTGTTTTGGGCCTGTTGGGCCTAGGGAAACATAGGAATAATTCAGTTAGAACTATTCCCAAGGATGGAAAAGGGTTAGGTCGCAAGAAGTAAAAGGAGCTGCCATAGAAGTAGAGAAGGAAGAACATAATAATGCAAAGAAGGAAAATGAGCTGTGAGATAAGCAACCGTGGAAGGAAGGAAGGAAGACAAGGTAGAAGAAGTAGTAAGGAAGAAGGATGTGACAAAGGGAGAACATAAGTAGAAAAAGAAGAGAGAGCCAAGGAAAGATGTAGATGAAGAGTAAGATGTGACAGGAGAAGAAGAGAGTTCGTGACAGAAGAGAGTTCGCGATGGAAGAGGAACAATGGCAGAAGGAAAGGATACGTTAAGGAAGAATGTGATGGAGTTAACCATGTCATAAGACATGGAGTAGTGTAATGGCTAGAAAGTGACATTTTAGAAAGATCATTGTACGAGGTTGGCTAGAGTCGGCGGAAGCCACACGTATGAAAGCATCTTTGTAAGTCGGGTCGTTAGTGCCTACTGACATGTGTTGATAGAATAGGAAAGACAACATGTTGGATAATTGTATGAATTTGATTGAGAACGACATGTATGAATCTATAAAAGGAGGAACCCAAGTTGTATGCGGGTTATCTTCTGGTCAGTTAGCCTCTGTGGAATCTGGTCATAGACACTCGCTGGTCATTTAGTGACATTTTGATTGTATTGTCTGTTAGTGTGTCGAGTCGTAGAGAGGAGTCAAAGAAACTACACCTGAGTGTGCCAGAGTGTAGAAGAGATTAAGTTGATATAGGCTATTTGCGTATTGACAGTAGAGGCATAGAGGAAGTTGAGTCGATCCAGGCTGTGTGCAGATCGTACTAGAGCCAAGTAGAGAAGGAATAGCGACAAAAGACCAGAGACCATGAGAGAAGGAAGAAGTCTGTATAGATGAGAAAGAGAGGTCTAGAACGAAGTCTGCAACTTAATGCGTAGACTAAAGGCGCCATATATTTCTCATGCCAGATGAAGAGCGCCTTTGTGGTTTTTCCCAGATGGGTTTCCGCGTTAGATACTGTGTCAAATGTGTGAATGATGAATGTGATTGAGTTGCATATATATTTTAATGTGAATGTGTTTATGTATTTTCTTATGAATGAGTTTATATGTATTTGTCGCATTGTTATTGTTGAATGTGCCCATGTTGCATCGAGTTTGTTGTTATAACACATGTCGAAGGGCGAGTCGTAGCACAAATAACTGTGTATATAAGTATGAAATACCCCACCCATCATCTTTTGTCGAGCACCTTGGTAGAAGACGAAGGGATGTGAAATCTTCCACCCAACTGCGAAAACCTGGTTCTGGCAGTTACCCATAGAAAGATATCTCAGGTGAGACTGCATCTGCATCGCAGGTGCATCTGACTGAGCATTGCTCTGTTGGGATGATATCTTGGGATTTGTTGTGCACCAAGGAGGGACTGAACCTGGGTCGACGAGAGAGTGAACGCCAAGAAGATCTTTAAAATAAGTTGGTAGGTTTGGGAGAAGGTATTGAGGGGAGTATTTATGGATGTGTCTTAGTTGTTGGGTATGAAATTGTTTGTCTTAATATCCTAAGATAAATAAATCATGGAAATCCAATTTAGTAAATGATAAACAATTAGAGGGCCCTTATAGAAAGGTAGGCCTTAGGTAGGCGTTGACAATTATAATATTTTCATTGAACACTAAAGGGTTGGACGCTACTCTAAAAACAATGGTTAGAGAGGTCAATGATCATGGACAAACTATACATATTTATGTTACAAGAAATTATTAGGGATGGAAAAAAATGTTTGGGTATTTAAACTCTGTGTCGATGGATTGGGGCTGGTTATTAGTTGATGCAATGAAAGGTCAAGTGGATTAATCTTAGGGTGGAGGAATTCAATGTATCTATTAATATCCTCTCTTCTTGTCTTATGTATCTAAATGAATTTTCAAGCTTTAAACTTGGGAAAGGTATTCTTGATGGTTAAATTGTATGGTGATTATTATCAATAGGAGACCTTTTTGGGAGGTTTTCTTTGAGGAATATTTTCTAAAAAAGAAAGATGTGACTGTAGGCGGGGATCTCCATTTTAACTTAAAGAGAGATAAAGTATGGCTAAGGGATTTTAGACTATATATATATATATATATATATTAGAAATTTTAAGGCTAGTGGATGTAGAGCTCAACAAGTTGGTCCCCACCTAGAAACTTTATAACATATGAAGATTATGTATTAAAGATACTAAACATGTTTATAGTTTCTTAGTTTTTGAAAATTTGATAGGGTTGGAGGAAATAATTAATCCTTGGATTGGCTCAAAGGGAGATGCAAACCATCTTCCCATTTTTCTCTAGCTATAAAATGAATCTAATTAGTATACTAGTTTGTTTAAATTCAACCCATCATGGTTAGAATATGAGAAGTGTGTGAACTTGGTCAAGATAAAATGGAAAATATACAATGAGAATCTTGGGCACTGAAAGCTCATATAACACACATATTTATTTAGGATAGGGAAGGATTCTTCTCATAAGAGTTTAAGATAATCTAAAGAGGTTGGAATGGAAATATGGAAGGATTCTTCTCATAAGAGATTGAGATAATCTAAAGAGGTTGGAATGGAAATAATAACAATGAATAATAAAAATCAAGGCAACTTAGATAGAAAAAGGCGAAGAAGATACCAAATATTTTTATAGATTTGGTAAATCATAAATGGAATGTGAATACTATATGGCATAGTAGCATAATTAGAGTACGAATATAGATACGAATACGATTCGATACATAAAAAATACATAACGAAAAAATCCAATACAAATAAAATTCAGAAGTAGACTTCTTATATATAATATTTTTAATTAAATATACAACAATATATATAACATTTATATATAGTTAAACATATACACTATTTTTAATGAAATATTAAATATCAACCATTAATTTTTAAGCTTAAAAAAATCATTTAAAAAAAAAATATTTCTTATAACCAAAATTACTCTTTAAAAAAACAAAAATATAATGCCCTTGGTATAAGGGAGAAAACTCTTAGTTATTAATAGTTATAAATTATTTTAAGAAGAAAGTAAATTATATTTACCACTACTTACATTTATAATTAATTAATGAATGTTTAAATTGTGTTAGGGTTAACTTTGAATCTCTAATGAGCAAGGATGTAAGTGCTTTTGGGCACATGGTTTTGGTAACCAATAAATCTAATGTTGCTATTATATTTGCATATTTATTTTTTTTGGAATATTTTTATTCCTATTAAATTGAATTACAAAGTATGAAATTGAAAGGTATTTATTTTATAGTGTTTAAATAATTTAAATTTGGCTTTCTAAATTCCATTTTCAAAATTAACCCGTATCCGTATTACACATAGATCGAATTTTCGATGAATTCAAAATTGTTCGAAATTTACGCACACCCGTATTACCCATAGATAAAAAAAATTCTACATAAAGTTATATGATTTGTTTGAAGATAATATATTAAGAGTAATCAAATAAACTAGGTGAATTGTGAAATTCTACATAAAGTTATATGATTTGTTTGAAGATAATATCTTAAGATAATATCTTAAGAGTAATAAAATAAACTAGGTGAATGGGAAGAATCCTTGGAGGCTTCAATTGCTCATTTATAAAGGAAAAGTCATTTTATTTTGATGAGTTCAACCTATATCCACGTGTACCCACATTTATAAAATAATATAAAAAAGGGTTAAGATAATTTTCTCAAGTACCATATCTCACGAGTACGTTAGTTTTTAAATCGAAGATAAATTTAGGACAGACTCCGGGTGGTGTAGGAAGTGATTCATTCATTTAAGAGTAATTTCAGTTTTGGTATTTAGATTTGATATTTCAAAGGATTATGATAGGTCAATTTGTCTCTTCCTAAGATAGGAAGATTGGTGCTTTTGTATATCGGTTTCATTTGTCAATGGTTCATTGGGTTGTGGGGGGGGGTTTTGTATTAAATGTCTTTTGCAGTTCATTGGCTTTTAGATCTTTATTCCCTTTTAAACGGTTGACATAAGGATTCTTTATGTTTTCAATCATTGTTGGAGGACTAAATAGGAAAATCATGGACTTAAAGATATCAAGGATGATTAGTGCAATTAAGGTTGCATGACTTTTCTGCCTGATTCACTTGTTGCTCATAAATGACATGATTAGTGGAATTAAGGTTGGAAGATCTTTTTTCCTGACTCACTTGTTGTTCATAAATGATGTTTTTCTCTTCTATAATGGTTCTTAAGGAATGATAAGTATTTAAAAGTGATCTCATATCTGTACATAAAGGCAAAGAGGATGAAGATCAATTTACAAAATATTAATTCTCTTTTATTGGTGTAAATGAAGCACACAACAAACACTTGGCTCAATTCTTTCCCTCTAAGACAATAAGTTTTAAGGAGGACCTAAAATATATTCAATTCATGCCAAAACCAAATGTTTATAGTACTAGGGATTAATTTTGGATTGTAGATAATATTTGAAGTGTATAAGCATCTAGTATAATCATTTCCTATCAATAGGCGGTAGCCTGACTTTAGTGAAGTTGATTTTGGAAGCGATTATAGTTTATTGGAATTCCTTAACATTTATTACCCTAAGTAGTTTGAAGCTAATTAGAGGAAAATGATTTTATTTTCTTATGGAGAGGCAAAAGGGACAAATATGCTTTACCCTTAATGAAATGGGAGGCATTAGTAAATCCCAAAGAAGTTAGGGCTTGGGGTCCATAAAACATACAATAGCCTAAAGAAGTTGGGAGTTGGGGGCTTAAAAACATACCTTTCTTTAGTAAGTCCTTGGTAGCAAGGAGTATGCTTATGTTGATGAGATGTGATAGTTTATGACAACACAATATTATCTAGAGTCCAAAAGTATATAGAACCACTCTCTTGAAAATTATATCAGAAGTAGGGTAAAATCAACCACCAAGGTGTCTATAATTGATAAAGCACTAATTCGCTATTTTCCTTTCTAAGGAAATTGGTTGGATTTGAGGGTTGGTAATGGTGAAAAGGTAAGGGCGGAAGCTGATTCATAGATAGGTAGTGGGAATGATTGCAAGGTGTTTGAGGAGGTTCTAGAGGAATTCAACGATAGTTGAATTTTCACTTTGTAATAGGTAGCATATGTAATACCCCGAATGTTAAGCCCTGGACATATGTTATTATTTATTTGTTATTGTGCCACAAGGTGCCGAGACTATGGACTTGGACATTATTATTATTACTTAATAAATAACTAGCTCATCATGTACAACTAACGATAATGTGGGGTCATGGACTACTTGTTGGGACGTATTTTTGGTTAGTTTGGTTTATGGAGGTACTATTACACCCTCTAGAATATTTGGTGGGACCCTATTGACCAAAACACCTTCCTTGGCCTTGGTTTGGTGTCATTTGTAACTCCTCATTGGCTATTTTTAGCCAACACTCTTTGAAGTGTAACTCCCAACTTTTGATGCACCCTTTTTCTATTATGGGAATGGAATCTCATGAATGAGTAAATCCTCTACCATTTCGAGTTGGCTTGGGAGGAATTCAAGTTAGCCTTTTGTGGTTTGAATAACCCTAGTTAATTTGATTTACATATCTTGGGAATTCGAATGGATTTAGAAGGATTCAAATTGGCCTTCTTTCCTTCTTCTTATCTCTCTCTCTGAGCTCTCCAATGCAGTGGAATTATTGCTTGTCTGAGAAATACATGCTCTCAAGTAGTTGATGCATGGTATTGTTGAATATTTAAGGCCTTGTAACTAGGTTTGAATACCTTGTAATGGGGATTGAAGATTGATCTATGCTTACACAACATGAGTCCTTATGCCATTGTTTGTCTCTGTATGGATCTAGCTTGTAAATCCTGGGTGAGGGTGGTGATATCTTGAGGGCCTATGGAGCAATGGGAGTCACAACTCACAAAGAATAGTAGATGGAGGGGAAAGTTTAGATGGAGATAGGTATTATTGTGGTATGCTCATGGTGTTGAGAAGGGCACAATCAGATGTTCTGATTCACCTATTTATGAGTATTTCTAGGTTGTTATACATGTTCCATTGCATCTAGAATGTCGTTTGCAGTAAGGATCACTTTCTTTTTCATTTAAAACAGTTTCCATTTGACTGAGATACAACTGTTTTGTGTGGTAGTGTTCCCGATGTTGATATGAGCTCACCATACCTTTTGGTTTGAGAGTACCTCTCCTGTGGATATATGGCCTCGGCTCAAGGGTGACTGACATGTTGAAATATGCATGAGCATGAAATGTCTACAGCTAGGTGGAACGTTGTCATGTTGAAGCTAGTTTCCCTTTTAAAATATGAGAGTTTTGTTATGAGATTATTTAGGGTATTCTATGAGATATGTGTGCTCATTGATCTGGTTTTTATCTTTTACATATGATTATAGGTGGAAACCAATAGATTTGATGTTATTATGGTATATCCTTTGTTTATATGGTATCCAATATATTTGATTTTATTGGTGTAGGTCTGATTTTATATGGCAGCCAATGGATCTGAATTTATCTCTATTATAGATAAGCTTTTGATGTTGTTTATTTACCTTGATGTAGGTGACAACCATGAGATTTGATGTTATTATTGGTTATATGGTTGTATATGGCATCCCTCATACCTGGTTTTGTTTATGCTAATATGGTTGTAGGTGGCAGTGAATAGAGATGATTTTTAATACTGTTAATATGACTGATTGTGGAAGCTTGTAGATTTGTTTAATTATATTATTTACGGCAACTTACGAAACTGGTTTTTATTAATGATTTATATGGTTGTAATAGATTTGATATTTCATGTTTGAAATCATGTTAATAGCTTGCACATATCTAGTTGCATTCATGCTTGCATTTACCTTTCATTGTATTGGCATTCAGAAAAGAAAATGCATCGAAAGTTTGCATTTCTTTTAAAAAAAGTTGATTGTTTTGTTTTATTGACTTGTTTCCATGTTGGCCTAGCCTTAGTTACCCTTATTTCATTGTGCATTACCTTGATTCAGCCTTCCCCTTGGGTTTCCAGGTGTCCTTCGCCTTGGATTTGGGGCTGGGGGCATCACAACAGACCCCTGGATCAATACCTTAGAGACATGGATGTAAGGTATATATTATGCTATGTACGAAAGGAGGCACGGGTGTTCGATGGAATTCCTTTTTGTTGAAGCTACAACTTATCCTATTTGGCTTAGAGATTAACTTGATACACTCATTTGGTAAAAAATATAGGTCTAGGAGATTACAACCACATGATTGGGCTATAAATATTTCTTTCTCGAGGTCATTGAAGGTGAGGTACTATGTTGGTGGAAGTGATTATGGAAAGTAATGTTTCCTATGAAACAATGATATTTATTTAGTTGGAATTCAATAACAAATCTTTACATTGAAAGTATTGCAAAGGATATGCAAGAAAAGACTGGGCTAGTCCACTCTGTGCACAAATGGTGTTGAACATATATTCCACCTATATAAGCTACATTTATATAGGGGTGATTTGGATGGAAGTGGAAAAACTAATAAGGGTAGTTGAGTTATGGATAGGGAACTCTATTAAGGAAGTGGTAAAAGCTTGGTTTGATAGGATGAAGTTAAAAAAAACATAGGTCTTCATCCTTTGTGTTGCACAGGAGATTTGGCTTGAAAGGAATACTACTTTGTTTCAGGATAAATATATGCCCACTTTTCAATGTTTTGTTAATATTTATTTCCATTAATGAGGGAATTATGTTTGAATGTAAAGAGAAAAGCCAAAGGAAAGTTGGGGAGATATGTATAGAAAAAATAAAGGTGTAAGGAATTTTCGATGGAGCTAGCAAAGGAACCCCAAGTCTTTGTGGAGTAGGAGTAATTTTATTTATCTTACAACATCATTTCTACAGGTTCAAAGATAGGATCAAGGATGGGACACACAAATTTGCAAAAGAAAAAGCTCTTAAACTCCTTGTAATATTAATGTGGATTACCATGTTGCTTAGTTGTGGATATTGGGTGACTCTCAATTGGTAATATATTGGATGAATGGTGTTAGTAGGAACAATAATATTCTTCTCAGGCCTATTGTTCTCAGATTTTCCAAATGGTAAACGATTTTGAGCTCCTACCTTTCTGATAGGTCTATAGGTAACACAATTCTAATATATTCTTTCTCTAAGGAGGCTTAACGATGGTTGTGTGCACAATGAAGCTAACAAAGTGTGGGGGGGCATCCATCTCCATCTATTTCCTTTTCGCCATTGGAAGTGAAGGTTATGGGGATTAGTAGTGACTAGGCCCGTTCTATTAGGGGATTCATGGCCTTTTCTATTATATCTCTTTGATAGTTTGGTATTTTTCTTTTGCTTTAGAAACTAACATTGCAATATAAGTATACCCATGATATTCTTTTTGAGGTTTTCTTGAAATTGGTTTGATAGTGTGACCTTTAATGTCTTGAAGATATTATATTGGGAGGTTGCATGCAAATATTTTGTGGGACTTTCTTNTAAGTACAATGTGCCATGAGCACCTACAATATATATATATATATATATATATATATATATATATTAAAATTAAAATTCATCATTCAAAATAAAATGAAATGAAAGAATACAATCAAATTGTCTTTCCAACCAAAAGTCGAGTGAAGAAGACTCTTTGAATGTCTAAATTGAATAAAAATAATAATAAATATCTATATGTTTTGACATATGCAATATCATTATTTTTACTGCTTATCTATTTTATTTTAAATTATATTTTTTATGCACATAATTATATATATATATATATATATTTATTATAAATTCAATAAAAATTTAAAAAAAAATAAAAAATATTTATTTTTGGTGTGTGTATACAATATTTTAATACATTCATGTTTTGCATATCATCCAACTTTGATGTGTGTCAAAATTATTAAACAATAGCAAGTCCATTTTAAAAAATAACAAAAATAAAACGTTGCAATAATTTTTACATGTAATATAGAGTTTTCATACTTTAAAAATCTTCAAAGATTTCTTAAATTTTTTTTATTTTCGTAAAATTCTTATCCTCACCTCAACAAAGTTGTCCTTTCTTCCTTCTTTATATCTCATTCATTTGTTTGTTCATATTGGCAATGCCTAGTGTATAGCATAAGATGCACAATACTTTTCCTTTTTCATTCATTGGTCACCCTAAGATGCACAACACTTTTCGTTTTTCATTCATTGGTCACCCTAAGATGCACAACACTTTTCGTTTTTCATTCATTGGTCACCCTATTTTCTTCATGAAGAACAAATGATACTTTACTAGTTTAAGAACAAATGACACTTTACTAGTTTACACTGAATGGTCATTTTGATCATTTTGAATTCGTTAGAAAAGTTTTTTATTTCACTTCAAATGGAACAACCATTCCACTTTATTCAAAATTTAGAATAACAATTAATATTTTGTCTTTTGTCTATGATCATTTTTTTCCAGAAGAAAAATAGTCGTTCCTTGTTATTCATGTGAATCAAAGGTAACTTTTACAGAGCCGAAGGTATAAGCCTTCATATCAGTACATAATCAGTAGTAGATATTATATACTCAGAGTCCGAAAGGCATACTGCACTCAGCTTTAAAGCTGTTCAGAGACACTTCCAATTAGTTGCAGAAAATAACCAAAAATGGATTGGGAACCATCAATTCTACCAACTCAACTGAAACCAAAACAAGATCCTCTATCTTCAACCTGATTCGAGAATGAATCCAAGGGAATACAAGAAGAAAGCAGTCGTGGAATATCCAAGGAGGCCCTCATGAACTGCCATAAAAAAACTGATAAACCTGAGGTGAATAAATCATCCTCAGTCATCCAAGGGCGAGAAACAATACCAATCTTCCATACTCAATAAGAAATGAACATCAAAGATGTCATGAGAGTAGGCTAGGCTCAATTAAAAGAGCTGCATAGAGCAATATCCAACAGTTTTACCTTCACGTGTTTCAGTGATCTGTAAGAGGCCCGAGGCCAAAGAGAGGGCCTCCTTGGATAATCCATCTGCCTTCTTGTTGTATTCCCTAAAGGCATGCGAAAAATCAAGAGACAAGAAAGAATGCTTCTAACTTTCTGATATTTTGAAACCAACCATCTAAAGATAGAGAAGAGAGTGTAGATCTCCACTTGACCCAGTTTATAATGACCAATGAGTCTCCTCTGACATGAAGGGAAGGAATGCCAAATTCCTTAGCGACCACCAGAAGTGTCTAAAGGGCCAAAAGCTCAGCTCTAGTATTTGTACTTTGGCCGCATCCCATCTTAAAGCTGAAAGAGTTTTCACAGCTAATCAAAATATATATCCTTGCACCATCGATCGAATTGGCAGAAGCCCCATTGAAGAAACCATAAGGATACTGAATGGAAGGCTCCAGGCCAATGTTCCTCTGCTTGGGATTCTTCAGGACAACCACAGGATAAGTGTGTGGCATCTCTAGAATTTTTTGACATATATAAATCGGTTTAGGCTTATAATCCTCGAATGTAACACCATTCCTTGTGAGCCACACATACCAAATAATGAAGATAGGTAGATGGAGAAGTTCTTTCTCACAACAGAACCAATATTCCAGGTTTCCCACGAAGGAAGTCTCATCCCAAGCCATGGATTGCTGAAGTGTTCTCCACAGACATCTTATCATATTGCGAAAGAAAGCACAAGTATTGAACAAATGATTTACCAATTCCTCATCATTTGTGCATAAACAACATCTGTTAGGACCAGCCCAGCCTTTCCTAATTAAATTGTCCCATGTGTTTATACGGTTTTGCAGACACAACCAAATGAAACAAATCATCTTTAGAGGGATCTTACATTCTAGATGCGAGTAAGAACACAGTCCGGCCACGCCGAGAGTGAACTTTCTGTGATGAGATCATAAGCAAGTTTGGCATTCACTATACCAATGGATTTATTGTAAATCCAGAGAAGGGTATCATTGTTCTTAGAGAATCTGATACATCCCTGCGACAAACCCTTAACATATTTGTGCCACTGGTCCTTCCATATGTCTCCCAAATTCAAATCCTCAAGAGAAAGCCAATATGTCTGGTTGGATGTGCAAACGCCCCAATTATGGGCATGATTCAGAGAAGTAATACCAAGATCTTCGAGATACCATCTAAGGTCCTCCAGGAGAACATAAGCAAAGCTCAGGCTAGCCACAGGATCAATACCGATCCTAATATTTTTGCCATTCCCAACCTTCCAACCCAAGGGCCTGGTGATCTAAGTGAGTGAATAGATAAATCCATTCCATATATAAGACGTACCTTGAACATAGAACACCTGGTGACGAAGCCAAACCTCCAGTAGCTGGTTCTTCAAATATTTATTCCTGATAATATGGGACCAAATTCCATCACCTTTAAGAGCCAACCAACAACTTTTCATTCTAAGAGACAAACTAAACCAATCAAGGTTCTTGATATTCCAGCCACCATATTCATAAGGTTTCGAAAGGGATTTCCAATCAACCAAGTGGATTTTATACTTACCACACTCATTACCCCACATGAAGTTGAAAATGGACTGTCTGAGGCAGTGAAGTATAGTCTTGGGGATCTAAGCTAAAGAAAGCCAGTACATAGCTAATCCCATCAACACAATTCTGACTAAAATCAATCTCCCACCCAAGGATAACAATTTAAAAGTCCAGTGGCTAATCCTTTTTTCAAAGTTCTTAACAATCCAACGGTAGTCGTTGGTGCAGTAGCCCAATGGCTTGAGGTGATAACCCAGATATTTGAACCAGCCAATATGGGTTCCATTTTGTAGGGAAACAATGAAAAGACCTGTGCTTTGGTTAGATCATCCACCTCATTATACAGGAAGGAGTACTTCTCAGGGCTGATCTTCATTCCAGTTGCAGAGAAAAAAAGATCCAAGATGTCCTTGAAACCTTGCATTTCTTCAAGAGTCCCCAGCCCGAACAAGATCACATCATCGACAAATAACATGTGTGTTAGATGCAAACTATGAGAGACTTTAATCCTCGAGATATTCCCATTCCTCTGGGCATCAACAATGAGTAGACTTAAGCTTTCAATGATCAGTATGAACATCAGAGGTGAAAGAGGACAACCCTGTCTAATACCACGTGAAGTAGGAAAAAAATTGGGTGGGGGTCCCATTAACCAAAACAACAAAATTTGAGGAGCAGACACACCCCATAATCCAATTTACCCCAATCAGAGGGACACCAATCTGAAGGAGGAGAAGTCTCAGAAAAGTCCAATTTACCCGGTCAAAAGCTTTGACTAGGTCCAGTTTGAGGACAAAAAGCCTTCTGCTTCTTCTGCTTAATAGAATGTAGCAATTCCTGAGTAATTCCAATAGGCTCAATAATCTGCCTATTGTGGAGAAACCCAAACTGGTTAGCAGAGATGGCCTTGTCTAGGAAGGGATTCAGTTTAATAACAACAATCTTGGACATGGTATTATATACCAGGTTTCAAAGTGAGATGGGTCTGAAATCTGCAAAGGAGATAGGCTTATCACATTTTGGAATGAGAGAGATGAAGGTGGCATTTAGAGCACCTGATATCTTACCTTCAACATGATATTGCACCACAAATCTAAGGATCTCATAACCCACAAGATCAAAGAAACCGAGGAAGAACTCAACTGGACAACCATTCGGACCGGGGCACTTATCATTTTTGAAAATTTTTAGGACACCTTCAATCTCTGATAGAGTAATATCGACATAAAAAATCTCCCCTCCATCCTCATTGAGAAAGTTAGGAAAGAGCCTGATAACTTTTAGTTGATCCACAATTTTAGTGTCACCATCATTGGTAAACAAACATGAAAAGTGTTGAGCTCCCATCAATTTGAGCTCAGCTTCCTCCTCCACCATAACACCAGAGTGATTCTTAAGCTCCCATATTGATTTAGAGTTTCTCCTGGAAAATGCATAAGCATGGAAAAATTTTGTATTCGCGCCCCATTCACTGATCTATTTGATTCGAATTTTGAGTTTCCAAGTTAAGATCAAGTGAGCTAGAAGAGCACCCTTCCTAGTCTTCGGCTGTGAGAGCTGGGCAACTTCATGCTCAGTCAGAATGTCAGAGATATAAGATGTGAGGATGCTTTGAATGGCCAAGTCCACATCAGTCATCTCTTTATTTTTGGACAAAATCTGCTTCTTTTCCCAATCTTTAATAGTGACTTCGAGCCTCTTAAGTTTAAAATATAGTACAACCATAGAATCAAAAGAGGAATGAACATAAGCCCCCTAAGAGTTGTGAACAATGCCAGGAAAATCCTTCTCCAAGAGCCAGGCCTTGTTGAACTTAAAAGGGTAGAGAAAAGAGGTAGGCATTAGGTTCCATTCCAGACAAATGGGAAAGTGGCCAAATATCTCTGAAGGAACAATCCAAGTTCTGTATTGGGACAGAGAAGGGAGTAGGTGGATAGTGGTTAAAAATCTGTTGAGTCTTTTACTTACCCCTTCCAACCCCAATCTCCCATTCCTCCAAGTAGGACCGGGAGAAATGGGGGCCAGATCAATCAAGTCATAGGAACACAAGAGATGTGAAAAATAGGAGGCTAAATGATCAATGCAGGCTTTACTTCCCCAAACTTCAACGTCGGAGAGGGTGGAATTCAAGTCACCAGCAAGGATGAGATTAGGGAAATCGAAGATACCCCAACCATGACATTATCCCAAAAGCATTAGAGGAAATTTCAATTTAAAATGGGCCTTCCAAAAATAATACAAATTTCATGTCATCATGTATTAGACAATCCAAATTCTTTAAAATTCAAAAAGGGAGCACCTCTTAAACAAATTTTTAATATAAATTTGGTGATAGGTATCATAAAAAAAACTACTTTTTGTTCGTATTTTCAACATATCTCGCTGTGAGTTTACTCAAATTTCGATCGGGAGAGCTCGTTGGATGTGGAATTAAATTCCAAATCCAACGAGTACCTACTTGGCATACTTTTGATGGGCGCTGCTACCCCAAAAATAAGAAATACCTAAAAAAAAGTGATGATGACATCATCATCACTTTTTTCAGGTATTTCTTGTTTTTGGGGTAGCGGGGCCCATCAAAAGTATGCGAAGAAGGTACTCGTTGGATTTGGAATTTAATTTCACATCCAACGAGCTCTCCCAATCGAAATTTGAGTAAAAACACAGGACAGGGAGATATGTCGAAAATATGAACAAAAAAGTAGTTTTTTCTTTTCTTCCTCCAAAATTAATAAATATTATTTTATTATATTAACTCTTATTTTATTGATTTTCCTTAAGAGGCCCATTTTGAGTTGAAATTTCCTCTAATGTTTCTCTGTTAGTATAAGGCCCATAACAATAAATGATAGAAAACACCGAGTCTAGGCCCTTAAACCTAGCCTTTACCAAAATACCCACATAAGACTGAAAAGCTTTGCAACGAGTAAACTGAGGGTTCTAACCAGTAAGTAATCCCCCCCGAACAACCACAAGAGTCAAGAGCACAGAATTCCAACCTCGGCTTGATCTTAGAGAAAGATCGCGGTGCAGAGTAATGAACACATCGTTTCTTGGATCAAAATCATGCTAGGTTTCAAAGAAGAGAACAAAGACCCGAGGGATTTTTGTTTGGTAAGCCCTCCAAACCCACAGATATTCATCGAGAGAATCCTCATTGATCAAACTAGTTAGCAGGGGACAATGCTCTAAGTACCTGGGGAGAGGAATAGGAAGATCTAGCTGCAAATTTAATCCTGGCAGAAAGGAGGGTGTACAACTGAGAAGGACTAGAGTCTTTAGGGGGGTTCCCAACTGATCTATTTTTCCTGGACTTCTGAAGGGTGACATTTTCAAATCAGAACAAGTCAAGAGAGAGGGTGGAAGTGGATACTGGCGTCTTATATGAAAATATCAAGAGGTACTTAAGCAAGGAGGGGTTCAAAAAAGAGGGCGAAGAGGTAGGGATAGAAGTTACAGGGTTCACAACAGAAGAGGACAGACTCAGAAGGGAGGGGGGAATCTTCCAAGGAAACAGAGGGGGGAGGAACAGATAAGGAGGAAGAAGTAAGGTGGACTACAGCAGGAGTGGATGGAGAGGAAGAAGAAAGGTGGACCGCATCAAAAGCAGGCAGAGGTGGGGGTAAGTCACTAGAAGGGAGGTCCACCAAAGTACCAGAACGGGTATCAATCTCAATTTACGAGCGAGGTAGACTAGAGGGTGGCTGGACTTTAGCAACATTCTCAATATCCTGGATAGAGAGAAGCTCCCCCTTCGTGATATCGTCATAAGGTGTGGGAGAAGAATATCCACAGAGAGCTTCAAGCGAGGGCACAACAGAAGGATTAGAGGGAGGTAAGTCTAGCGGGGGCGAGGGAGAGGGGGAGTCAGGGTCCTCAAAGTCATTATGGACAGAATTCCCATGGAGAAGAGTAGTGAAAGAATGCCTAAGATGTCTAGTTTCATGATAGAAGCTACAACAAAACGACCGATTCAGGTAGTCCAACCTCTGTGTGATCACGGTGTCATTACACACAATGTCAATCTCAGCCAGGAGGCCCTAGGAGATATCCAGTTCCACAAGGACCCTAGCCATCCTTTTGTTGAAAATCAAGTGGAATTCTTTTTCCACCGTAACGAACCTTCCCAAATTATTGGAAATCCCAATCAGAAACTCCTTGAGACACCTCTCTCTGAGTGGGTCGAAGTTTGAATGCCATCGGTATAAAACCAGTGATCCATTTCCAATGGTCCACAACAAGTTCAGAATCCGAGTGGCATCATGATTCTCGATGAAGAAAAATACTAACCCTATATTTTCTGGGAGACTGATCGTAGGGACATAGTTAATGATAGGTTTCCAATGGGTTGTAGCCCATTCGACCCACTCTTGCTTCTTCATGGAGCAGTACTCCAAATGACCGATAAGAGCCTGATTACACAGTTCTGAAACCCTATCCATCATCACATCCTTACCCAACACATAGCTACATTTGAAATCCAACACTTTCAAAGACTTAGTCTTCCTCCGGGCATGACGAAAAGAGTTAGGCCGAGAAAGCGGGGCGCCCTGTCCCCTGGAGGGGAGTGAAGTCTGACTAGGAGTAGCCGACCCCATACAGACCACCAGAGTCAGGGCACACCAATCCAGAAGTACCATGATGGGGAAGTACATACCCTCAAGACCCAAAAAACCGAATCACAACAATAGCGCGGTCTGAAAACCTACAGAGAAAACCAACCCTCAAAGAAGTGGGAAGTTCCGCACGGGAGGAAATAAACCCCCAAAGGCTACCCAGGTCGAGACCCCACCAAGAAACGATCAACAGAAGACTACCCACAGTGACAGTCCATAAAGGACCGGTATAAGTGTCCCCCCCCAAAAAAAACCAACGACTAAACCCCCACTAAAGAAAATCGAAAGGAAAACCTCCCGCTTCCTGTGGACCAAAACAACGAGCCTAGAGAACAACCGACAAAATGGGAAAACTAGCTGACAAAAACAACTAACATGCAGCTGAATATAAAACCCTAGTTCCCACTTATTTTTACAAGGTTGGTACTAATCCCTCTTCATCAGAGGGCGGACTCCTTGAGGATAATGAATGAACGACAGAGAGAAAACCCATAAAAGACCAAGCACAAAACCCTCGAAGCACAACATAAATGAGAAAGTGCAAAGGGTTCGGTCAATGAAAAATACCTGATACCGTGACAAGAGCATAGTTGTGGAGCGAGATCCCCGGTCGCAACCAAATCAATGATTAATCATTAAAAATACTACTGGTACAACATCACCAGAAAAAGCAACCAATAGTCAACGAGAATCCCGTGAACTACGCAGGGAAACCCTCGGATTTTGACTTGTGTAAATTCCAAGTCAAGCCTCTGACCTCAGCCATGAAAATTGGAACCGTCACCTTAGAATGTCATATGTAGGATAGCCCAATAGTCCGTGAAGACGAGGAAGGATTCAGAGAAGCAAGCCGGGAGTCATGGACCAACGGTTACAGAGAACCACCATAAGAAAAACCTTAATCCTAAGCATGTATACACGAGTCTTTGATCATTTTGATTAATAAATTAGTTTTGATTAATGGATCATCATCACTGGATCATCATCAATTAGTTTTCCAGAAATTGCTTTACCTGTCTTTCTTTAAAACTAATAACCAATATTAAGAGTAGTTAATGAGGAAGATAATCCATATAAAATTTTAAAATCTAGAGGTTAACCTTGTCTTGGAATGAGCAAGGATGTAAGTGCTTTAAGGCACATGGTTTTAGTGGCAAGTTGTTTTTTGCTAGTTGTATTTTCATTTAAAGAACTTTATAAATATGGTTGTAATATTCTATGTCAACAAAATTTTAAATTGTAATTTGATTTATAATTACCAAAATGTGTTTTAAGATTAAATTTTAATATGTTTTTGGTTTTATAATTTTTCTTTTACTACTCAATGAATTGAATTTTTAATTATAAGTTGATATGTTATAATTTTTTTTTATTGAGCCGACATGTGCCACATCAGCCTTATAGACGGGACACATCTCACCTATTTGAGCTGCCTCTAGACGCAAAAAATACAATAAACTTAGTTAAGTAATATATTTTATATTTTATTTATATCCTCAATTATTATCAGTTAAACATATAAAATAATTGCTTTTAAAAATACAATAATGTTCGTTAAGAAGATTGATTTTCTATCTATTTTGAACATAACAACCCTGATTTACATTTACTATGTTTTGATACAGATGAGATAAAAATAATATAATATTTAGTTTTGTTGTGATTCGGTTAAGAAAACTAAATATTGTGAATATGCAAAGATTGCATAGTGTTACTTAGTTGATAAGATTTGAATCTACTTCTTAATTTCATTGCGTGAGTGAAAGAGAAAAAAAAATGCTATAGAATGGCATGGAAAGTATTATCATGACTCCCATGGATTGGGAAATGGAGACACTTCCCATGTCAATTTCCATGAGTGGATGCAATATATATCATTTTTATTTATAACAAGAATGGGTATATTTCCATATTATAAATAATTGCAGTTAGACTAGTCAACGATGTAATATGAAATGATTGTTGTATCTAAGCTTAAAAATTATAGTTTTTTTCAAGCAAAGAGAGTCCAAAAGAGATATTTATCCTTTGTAGAGGATATCAGAGGAATACTACAAGTATACAATCAAAGAAAACATCTAGAATAAGAACAAGCTTGCAAAACATAATACTAAAGTTTAGTGAAAAAATGCTTATTGGTGAATCTTTCGACCTAGAATTATTCTGTTAAAGTCCTTGATGTTCCAGGTCCATCGTTTCAAATTGTCGATGTATAGTTTCCAACTTTCCTCCTCTTATAACATACAAAGTGTAGATCCCAAATAAATTATGAGATTAGAGGCAATTGATTGAGAACCCTTGTTGAGATTGCATACCATACTATGAAGCATATAACACTATGTTCCAACACTTGAATTTGATTTTCTCATTGTATGAGTGTATCCAATATCACTGTGTTATGAGAGATGCATTGGTGTGCATTTTTGTGGACTATTATTTTCACTAGGAAAAATGAAGTCTCATTGTCACATATGTAGTCCTCATGATTACACATGATCCCTTAAATTCTCCAAATGTTCCTTTGACATATCCCATGGAACAGAGGACAATCCATAATGTTAAGTCAATACTCCTCTTTGCATACACTAGACCACCCAAGAGGGGAAACACCGAGAAAGAAGATGGGCCAACTACACCAATCCCAATAACTAGTGACCAATGTGGAACTACCAAGGCAAAGCCAAAAAATATTCTCAAATTGTCGGGCTTTAACTAACCAATAAGACATGAAAGGAACCAACCAATCCAAAAAAACAAATATGAGAGATTGATGTAAGAATATCATTGAAATTCCAAAACAAAATGAAATGTAATGAAACCCCGTCCCATTGCAACTGATTCCAAGATCTAAATTTAAGACCGTTTCCTAAGCCATCATTGGAAAGGAACAACAATACAAGATCTAAGAAACTTACCTACAATTATAATGAGTTAGGGGAATCCTAGTGAGATTGATTTGCTTGCCAATACCTAAACAAAAATCCATTATCTCACTTACAAGCCTATTATTTCACTTATATGGTTCAAAATGATGGTAGGGGATAACTCTTAGCATGTGTGGTGCCATACTAAGGGTGTTATTAGCTAGAACCATCCTTATACGATTGTGTTAAGGGATTTGAATGCCCCTCTACATGTTGTCTTACATGAGTTGGACATTGAATATAACATATGCTCGATCAACGTGGTTAAAGAAATAAGGTATATGTTGAAATAAGATCTCCCCCTCTCTTTTTAAAACACCTTCCTTTAGTCTTGAGGCATGATTGCATAAATATACAACTAGCAATTAAGGTCATGGGGAACATGATAGAAATAAATGACCTCAAAATGAGATGCTTCCATTTTTACTCTAGAAATTGGATGAGTTATAGTGCCTACTAGAGACATGTTCTGCTTGTTTATTAGTTTAATGACCATGGTTGAATCCTTAATGGCTATTATGGATTTGACACAAGTTGAGTCAAGAACTTTAAGTCCTTAAAGAAGGGCGTTTGCTTTATCCCAATTGTTGGTATTTATTACAAGTCCCCATTCATAGTTGTTAATCCTTCTATACTGTGGCATTGCATTTCTATTATTATATGAGTATTGTTTTTATCGGTATACTCATTCCAAGGTATATTCATGTAACTTGTTGGAGATTATTACAGGAGTATTGTCTTTATGAGATCTAGTTTTAAGATCGTCTTATCTTGTCTTGTGCATTTGATACATTGTATAAGTAGGTTCCCTCCTAGAAGAGGTTCTTATTCATCTCTTTGTTTCATTCTCAAGGCGCTTGGTTACTCTTTCTTTCTACTTTTATGACATTTTGAGAATTTGGTGCATAACATTTGGTATCCGAGCCTTTTTTGCTATAATGTTTTTTAGGGTATGTCTTATACAACAAAATTTGGAGGATCCTTAGAGGAAATAATGAAGTATCTGTGATAAAAAAAATCAGGTTATGGTTCATTATAAGTTTGGAGTTATAGTTTGTGGAATTTAGGGTTTTTTACTAGTCCAAAAACTAGTCTTAAACAAGTGTTATGGGTAAAATTATTATATATAAATCTTAAGAGATCCAAATTGAGTGCTATATGTTGCATCAGAAGGAAGGAAAACCATAAAGTTTGTGGTCAAAATTGTAGAAGTAGAAAAGTAAAATAAGAGAAGAACTTTGGTAAATATCAATAGGATCTGATGACAAGAGCTGGAGCAAAAATTACTTCACCCACTAAACCTCCTAAAGCTCAACCATGAATAATGAATAAAATGAATATATGTGTAATAAACTATACACTTTGGAGGTGAAGGTTTGGGACTTTAATGATAGGCCAGTGGCACATGTTTAATTTGTAAACACAAAAAAGGATATAGAAAGAGAGTTGATAAATATGACCAATAAAGAGGATCTTGAAGTTATGAAGGGGGTAATTCTAAGTGAGATGAGATATCTATTTCCTCATAATTCAACTACTAAAGAAGAGGAAATGGACAACAAGAGGGATTTGTCCTAGTCATAGATTGAGAAAATTGAAAATGTAATGTCCCCATACCCCATAACGCTGATTATTAAATTTTTTCACCTCAAGAACCCTTGTTCTCTTTTCAAACACCCGGCATGGACGTTAACTCACATTTCCACCGTAATTTCCAGGATTAGGAACCCTTGCACATCACTACAACAGTCATTCCTCCCTGGACAGATCACTTCTGCAACCGAAATGACTTCTTCCGCATTGAACCTGTCTTTTCGTAGTCTACCTTTCGCACTCCTGACCTAGGAAATCGAAAATCAGAAATATAAAGTTCGACGGACAATACTTAATCATTCTTCCACCTTCCACCTCCCGCACTTCCGCTCTCCACCTTCCGCAATAAAAAATTCCAAGTGCGATGAGACACTTCAACGACCCTTCCGCACTTCCGCTTTCCACCTTACACACTCCGGAACTCGGAAATCAGAAATTCCAAGTGTGACGGAACATTCAACGACCTTTCTGCTTTCCTCCTTCCACACTTCGCAACTTAGAAATCAGAAACATAACTCTCAATGGAGTCCTTCAACCCTCGTTCCGCCTTTCGTCTTCCGCACTTAGGAATTCGGAAGTCAGAAAACTATGAAATGACAGAACCTCTATCCTCATTTTCGCCTTTTGCATTCCGCCTTTCCACCCTCCAGTGCGGAACTCGAGAATCAGAAGACCAAATATTTAACTTAGCCTTTTTTCGGTTTTCCACCTTTCGCAGGCAGATTCCGAAAGTCCAAACACCCACTTTTTGCCTTATATTTTCTCCTGATTTCCACCTTCCGCCTTCTGCAAGCGGATCCTACAAGTCGGAAATCCCACATTATGCTTTGATAAAGCTTCTTTCTCCCGCCTCCCACATTATGCCTTCCTCTTCCGTTCCGGAACTTGGAAACCGGGAGAACTAGTTTCGGCCTCAACCTTTTTCTGCACTTTCAACTTCCGCTTTCCGACCTCAGACATCAGAAATCAGTAAACACACTTCTGCTTGGATTTAAACTTTTTTCTCCCACCTCCCGCATTCCGCCTTCCGCTGTGGATCCTGAGGTGTGGAAACACCATAATATGCCTTGTCCAACTTTTCCTCTTCCGGTTTCCACCTTTCGCCTTCCACGGGAGGATTCCAAAGGGTGGAAACTCAAGGGTTCTTACCTTAACTATATTTTCAGCCCTGTAATAGGCTTCTAGCCTCCATGAACTTAGGCCAATGCATCGTAAAAACACAAGGCATGTACGGAGGAAAAATGCATAAAACATACAAGTCATAAACAAGCAAACACAGGGACATTCATACACAAGTAACCTCTACTTGATCATAAACAAGCATTCAACATGAACATAGCAATTCATAGACAATACATGGCATAAACAAGCATAACAGAGATACTTATCTTGATAATTAAGCTGTCTCGCAACTAGCTATGTCGCTGCAAGGTTCCACCCAACCATAGTCCAGTGTGTTCATTAATCTCTCAACACAATTCCACCCCCAAGCTGGGCATGATTTCCACAATGAACTAGGGAAAAAAGAGGCTATACACATCCAGACCAGGGCACACACATAGTCAAGCCAACCTTTAGTTGGGTTTATCAGACTGTCCAAACAAGCCACAGATGGGTTTATCAGGCACTCAACCAAGTCGTCATTCACAGTGGGTTTATCAGGCTGCAGGCTTACAAGCCAAACAATGCAGGGTTTATCAGGCTTACTCAGCCAAGCCAACATACAGTTGGGTTTATCAGATTGTTCACAGTCAAGCCAACTTCCAGAATAGGGGTCAACCAAGCCACATATGGGTTTATCAGGATCTTAGCCAAGCCATCATTCATAATGGGTTTATCAGACTGTTCACAGTCAAGAAACCTTCCAAAATAGGGTTTAGCCAAACCACATATGGGTTTATCAGGCACTCAGCCAAGCCATCATTCACAGTGGGTTTATCAGACTGTCTATCCAAGGCACATATGGTTTTTTCAAGCACTTGGCCAAGCCATCATTTGTAGTGGGTTTATCAGGCTTACATTCACTCTGTGACAGAGGAGACCATTGAACAACAACGTTGGGGAAACCACAGATGGCCACACTTGCTCATCAAATCGAGTGATCTCCACTGCTCATTCACTCAGCAAATTGCGAGACCACTCAACCTCTGCGTGACTGAGGATGGTAAACAACAAGTGAACAACCCAGAACAAAACACGATTCTTCCTGTAGGATGAACGCACAACGTGGATGAATAGAAACATGACTCTCCCCGCCAGGCTCCACAAACAGCATGAATCGGGGATGAGGGAATGAGCACGCATTCCCACACGGGTTTACTTGCTGCAGAAGCAAGAATGCGACCTCCCAAGATGCAGAGCTGCAGAATTGTAGGATTGCTCAATCAAGCCATCAGACTGCCATGCCTTGCTCTGCCCAAGGCATTAACTGCCTCAACCAACTTCTGGAAGACTTGATGATTGATGACAGAGGAAAAAAATGTAGCTAGGGGTACATGGGTTCTCCCATTGACATCTGGTCACATCTTATTGGCGCAGGGGGTTTGACTAACTCCCCTCCCTATCCCCTATGGAATCATTCCCCCATCTCTTTAACATCTGCAGTCCCATATCTAGCTGTGGTTTTATATTAATTTGTACATTTACATGATATATCAAAATATGTCTATTGTGTTTGACTTAGCACACAAAAACCATAGGTGTTAACCTTGATCACCTATCCACCAGAAATTAATCATTGGCAGGTCCTTGGCCTTGAGCTCCTCGCCATGATTTACATACAATAATTACATCATGTACAATTAAATTCCAAGGAGTCAAAACCGGGGTATTAAAATCCCCTCCCCCTTGCAACAACACTGTCCTCGGTTCTTCATAATTTGGACAAAAATGCTACACCGACACCCCCCTCAGTGCTCCGCAAAATTTAACAAAAATGGATGTGCCAATCGCATGGAATCCTCCAGCTCCCAAGTAGCCTCATTGGGACTGCAGTGCTCCCATTTCACCATTACTTGTCCAATGGCTTGATTCCAGAGCATAGTGACCTTCCTATTGAGAATGTGCAATGGCTTGGTTCAGAACTCTCCCTCAGGTTCCACTTGAATCACATCCCAATTAATTACATGGTTAGGATCATTTACATATTTCTTAAGCAAGGAAACATGAAAAACATTATGAGCTCCAGTGCTAGCAAGGAATGCAAGTCTATATGCAACTGGACCTATTCTTTCAAGCACTTCAAACGACCCACAGTATCTAGGTGACAACTTGGCACAACTTCCAAGCTTCAAATAACTCTTCTTTGCCCTCACTCTGAGGTAAACATGATCCCCAACATTGAACTCTCTGTCCACCCTATGCTTATCTACATAGCTTTTTTGTCTGTCCCGGGCTGCCTTCAAATTCCGCCTGATCTTTGTAACCTCTTGCTCCATCTCCTTGAGCAATTATGGACTGAGCACAATCCTGTTCATAGGATTATCCCAAGTCATAGGTGTCCTACACCTTCTTCCATACAAAGCTTCATATGGAATCATCCCCAAGGATGCTTGACGTCCATTGTTATAGGCAAAATCTACCAAGTGTAAGTAATCCTCCCACTTGGATGGTTTTTCCATCACATCCATGCGAAGCATGTCATAAAGAACTTGATTCACTCTCTCTGTCTGACCATCAGTCTGAGGATGGTAGGCAATGCTGAAGTTCATCTTTGTCCCCAAATACGCAAACAAACCCTTCTAGAAGTTGGAAGTGAAATTAGGATCCCTGTCAGAGACTATTGCCTTAGGCAATCCATGCAATTTGAAAATATCCTTCATGAATATTTGTGCAATATCATCCGTCTTATGTGTGGATTTGACTGGTATAAAATGTGCTTCCTTTGTCAACTTGTCCACCAAAACCATGAAGGAATCATGTTGCCTCCAATTCATTGGCAATCCTGTAATAGAGTCCATGGAAATTACTTCCCATTTCCATTCTAGGACTAGAAAAGGTTGCAACAAACTTGCTGGGTGTTGATGCTCAACCTTTACCTGCTGAAATTTCATGCATTTTTAAATATACTTAGTAATGTACCTCTTCATTCCTGGCCAAAAATACTATTTCTGGTTGTAGCAATTGTCTTCTGATATCCTAGGTGGCCAGAATATAGAGCTTTATGGATTTCATCCATAATGGTTCTCCTCAATTCTGCTACATGTGGAATATAAATTTTCTTCCTGTAATTAAGAAGCTCATCGTATTCCAATTTATATCCCTCATATCTCTTCTCAAGATTATGCTGCTGCAATTTATCCTTAACCTACACATACAAATCAACTTCAGCAATATGATTCACAATCAGTTGTCTAAGATATGATTGGAAGATACTAAGAGATGCCACATGCATTTCATGCACTTTTCTGCTGAGTGCATCAACCACTTTATTCTCCTTCCCTTTGACGTGCTTGATTTCAAAATCAAACTCACATAAAAACTCTAGCGATCTAGCTTGTCTAGCATTTAGTGTTGGTTGATCAAACAAATATTTCAGACCATAATGGTCTGTCCTTAACTCAGATTTTATGCCGATTAAGTAATGCCTCCACATCTTGAGGGCATGTACTATGGATGCAAGTTCTAATTCATGAGTGGCATAATTATTCTCATGATCTTTTAACTTTCTAGACTCATAACATACCACATGGTTGTCTTTCATAAGGACTCCTCCAAGTCCTTGACCGCATGGTGCACACCACAAAGTCCTTTTCTGGGTCTGCAATTTTTAGAATGGGTGCACTTGTGAGAATATTCTTCAACTATTAAAAGCTTTCCTCACATTTAGGTGTCCATTCAAATCTCATCTCCTTCCTTTGGAAAGAAGTGATAGGATGTGCAACCTTGGTGAATCCTTCAATGAATCTCCTATAATATCTTGCAAGTCTCATAAACTACCTTCCATCTGTCACATTTCTTGGGGTAGGCCAATTCATAATGGCCTCAATATTTTCAGGGTCTACAGATATGCCCTCATTCGAGATGATGTGACCCAAATAATGAATTCTATCTTTATAGAAGTCACATTTGCTCAACTTTGGATACAACTTCTGCTCCCTGAGCAATTACAATGTCAATCTCAAATGTTCTTCATGCTCTTCCTCATTCTTAGAATAAATAAGAATGTCATCAAGGGAAAAAAAAAAACTTGTCCAAATACCCGCTNTGTAGCTGGTGCATTTGTGAGACCAAATGGTACCACTACAAACTCATAATGTCCATACCTTGTTCTAAAGGTTGTCTTATGAATGTCTTCATCCTTGATTGTTACATGATGGTAATCAGACCTTAAGTCAATCTTGGAAAATACCTTTGCTCCTCTCATTTGATTAAAGAGGTCATCAATCCTAGGAAAAGGGTATTTGTTCTTCACAGTGACTTTGTTTAGCTGCCTATAATCAATACACAACCTAAGTGTACCATCTTTATTCTTCACAAACAACACCAGTGCTCCCCAAGGGGACACACTTGACCTGATGCACTTCTTCTCCAACAACTATTGCAGTTGCATTTTCAGCTAAAGCATCTATGGTGTACTCATCCTGTAGGGTGTCTTGGACACTCGTGCTGCTCCTAGCACAAGTTCAATTGTGAAGTCAATTTCCCTCTTTGTAGGAAGCCCTGGAATCTAATCAGGAAAAATATCCTTGAATTCCCACAACACATGAAAACCCTCCAACCTAGGATTTTCATTCTTTGTTGCCTCCAACACATGTGCTGCATATAGCTGGAAACCTTTGCTACAGAACTTCTTCATTTGCATGGCTGAAACATGCCTAACATAAACCTCTTTTGGGATGCCTCTTACCATTCTCGGGTGTTCTTCTTCATCCATGCATTCAAAATTCTTATTTTAATAGTCAAGCTTTACCCTGTGAGCTTCCAACCAATCCATTCCAATGAGAACATCATAGGAACCAAGTGGTAGAACATTCAGATCTACACAAGTGACCAATCCATCCATAACCAATGGACATTTCTCCCCCACTTCACTAACCTTTCTCTTAGTCCCAATGGCTAGTTGAACTAACCATGATTTGCTATGCTTTATGTTCTTAAAAGCAAAAATCTCAACAAATCTAGGAGTAATATAACTATGAGTAGAACCAGGGTCAATCAAAATAGAAACAGATTGCGTAACAATCTTACATGCAACTTCAGCCACAGTTGATTAATGGTATGCCTGGTGGTTCTCCAGAGCTGCATAAATCCTAGGGACAGTCCTTGCAACTTGACACACTATTTCAGCTTCTTGAATGTTGTAAGCCGGCCTTACATTCTCATTCTCAAGTGGACAGTACCTGTGCAGATGGGGTTCTCCACATTTCCAACATTGGATAGGTTCCCTGATTTGTTGTGGATCTCTTGGATTTTCTCCCATCACTCTAGCTGGCTTACCCACAACTTGTGATGGCTGCTTCTACTGATTCCTGAAGTTAGAAGGCTTGAAACCTTTTCTTCCTTTGGTCAGACTTCTCATTTCTCTTGTCCTTCCAGACCTTTTGGTAATCAGGTTTTCTCTTTCTTTTCTCATAGAAATACCTAGCTTTCCTGATGGCTTCTTCTAGAGTTCTAGGCTCATCAAACTTGATTATGTCTCTGTATGCTTGAGGTAGCCCACTCAGAAACCGTTGGATCTTCAATTTGTGATCCCTAATATACCTGACATACCTTAACAGTTCCAAGAAATTAATGGCATACTCTTCCATTGTATGCTGTCCCAATTTCAGCTCATGGAATTCTTTGATCTTATCATCATAATACCTGTCATAGAGGTACTTATGCCTGAAGTACTTCTTGAACTGTTCCGAAGTGATCTTCCTTTCACTGATATTCTTTACCTGCCTAAGGTGCTCCCACCAAATGGATGCTCTTCCATTCAGGTGGAAGATGGCAACCCTATCTTTCATATTTCCTGAATAGTCTTAGACTTGGAAATATTTCCTCATCCCAAGGATCCAAGCTCCAGCTTCTTGACCAGTCTTTATCTCACCATTAAAGGTAGGAAACCTTTCCTTTTTAAACTCATCATGTGAGTTGTTTCTATAACGCCTCCTTCTCTTTTCTCCGTGAGATGAAGAGCCCGATTCCCCAATGGATTCCTTAGAATCAGAAAACCCACTAGAATACCTCTTCCATCTTTTGGCACTGCTTTTGTTTCCTTCTGGTTTCTCTGTATGACGCCCTGAGCTCATCCACCTTTGGATGTCTGTTAACTTTTGCAACATGGCTGCATTCAGCTGATGTTTTTCTTCGTGAGCTTTAATCAAGCTTCTCATGGTGGTGCAATCTCTGGCGGTGTCTCTTGAAATCTCCTTCCATTGGAATCTGTTTCATCATTTCCAACTCGGACGTTTTCCCAGATAGCATCTTCCTCGTGCTCATAGGAATTCCGCGCATCATACCTGTTGTAGGTTCTCATGGCTGAGCCAAAAAACCCACTTTCCAAACGACACTATGACTCTGAAAAATGTGTTAACACATCATTTGTTACATAATTTCAGAATCAAAACCAATTATCCACTGCCCATGGAAGCTTTCTTTTGTTATAAAGCTAAAAATATGTTGAAACCATTTACCAACAGCTTTGATAACTATTAAAATTGTCCCATTAAGGCCAAATGTTGTAACCATAAGCTCTAATACCAAAATTTAACGTCCCCATACCCCATAATACGGATTATTAAAAAAAAATTCCTCAAGAACATTTGTTCTCTTTTCAAACATCGGGCATGGACGTTAAATCACACTTCCACCTTCATTTCCATGCTTAAGAACCCCTGCACATCACTGCAACAACCGTTTCGCCTTGGACAGATCCCTTCTGCAACTGGAATGACTTCTTTTGTACTGAACCCATCTTTCTGCAGTCTCCCTTCTGCACTTTCTCCCTTTCGACCTTGAAAATCGAAAATCGAAAATATAAAGTTCGACGGATAATACTTAATCTCTCTTCCACCTTCTACCTCCTGCACTTCCGCTCTCCACCTTCCATGTTATATTTTTAACATTAAGCTAGCATTATATTAGGATCTTTAACTAAGAGAACAACAAGCACAACAATCAAACACAAGAGACAATGAACACAGTGTTTTTCCTTGGGGAAACCATAAATGGAGAAAACCCCACAACTTCCTCATAGATAGAATCGACACCAAAAGTAAAACCCCAAAACAGTAAGATGATCTCCCGACAGCAGTAACCTCTTTCTTCCTAGCCCCAGTGTCTTCTTCTTCCTTAGCTATGCGCTACAACTGAGTGTGTGATAAATAGAGAGACTCACTCTCTATTTATACTAATTCCCGACTTGACAATAACCTACTGGGGCAAACTTCTCTAGGAGAGTCTAATAACCCTAGTGCCCCAAAACTGCAGGGACTTTAACCCTTGATCAATAGGAGGGTTACCCACAATGACATGACATGACTTGTTTACATTATGGAACCTCCCGATAGGAACATCTGGGCATGACATGACTCAAGTACATTACAAACACATCCCGGAATAAACATCGGGGTACAATACATAAGATAGATGGATGAATACATTCCGAAGTTACAAATACATCAACACTCCCTCTTAACTAGGAAGGTATTCTCTCGACACAATTTATCAGCACAAGTCTTCTTCTCTGTATCATCTGGATCATCGTTGAGTCCTCGTCATCTTCAAGTCATCTTCATTTTCGGATCTAGATCATCACTGGATCTGAATCATGACTGGAACATCATCACTGGATCTGGATCATCACTCGATCTGAATCATCATTGGAATATCATCACTGGATCTGGATCATCACTGGATCTGGATCATCACTGGAGCATCATCACTGGATCTGGATCATCACTAGATTTGGATCATCACTCCTAGATCATCATCACTGGATCATCATCACGGGTGCTATCTCATGATTCTTCTCATCATAGGAAGTTCTACAGAGCCAGCCCTTTTTCATGCTGGTTGTAGGCCTAGCCTCCATGTAGGTCTTCTTCAGCGCTTATATCTGACACTAAGTCAGAATGGCCCTCCCAGCACTTACATCTGACCATGAGAGGAACACATCCAACACCATGTCAGAAAGGCACACCCAACACTCACATCTCACCATGCGGGAACACATCCCACAACCTTGTTATAAAGGCCCAGCACTCACATCCGATCATATGGGAACACATCCGACAACCCTATCGAAAAGGCTCAGCACTTATATCTAGCCATGCGGGCACACATCCTGCAGCCTTGCTAGAAGGGATTTGCACTTACATCCAGCCATGCAGGAACACATCCTGCAACCTTGCTAGAAAGGCTCTGCACTTACATCCAACCATGCGGGAACACATCCTGCAACCTTGCTGGAAAGGCTCTACACTTACATCCAACCATGCGGGGACACATCCTGCAACCTTGCTGGAAAGGCTCTACACTTACATCCAACCATGCGGGAACACATCCTGCAACCTTGCTGGAAAGGCTCTCAACTTACATCCAACCATGCGGGAACACATCTTGCAACCTTGCTGGAAAGGCTCTCAACCCTAGGTTGAGGGTTCCTGGTAACTGACCAGGTTCCTCCATTCTCCCAGAGAATGGCATCATCCCTTTTATCTGATCAAGTGGGAACACATCCCTCAATCACATCATAATGGCCATGCACTCATATCTGATCAGGTGGGAACACATCGTGACAGTCATATCAAAATGGCCCTCAGTCATAGAACAAGTATTCCTGGTAACTGACCAGGCACCTCCATCCCAAGAATGGCAATAGTCCTTATATATGATCATGTCGGAACCAATCCTACAGTCACGTCAGAATGGCTCAGCACTCATATCTGAGATGGAAGGAACCAATCCTCTCACCATGACAGAATGGCTTAGCCCTTACATCTGACCATGGAAGGAACCAATCCTCTCACCATGTCAGAATGGCTCACGGACTCATCACTTCCCCTTGGAAGGAACCTCGATTTGGAAAACACCAAGCTTCTCCTTGAAGTACTCAAACTTCACTCTGGCTAATGGCTTCATGAACACATCAGCTATCTGTTCATCCGTCGCAACATACTCGAGCTTCACTGCTCCTCTTTGCACCATATCCCTGATATAGTGATACTTGATCTCTATATGCTTCGACTTGTCATGGAACGACGGATTCAATGACAACTTCACACAACTCTGGTTGTCGCAGTATATACGACTCGCATCTAACTGGAGATCAAATAAGTCAGATAGTAGCTTCCTCAGCCATACTGCCTCACAACTAGATGAACAGGCTGCAACATACTCTGCTTCAGCTGTACTCAGTGCCACATGGGATTGCTTCCTGCTAAACCGCGAGATCACACCTAATCACATACTGAAGCAACACCCTAAAGTGCTCTTCCTATCGATGGCACTGCCTTCCCAATCTGAATCAACATAACCCTCCAGGTTAATTTTCTGATTCGCCTCATACTTGATTCCATAATCAACTGTACCCCTCAGGTACCTCAGAATATGCTTTGCAGCAATCAAGTGAACATGTCTCGTATTTGTTAGGAATTGGCTCAAGGTGTTCACAACAAAGCAAATATCTGGTCTCGTGTTCGTTAGATACATCAAAGACCCAATCATCTGATGATACATCGTAGCATCAACCGCTTCTGATGAAGCATCACTCAATAGCTTCAGGTTCGATGCCATAGGTGTGGTCATGGCCTTGCAGTCCATCCTCCCAAACCTCTTCAGGATCTATACTACATACTTCCCTTTCTTGAGGGAGATTCCATCCACATTCTGCCACACCTCCATGCCTAGGAAATAATGCATCATACCCAAGTCCTTCATTTCGAACTCGGCAGCAAGCTTCCTCTTCGTATCAGCAATCAACCCATCCATACCTGTTACAAACAGATCATCTACATATAGTAGGAGCATCACTGGGTTTCCATCTTCAACCTTGTAGTAAAGGTTGGAATCTGCTTTACTCTTGGTAAAGCCCAAATTGGATAGAAAGTTGTCAATTCTGCCGTACCATGTCCTGGGTGCCTGTTTCAAATTGTACAGGGCTTTCTTCAATCTACACACATGAGACTCCCTGTCATGTGTCTCAAAACTGAGTGGCTGCTCCACATACACTTATTCTTCTACTACACCATTCAAGAAAGCAGTCTTGACATCCATTTGGCGTATCTTCAATTTAATCACTGCAACCAGAGTAAGTACTGATCTGATGGAAGTGTATCTGGCCACAGGTTGCAAAAGTTTCTTTATAATCTATTCCTTCTTTCTGGGAGAAACCACGAGCAAAAAATCTTAATTTATATTTCTCTATGCTACCATCTGCTGCATGCTTGATCTTATAGATCCATTTGGAAGTTACAATAGACTTCCCTTCTGGTCTTGGGACAACATCCCAAACATCATTCTTCATGATCGATTGATACTCTTCTATCATAGCATCCTTCCATTTTTTCTGTTCTGCCGCTTCTTCATAATTGGAAGGTTCTTCATCGATGAAATCACTTAATAAGGCTACATAACCAGAGCAGGACCTGGTTCTCTTTCTTTCTCTGTGATTCTCTTCTGGAGCCCCATATCTTTCCACACCTTGGATAGCTTCTCGTACCCAAGAAGGTTTCCTCTTATGAGGATTCTTCTCATGAGGTGGATCTACAGGTTCTTGAGGTTCTTCAAATTCTCGATCTTCTTCTTGATTTTCTTCGTTCATGGTTGTATCATGAATTCTGGGTGCTTCTGCTTCAAGTTATTTAGCAGGTCTCTTTCTGGATTTGGTGTAAGCCGAGTCTTCATCAAATGTCACATCCCTGCCGATGTTGATCTTCTTGATTCCTGGGAAGTATATTATGCAAGCCTTCGAGCTTTTAGAGTATCCCACGAATATACCCTTCTTTCTTGAAGGATCTAATTTTGTCCTCTTTTCTTTTGGAATGAGTATGTACACTGGACAACCAAATATTTTGAGATGGCTGACTTTTGGTTTCTTGCTGGAAAAAACTTCTTCACGTGTCTTGTTCTCGAGTACTCTGTGTGGAGTACGGTTCTATACATACACTGATGTTCTGGCAGCTTCTGCCCATAAATGCATGGGAATATTTTGATCGTGAAGCATAGCTCTTGTAGCTTCCATGATAGTTCTGTTCTTCCTTTCTGCAATCCCATTTTGTTGTTGATTATATGGAGTGGACAACTCCCTCTTAATCCCTGAGTCTTTGCATAATTCTTTGAATTCATTTGATGTGAATTATCCGCCATTATCTGATCGAAAGGTCTTGATCTTATTTTCTATGTGGTTCTCGATCAAGGCTTTGAATTCCTTGAACTTGCTGAATACTTCATCTTTTTTCTTCATGAAGTAAATCCATGTCTTCCTAGAAAAATCATCAATGAAAGAAACATAGTATACATACCTGCGTAGTGAACTTGATGAAATTGGACTGCATACATTGGAGAGGATGATTTCCAAGATTCCTTTTGCCTTGCTCTCGCTACTTGGAAATGTCTCCTTTGTGTTCTTTCCTTTCGCACATCCTTTGCAGACTCCATCATGTTTTGCTTCAATTTCTCGAAGACCTTCAACATCTTTGCTTGCAAGTGGTAGTGCTCTGTAATGCACATGTGCAAGCCTTCTATGCCAAAGCTCATTTGGCTCTACTGTGTCATGGACTAAAGCTTGTTCTAGATGGCCCTTCAATTTGTATAGACATCCTTCTTGTTCCCCAATCACTACTGCATCATTAATAGTCTTTCCCTTTGGCCACATGATAACTTGGCCATCTATAAATGAAACCCTCATGCCTTTTGCATCTAATGCAGATATGGAGAGGAGGTTCTTCTTTAGTCCTGGTACAAACAATACATCTTGTATCTTCATAGACTTTCCAGAGTCTAGCTTATAGGAGGATTCCCCACTACCTTTTATTGGATACTGGTAGTCATCCCCAAGTTTCACCTTGTGAGGTGAGTCATGTTCAAATAGTTTCACAAAGGATTCTTTGAATCCTGTCATATGTTTGGAAGCCCCACTGTCTATAAGCCAATCATTGCTTCCATGAATAATGTTTCCCCTGGGAGCGGAAATCAAAACATATTCTTCATCACTTGAAGAGTCTTCACTTTCATATCTGGTTCTCTTTGTGGAAGGTTCATCATATTCTGCAGCATGAGCATGATGTATTCTCTTGTTTCCCTTCTTCTTATGGGAGTTAATCTTGTTTCTAGGAGAGTCTTTGGCAAAGTGTCCTCTTTCATCAGATGTATAGCATCTTAATTTAGATAGATATTTTCTAGAGTTATCTTTCTAGTGGAAGTTCTTACCTCTAGAGTGATGAGAGCTTCTTCTACTTTTCTTGGAGTGGAATGTGAGAGCTTGATCTTCAATTCCCATCTTTTCTTCTCAAGCTGCTATCTGAGCTTCTTCTTGAGAGCACTCTTCCCATAGTCTGCTAAACTTGACTAGCTTCTTTCTTGCACAGATTCCTTGAATAAAGGAGTCCCATGATCTAGGGAGACCATTCAAGGTGGTCATTACAATATTTGCATTTTCCACTTCTTCATATAATGCTTCCAGTTGTTCCTTGATCTAAGAGACCCTTGTAAAGTAAGATTGGATGGTCTTTGCATTCTGGATCTTTACATTCTTCAGTTGGTTTCTCATAGTCATCTTCCGGTTTATGTTCTTCCCTTCAAACAATTTGGTTAGGGAATCAAACATAGCTTTATGTGTCTTTAAGGAGGACACCTATGGTATGAGGCGATCCTTGATTGAATCAGCAATAATCCTCTTTGCCATAACCAACTTCTTCTTGTGTAAGGCCTTAGCCTCATCTCCCTCTGGAATTGGAACCTCCTCATTGATATAGGAGTCCAACTCATTTTCTTCCAGGACCAGGGAGATCCTATACTTCCAGGCTCGGAAGTTATCAACCCCCTCAAGTTTTTCATCAAGCTTGGTATGATGAGATAGCTTAACTGAGAACCTCAAATGGAAATACAAAAGATTTAGATCTTACCAGGTCAAGATGTCGGATCTGGAATTTGAGCTGAAATTATGTAGTGCTGGTTCAGGAGGCTTTTCTGGAGTTTTTTCCAACCAAATGCTTTGATCTTGATCTCCAAACTTCAATTTTGAGGAGGATATCAATCCATGCCTGGGCTCACTGAAAAATTCCACTTCTGTGGAAATCCCTAATTTTCGGCAGCAGTGTCGGGTCCAAAACTGAACAATCTCAGAATTGGATTCTGCTTCGACAGAAAGATGCGCCCTAGGGAGGAGAGTTAGTCCAAAATTCTTTTGCTGAAAACATGTGGAGAGAGATCCACAAAGTAGAAATCCCTAGTCCCCGCAGCTGCATAGTGTCTTCTTCTCAGGTTAGCTCTGATACCATGTTAGATTCTTAACATTAAGCTAGCATTATATTAGGATCTTTAACTGAGAGAATAACAAGCACACCAATCAAACACAAGAGATAATGAACACAATGTTTTTCCTCGGGGAAACCATAAATGGAGAAAACCCTACAACTTCCTCAGAGATAGAATCAACACCAAAAGTAAAACCCCAAAACAGTAAGATGATCTCCCAACAACAGTAACCTCTTTCTTCCTAGCCCTAGTGTCTTCTTCTTCCTCAGCTATGTGCTACAACTGAGTATGAGTGAGTGTGTGATAAATAGAGATACTCACTCTCTATTTATATTAATTCCCGACTTGACAATAACCTACTGGGGCTGACTTCTCTAAGAGAGTCTAATAACCCTAGTGCCCCATAACTGTGGGGACTTTAACCCTTGATCAATAGAAGGGTTACCCACAATGACTTGACATAACTTGTTTACATTATGGAACATCCTGATAGGAACATCGGGGCATGACATGACTCAAGTACATTATAGACACATCCCAGAATAAATATCGGGGTACAATACATAAGATACATGGATGAATACATTCCAAAGTTACAAATACATCAACATTCTGCACTTATGAACTCAGAAATTAGAAATTCCAAGTGTGATGGAACACTTCAATGACCCTTCCAACTTCCTCTTTCTACCTTCCTCACTATAGAAATCGGAAATCGGAAATTCCTTGTGCGACGGAACATTCAACAACCTTTCCTCCTTCCACCTTCGGCACTTCCACTTTCTACCTTCTCACTTTGGAACTCAGAAATCAGAAACATAACTCTTGACAGAGTCCTTCAACCCCTGTTCCGCCTTCCACACTTCGAAACTCAGAAGTAAAAAAACTATCAAATGACGGAACCTCTATCCTCGTTTCTGCCTTCTGTATTCCACCTTTCTGCCCTCTAGTGTGGAACTCAGGAATCGGAAGGCCAACTCTTTAACTTAGCCTTTTTCCGATTTTCCACCTTCTGCCTTTCGCCTTCCGAAGGCAGATTTCAGAAGTTAGAACATCCACTTGCTGCATTATCTTTTCTCTTGATTTCCACCTTCTACCTTTCGCCTTCTGTAGGTGGATCTCGGAAGTTGGAAATACCACATTCTACTTTGATAAAGCTTCTTTCTCCTGCCTCCCGCATTTCGCCTTCGCTGCGGAACTCAAAAATCGAGAGAACGACTTTCGACCTCAACCTTTTTCTGCACTTTCGACTTCTGCTTTCTGACCTCAGTCATTGGAAATAGGGAAACACACTTCTTCTTGAATTTAAACTTCTTTCTCCCAGCTCCTGCATTCCTCCTTCTGCTGCGGATCCTAGGGTGTAGAAACACCATAATCTGCCTTGTCTAACTTTTCCTTTTCTGGTTTCTGCCTTGCACCTTCTGCGGGCGGATTCCAAAGGGAGGAAACTCAAGGGTTCTTACCTTAATTGCATTTTCAGCCCTGTAATAGGTTTTCAGCCCTGTAATAGGCTTCTAGCCTCCATGAACTTAGTCCAATGCATCATAAAAACACAAGGCATGTACATAGGACCCCCCTTTTATGGCCTCCCATGTCCCTCTGTAGACTCTTTGGACCCCGCTTGCTTGAATTATACTTTGATGATTCAAGGAATCCCTTAAAAAACACCTGTTTATTTCCATACACGATTTTTAGCTTGAAATCTGTGTGTACATGAATTTTTCTACACTGTAGCCCGTGTACATGGAAAAATGTGCTAAAAAACAATATTTGGGGTTTTCATCAATGAGTCCCGAATAACTTAACTCTTGGCCTTCCATATGCCTGGAAATGCTCTGAATCAACCCTTCATTGCCTATTGAAGGGATATATATTGAGCCTCTTAGATGCATTAGAGGAGGAGAACATTTGAGAGCAAGGAAACTATAGTTCATTGTTTCCCCATTCATACATGCTTGAGTCTGCATCCCTTTGTCCTTTTGAGCACACATTGCTTCTCTTCCCAATATTGCCATTGTCTTGTGAGCTTGCTATTGAGATGGAGGCCCAAGTGGAGGACTTGGTTTCTCTGTTTCAACAAGGCGTCGATAGAGTTTGTCACTGTTATCTTTGTTCATTATTAATAGAAATCTCTATTTCTCGTCCATTACGTGTGTATGACTATGAATATTCTTGTCCATGGATGTAGTTGTATTTGATTATACATGTTGGATTTATATATGCTAGAGTAGGCCTAACACTTAACATATATCATGTTTTCTTTCCTGTCGATATTGAGGATGAATTGTAGGTACAAGCATGGTTGAAAAGCTCAACGAGGATCGACTACAATCGTCTGGAATAGGGTATGTTCCGCATCCCTTAGTGTTAGCAACATTTATTTCTGTTGCATATTTAAATGGATTGATTTCTGGTGTCATTCAGTCTGTTGTGGTCTACCCCAAGCCATTGGAAGTTTATCTCCGTAACACTTTAATCCAATTAACAAAATGATTGTTAAACCCAAATTTATAAAGGACGTCACTAAAAAAAGGAGTGTCTTTGGAACTTGATTCTTGGAGACGATATTTGGAAGAATATTCTTGACTATCTTGGAGATGATATTTGGAAGAATGTTCTTAATTATCTTGGCCAATATTTTATAGGAAGAATTGCATAAATAAATAGGTCAAAATTTGTTGAACGACGAGGGATTTTCCTCTTTAGGAATGACAACTAAGAATGAGGAGTTGCTAAGGTCACCTAATTTATGTATTTTTTGAGTATATGTTTTAGGTCCAATTTAATGATTGTCCAACAAGCATTGTATAAGCGAGCATAAAATGAGTTAAGCCATGAAGCCTTGTCAAGGGAAAATCACTAGATGACATTTCTGATTCCCTTTCTTTTATTTTTTTATTTAGCTCCTCATTTTCAATATGTGTGACCAACTAGGGAAGGTTTTCAAAGATGATTTAGGTTGAATCAGGATCCGCTACTGGTTCTTCCATGTAGTGTTCTTCAAAATGGGTCTCGGTAGCTTCTTTAATGGTTGCAAAATCCTCCAATCTATGACCATCTTCCAATGTATTTCTTTGACATAACTTTAATTGGTTCTCACTTTGGCTTGACGACGAAAAATATGGTGTTCCTATCTCCTAACTACAAACATAGGCTGCATGATTTTAATTGCCACATCTCTTCCTCTGATCTATTCACTTTGTGAATCTTGGTGTATAGAGTTCTCTCATATACTTGAATTTAATGGATTATATCACCATTTTCCATTTTCATTTAAATATCTTAGATCTACTTTTGGAGAAGATTTTTCTCTTTTACTGAGGACGGAAAGGAGTGTTGAAATTATTCAAATAACTGAGAGGGGGGGTGAATTATTAATTTCTAAAGCTTAAACCATTTTTTAATATTTAAATCATTCTTACTGATTATAGATTTACAGTTATGATAATGCAGCAAGTACAATATAAGAGATGATGATCATCAATCACACACACATGATAGAGACATACAAATATTCATCTTTATTTGAGCACCTACTAAAATGAGGCTGCAACCTCTGTTTACAAATTCCTTCTTGTGGAGAGCACAAACCCTCATGTTTTTCTAGCACCAACTAAAATAACATTCTCCAGATACAATTGGGTGGAAGCACCAATTACCACTTGTACAGGCTCCAACTTGTATAGAAAAAACAATATGTTTTTCCTAACACCACCCTACCACCCTTGTTTCTCAGATTTAAACATTTTCAGTACAATATCTAGGAAAACAAATATAACAATGCATACCAACTCTGTTCTAATCTACTTCTGGATTTTCTTATGCATCTTGGTTCCCCTCATTGTCTTTGTTCTGGATATTCTTGAAAGAACTCAGATTCCTCTGTCATTCTGCAATCCCCACCTTGACGATGATCCATGCACCAAATCTCTGTCTACAAAGAGCGCTAATTCCTACAACTCTTCCGACACATCCTTTTATACATATCTATCCTTAAACCCTTTAACTGTCCGTATGCCCGACGGTCCATTTACATAACTGATCAAACCGTTCGATGCCTTATGACAGACAATAAATCCAATCATTGAGTAATCATGAGTTTCTACAACACATCTTCACCATTTGGCTTCTTCCGCAATTGTCATTTTCTGCAACTGGGCTTCTTTCACATTTTTGCTTTTTCGACAAATCAAAGTTTCTGTAGTCCTGGTTTCATAGTTTTGGTTTCGCAGTACTCGTTCCACGCCAATCATTCTGCACCATTGATCTTCTTAGAGCTCTCCGTGACTGTTGATCTGAGAAGAAAATCAGATATGTGATTTTTTCACATATGATTTCATAGTTTCCGCTTTCCGCCTTCCGCACATCCTTTTCCACATGACTTCTTCAACACCATCGATTTCATGCGGCCTCTCTAATGACCATTGACCTGAAATCAAACACATGCTTCCACACATCCTTTTCTTCAAATTCAATCCGCATCGTCGATTTATGGTACAACATTTCCTGATCGTCGATTTAAGATCCGATGCGGGATGCGGATCCCTGGTTTTCAAAATTTTGTTAAACAACTTCCATACTTTTTTACTCTCCGTATTACACTTGCAAAATTCCTTCCGTGCTATCGATTTCTGGTGCACCCTTTCTCAACCATCGATGTTAGACTCGGTGCGGGATGCATATCTCGGGTTTTCAACATTTGTTTAACAACTTCCATACCTTTTCTCTTTCCGTCTCCCACTTGCAAAACTCCTTTCGTGCTGTTGATTTATTTTGCACCCTTTCCCGACCGTCGATCATAGATCCGGTGCAGGATGCGGATCTTGGGTTTTCAACATTTGTTTAAACAACTTCCATACTTTCTGCCTTCCACCTTTTGCATGTAGAACTCCTTCCACGCTATCGATTTCTTGTGTGGGTTCACTCTTGACCGTCGCATCTGTTCATCATATTACCTTTCAAACTTTGCGGATTTTCTCTGGACCGTTGATTTATTGTGCGGGTTCATTCCTGACCATCGAATCTGTTCATCAGGTTACCTTTCAAACATTGCAGATTTGATCTTGATCGTCGATTTCTTTTGTGGGTTGATACCTGACCATCAAATCTGTTCATCAGATTCAAACTTTGCGTATTTGCTCCCGAGTCCTTTGCTTATCTGGATCATATGCTTGGAACTTTGTTTCCATCAATGACAACCAAATCACACTTTGATCTGTTTCCATATGACCACAAAACCTCCAACAATATCCCCCTTTGGAATTGATGGCAATCTTCAACTTCTGGATGCATGTTGTACTTGTAATCATCAATATGTTTATCATCTGTAACAAACAAATTGTTCCCCTTTGACATCAATGTCAAACAAATTCTGGCATAGGTACTCAAACTGTGTCTTTGGTAAGGGTTTAGTGAAGATATCAGCAGTCTGTTATGTAGAAGGAATAAAATTCAATTGAACTACTCTGTTTGTAACATGCTCCCTTAAGAAGTTATACTTAATAGGTATGTGCTTAGTCTTGGAATGAAGGACTGGATTTTTGGACATACTAATGGCGCTAGTATTATCAAAATGGAGAAGAATGGGATCGACATAATTTACCTCTATGTTTTCCAGTGTCTGAATCATCCAGAGTATTTGTGTACAACAACAATGTACTGAACTTCTGTAGTGGATAAAGATATTGAGCCTTGCTTCTTACTGAGCCATGCAACTAAAGAATCACCTAAGAAGAATGCACCTCCACTTGTGCTCTTTCTTTCATCCAAAAAATTTGACCAATCAACATCTGAATATGCATTTAACTAAAGATTTTGATTTCTAGGATACCATAGACCATAAGTCATTGTGCTCTTAAAATATTTAAATATCCTCTTAACAACCATCAAATTAATTTGCTTAGGAGCAGACTTAAATCTACCTACCATTCCAACAACATGCATTATATTAGGACGAGATCCTATGTTGTATAAGAGACTTCCTATCATTGATCGATATGTTCTCTGATCAACATCAGGTGAGGGATCTTCCTTTCTAAGTTTACAACCAACAACCATAGGTGTACTAACAGTTGATGAATCTTCCATCTGAAATTTCTTCAACATCTCCTTCAAATACTTCTCTTAGGAGAGAAATAAGCCTTCAAGACTCTGGATAATGTGAAGACCAAGAAATAATGACAATTCTCCTATCATTGACATCTCAAACTCAGATTGCATGGAATTAGAAAACCACTGCACAGAAGAATAATTAGTGCATCCAAATATAATGTCATCCACATACACCAAAACTATTAATAGATTATCACCTTCAGATTTGATATACAAGTTACTGTCAACAGTAACTTTCTTGAAAACTTTGAACTGTAGATATGTATCTAGTCTATAGCACCAGTCTCCTAGTGCTTGTTTCAATCCATATAAATCCTTCTTCAGTTTGCATACATTGTTAGGATTGTCTGCCAGTTGGAACCCTTCGGGTCGCTTTATATAAACTTCTTCTTTTATATCTCCATTGAGAAAAGTTGACTTACCATCCATCTAATACACTTTGAATTTCTTGTGAGTGGCATAGGCAAGAAACATTCTGATAGCTTCCAATATTGCTACTAGTGCAAAATTTTCAAAAGAATCTTGTCCCTCAACTTGGGCATACCCTTTACATACCAATCGAGCTTTATTCCTTACAATTTGTCCTTGTTCATTCATCTTGTTTTTAAACACCCACTTGGATCCTATTACATTTTTATTTGGAAGTCTAAGAACAAACTCCCAAGTGTTATTTTTCTCAATCTAATCAAGCTCTTCATTCATGGCTTTAACCCAATATTCATCCTCACTGGCCTCTTCAAAATTCTTAGGTTCCATCATAGATAGGTAAGCAATCTAAGATTGTTCTGAAGCTTTGATAAAATTTCTTCTTGTCTGCACTACTTTATTCTTGTCACCAATTATCTGAATTTCTGGATGATTCTTCTGAACGATTCTAGAAGGTGATTTTTTTTTTTAGTCTGATGTCTTGAATTTGTCTAAGTGTTTGCACTTTCATCTTCTGACCATGGATCTTATTTTTCTGATTCTTGGACCTGTTCTTCCTTAAATTCAACTGTATCTTCTGTATCTAGTTCAACACTTCTTATTTGAATATCTTTTATAGGGATTCCTTCATCGATTTTTTGTCAATACAATCAACCAATTTATGCAGCCTCTTATTATAACAAGTGTACCCTTTAATGTTTGAAGCATATCCTAAGAATATACCTTCATCAACCCTATCGTCATATTTCCCAAGATGTTCATCATTTTTTTTAATATAACATTTACTTCCAAAGGCTTTAAAGTGTTTGATAGAAGCATGTCTTCCAAACCATAGTTCATAAGGAGTCTTATCACTATTCGGCCTTAGGTGAACTTTGTTAAGAATATGAATAGCTGTGTGAATTTCCTCTACCCAGTATGTTTGAGAAATATTCCTTTCATTCATCATTGATCTTGCCATCTATTGTACTGACCTAGTCTATCTCTTAACTACTCCATTCTGTCGTGGGGTCCCTGGAATAGTGTATTCTCTTTTAATTCCATGTTTATCACAAAACTATTTGAAGTCTTCTGAATAGAACTCTCCTCCTCTATCAGATCTTACTGCCTTCAGTCTTTTTCTTGTTTGATTCTTAGTCAAAGCCTTAAAAATTTTGAACTTTTCAAGTGCTTCAGATTTTTCTTTCAGAAAAGAAACCCATGTAAGTCTAGAATAATCATCAATGACCAACATAAAATATCTTTCTCGTCTTGTTCCTTCCTTTCTTGATGGTCCACACAGTTCCATATGTACTAATTGAAGTGATTTGTCTGTTGATGTGAAGTTCTTAGATTTAAACTGTGTGTGAGTCAATTTTCCCGTTTGACAAGGTTTATAAATAGATTCATATGGCTTTGATATCTTTGGAAGATATTTTACTGCCCCATTGTTCACAAGTTTGGTTATATGATCAAAGTTTAAATTTCCAAGTCTCCTATGCCAAATCCATCTTTCATCATACTGTTGAGTAAAATGGTTGTCATTGATGGAAAAACTGTTAACGAAATTTAAAGATATGGTGGCAGGCTGAAATCAACAGAATAACAAAGGAATAACCCTGTTAAAGGTTATAGGTTGAACAACAAACGAATAAACCTGTAGCAAGTTGAATGACTGAGATCGATCATCCAAACAAATCGACGGCTCACAATGTTTTTGTTGAATGAACTAACGCAGAGGTTAAACACGTTCAAAGTGATAATGTTCCACTAAGGACTAAGATTGGATGATAGAGGTTAGTCCCGCCCTAGATCCAACGACTGAGGATCAGCTATGTAAAAGAAAGGCGGAAGGGCGAAGTTCACAATGATCAATATCAGACAACTAAGATTAGTTCTGTTACAAGAGATCGATGGTGCGGAAGAAAAATGCAGAAAGGGAAAAGCGGAAGTAACGCTCAAATATTGTATGAACCCGCAACCCGCAATTTGGAAGATCGAAGGTCAGGAAAGACTTCACAAGAGATCAACGGTGCAAAAGAAAAATGCAGGAAGGGAATTGTGGAAGTAACATTTAAGAACTTATGAACCCGCAACCCGCAATCTGGAAGATCGAAGGTCAGGAAAGACTCCGCAAGAAATAAATGGTGTGAAAGAAAAAATGCGGAAAGGGACTTGCGGAAGTAACATATAAATATTATATGAACCCGCAATCCGCATCGCGCATCCCACAATCTGAAAATCGATGGCTAGGAAAACACCCGCAAAATATCAACGGTGCAAAATTTTCATTGTGGAAAGTCGAGATACGATTTTGGGAAAAGTTACATAGCGCATCCCGCATCCCACATCCCGCTATCTGGAGAGATCGGATGACAGCAGTTAGTTCCGCTAAAACATATCAACGGTTTGGAAAGAAGTTTGTGGAAAGTCGAGATATGATTTTGGGAAATGTTACATCCCACATCCCGTATATGGATCCCGCAATCTGAAGATCGACACTCATGGAGAATCCTGATGAAGATCAATGGTGGGGAATCATTGAAGCAAAAACTTGGTGCGTAAATACGATTTCAAGAGGAAAACTATAGAATAGATCAACGGTTCGGAGAGATTTAGACATAAGATCAACGGTCCGGATTGTATCTGGAGAAGAAGATTACAGAAGCACCAAAAAATGATAAACAAGGCTACAGAAATGAATTCTGAGCCGTGAGAAGAACGAAACGGTGCATTTTCTAAAACTTAATGATGAAATGATGCGACGGTTGAACGGGTAGATGATGAAGAGGTATGCGTGTAAGTAAACAGTCACGATCCAAAACGAAAGAATGCATCTATGGAGAGATGCATTTGTCGGTAATAGGTAAAAGGTATTTATTGAATGAATGTGTAAAGAATAAAGTGTCTCTTTTTGCAAGTCTGATAGAGTCCAAAGTGGATAGTCTTTCAACTGTTCTAAAAGACAAAGAACATTAGTCTAGGGTGGTAGGGTGGTGCTAGGGTAGGACACAGGTATGCAAGGGGTCAAAGCCTCCTTCCAGTCGTAGCTGGAGAACAGGGTGTCGTAGCATCCTTGTCTGTTGAAACAGGAAGAAAACCATAGGGGTGGTGTAGCATCCTAGTATGTAGTTGCAAGAAAAATCTAGGGTGTATCTACATCCTTTATGTTGCAGCAGATAAGTAATTTTGCAAATTCATCTTATTAATGAGTTTGTGTTGGTGGATTGCTCTTTTGAGGTTTCCACGATAAAAAATATGTCTTGATTGTTTATTTTGTGTATTTTAAAGTAAAAACTGACAATACTGATTCACCCCCCCTCTCAGTATTGTGGGATAAACCAACACATACTTGCTTATATGACATTCTTCTTTTTCTTCTTTCAAGACATAGACATTGTTTTCAGTTCTTATACCTTTTGCAACCAACAGTACTGAGGGTACCGACTTTATCTTGCAATCTTTAGAAGTGAAAAAAAATTCACATCCTTTGTCACAAACCTAACTGACACTAAGAAGATTACGTTTTAGTCCATCTAAAAACAACATATCTTCGGATTTCCCTTTGCCATTACTCAACTTGACCATTCCTTTTCCTTTGATTTTCCCTGGAGCATCATTTCCAAAAGTTACATTTCCTTATTTATTTTCACTTAGAGACAGAAACTTACTTTTATCACCAGTCATGTGTTTGAACATCCACTGTCAATATACCAGGGGCCTTTTTTTTTCCTTTGAAGAGAAAGCACTAAGCCACACTTGTTATTTTCTTTATTGCAGCAAGTTATTTGAATGATAACCTGGATAACTTCATAAACTCCCCCTGAGTATATGATCCCTTCTAAGGCTAATTTTAGGGTTCTATTCTAGGTGAGAGAAACCTTTTTAGAAGAGGCATCCACCATTATATTCTTCTTCATCATCTTTGGAAACTTCACTGATGTTCAAATTTTGTGTTTCTTCTGATTCTTTGTAACCTGACTTTCTTCTCCACATCTTTTCATGAGGTACCCTGCTTACTGATATTCTATCATCTGATGTGTTTACGTCTTGTTTCCTTCTCAAACTTTGATCTTTTCCCTTAGTTCTGCAATCAACCTCCTTGTGGCCAAAATAATGACAACAATGGCAATATACAAAGAATTTTTTTTGATCTTTCTAATGACTGGAATTTAGTCTTCCTGAAATTATTCTTGTAGTCCTGAATCTTCCCATATGATTTGCAATTCAGGGCTTTATGTCCAAAGTTATTATAGGAGTAGCAATTACCCAAGAAGATTTGTTGATATCTACTTGGAATTGGTCTTCTAGGCATCATATATGTTCTTTGTAAGGGAGGAGCAGTTTTCTTACTTTCTTTCTTCTTAAGTGCAACAACATAGCTTCTTTCATCTTGTTTTGTGAAAGAGGAATATTATGAATTCTTTTCTTTGTCGTATCCTAATCTAGATTTATCACTTTATGGTCTTTGGCTACTTAAGATATCATCTAAAGTCCTTGAGTTGTTCTCAAATTTTGATTGAACAAATTTCTCGTCAGGCTTCTTTCTAAGTTGCATAATCTCTTCTTCAAGCCTTTCAGATTCTTGGATTCTCCTTTTGAGCTGCAAATCTAGGTCTTCTCCAATCTTCTTGGCCTCTTGAAGTTGGTTCTTTAAATCAATAATAATTTGAATTGACTCTTTATCTTTTGATTTCTTCTCTTCTTGGCATTTTGACAACTTTTATTCCAAAGAATTGTTCTTCATTATGCTTTTTCTCAATTATTCAAAAGCACTCATGAGTTCTGCCTTTAGGTCCACAACTCCTTCCATTCCTGAATGACCTTCTGAAGTTACTATCTCCATGAATAGTTTTTCTTCATCTTTATTAATTTTTTCTTTGTATATAGTTTTACTGCTTTGATTTTCCTTAAGACTGCAAGATTCTTCATCATCACTTTCATTCTCGAAAATAGGAGAGCTTGTTTCGGTTCTTTGTTCAACCGAGTAAAGTTTCTCCAATTTGACCGAGAGATCTTTAGCTGAGAGACATGGTCCTATATTTTCCTTGATAGGTTGAGTTAATCCATCAAATATAGCCTCCATTTCCCTTGAGTTATTTTGTTTTGATTCTTTCTGAGATGTAGTCCTTATTCTCTTGGTGGGATGTAATCAGAGATTACCGAATTCCATACTTCATATCCTAATGACTGTAAGTATACTCTTATTCTTGTGCTCCATAATGCATATCCCTATTCATTAAGTACTCGAGCTTTGTTGGAGGCAATCCCTTCATCACTTGTCACGTTTAAGCTTACATATCTACCTTTAAATAAAAGGAACCCGCTCTGATACCAATTGTTGAAATTATTCAAATAACTGAGAGGGGGGGGGGGTGAATCAGTTATTTCTAAAGCTTAAACCAATTTTCAACATTTAAAGCATTCTTAGTGATTACAGATTTACATTTATGATAATGTAGCAAGTACAACAGAAGAGATGACGATCATCAATCACACACACATGATAGAGACATACAAATATTCATCTTTATTTAAGCACCTACTCAAATGAGGCTACAACCTCTATTTGCAAATTCCTTCTTGTGGAGAGCACCTACCCTCATGTTTTTCTAGCACCAACTAAAATAATATTTTCCATCTACAACTGGGTGGAAGCACCAACTTCCACTTGTACATGCTCCAACTTGTATAGAAAAAACAACATGTTTTTCCTAGCACCACCCTACCACCCTTGTTTCTCAGATTTAAACATGTTCAGTACAATATGTAGGAAAACAGATATAACAATGCATGCCAACAATGTTCTGATCTACTTCTGGATTTGCTTATGCACCTTGGTTCCCCTCATTGTCTCTGTTCTGGATATTCTTGAAAGAACTCAGATTCCTTTGTCATTCTGAAATCCCCACCATTACGACAATCCATGCACCAACTCTCTATCTGCAGAGAGCGCTAATTCCTACAGCTCTTCCCACACATCCTTTTATACATATATGTCCTTAAACCCTTTACCTGTTCGTATGCCTGACGGTCCATTTCCATAACTGATCAAACCGTTCGATGCCTTATGACATACAAGAAATCCAATCGTTGAGTAATCATGAGTTTCTGCAACACATCTTCTCCATTTGGCTTCTTCCGCAATTGTCATTTTCTGCAACTTGACTTCTTTCACATTTTTTCTTTTTCCGCAAATCAAAGTTTCTGTAGTTCAGGTTCCGTAGTACTGGTTCTACACCAATCATTCCGCACCATTGATCTTCTTCGAGCTCTCCATGACCGTTGATCTGAGAAGAAAATCGGATATCAGATATGTGAATTTTGCAGATATCATTCCACGATTTCCACTTTCTGCCTTCCGCACATCCTTTTCCGCATGAATTCTTCCGTACCATCGATTTTGTGTGGCCTCTATATTGACTGTTGATTTGAAATCAAACACCTGCTTCAGCACATCCTTTTCTGCAAATTGAATCCGCGTCATCGATTTCTTGTACAACATTTCCCGATCGTCGATCTTAGATCCGATCCGGGATGCGGATCCTAGGTTTTCAACATTTTGTTAAACAACTTCCATACTTTTCCTCTTTCCATATTTCTCTTGCAAAACTCCTTCTGTGTCATCGATTTCTTGTGCACCCTTTCCCGACCGTCGATCTTAGATCCAGTGCGGGATGCGGATCTCGGGTTTTCGAATTTTGTTAAACAACTTCCATAATTTTCCGCTTTCTGTCTTCCGCTTGCAAAACTCCTTTTGTGCTGTCGATTTCTTGGGCACCCTTTCCCGACCGTTGATCTTAGCTCTGGTGCGAGATGCGCATCTCTGGTTTTCAACATTTGTTTAAACAACTTCCAGACTTTTCGTTTTCCGCCTTTCTCTTGCAGAACTCCTTTTGCACTGTTGATTTCTTGTGCGGGTTCACTCCTAACCGTCAGATCTGTTCATCATATTACCTTTCAAACTTTGCATATTTTCTCTGGAGCGTTGATTTCTTGTGCGGGTTCACTCCTAATGGTCGGATGTGTTCATATGATTACCTTTCAAACTTTGTGGATTTTCTCTTGACCGTTGATTTCTTTTGCGGGTTCATACATGGCCTTCAGATCTGTCCATCAGATTCAAACTTTGCAGATTTGCTCCTAATTGTTGATTTCTTTGCGGATTTTCTTCTCAAGCCTCTGCTTATCTGGATCATATGCTTGGAACTATGTTGCCATCAATGACAACCAAATCACACTCTGATCTGTTTCCATTTGACTGCAAAATCTCCAACAAGGAGGATTTGGCCCACTCATTTAGATTTGTATTCATTACTTTTAACTGTTGTTCCCACAAAAAGGAGGTAAACCATTGATAGGATTTTCCCATTCCTCAATACTAATTTCCAGAGCTCTAGGATTATTGGGCCAAAGGGGATTGAATAAAAAGGGGAATTGTCAAGGTTTTGGGAAATGTTGAAAGTAACGAGGATTCATTTGCGATTAGAAGTTGCAAAGGGGATGATATGAGAGTATAAAGAGTAATTATGGAGTATATGACCTAGACCAAGAAGTTTATTAGTCCAAGTGTATTTCCCCTTGACATGCTTGATATCTAATATAAGATTCCAATTCACCATTAAGTCTTCCATATTTTCTCTAAAGGAATCCTTGACATTGTTTCCACCTTGTTTTTCTTTGCTTGACAAAACCATATCAAAATCCATTTTTAATACATAGTTTTTGGTGATGTTTGCATCCATTAGGGCCTATAAATAAGACCAACATTCTTCTTTTTGTTTGTAAAAAATAGACATATAAATATTAAGGATGTGGTATTTGATACCTAAATGAAGATGGGTTAGACTCGAAAGTACGCAATGTAGTGTTTGATGGGAGAAGTGTAGTTGGAATATAGACCTATCCCATAATGTACAAATACCTCCTGATGCACCTCTTGATCTTACCATAATACCTTTACTTCTTATCGAGTTTGAGCATATCACCTTCTTCAAGATTTGTCTCCTAAAGGAGGGGTATAGCTGGTTCCTTGGATTTGAAGAGATCTCACGTGGCTTCTTAGTTGAATACTTCCCATGCCTTTATAGTTCTCAGAGACAATATTCATCATTTAACATTTGAGGGTTTATTTTCTTCATTCAATGGAGGAGCCTGAGTTCCTTCATTAAATTGTCATGATTGTTTCTAGAACCAATTCCCATCAACTTTTAAATGGTTTCCTAGTTTCGAATAGCTACTCTCAATTTGTTACCTCTTCTCTTTTTTATTTTGCTAGTTTTCTTCCAAAGTTCTTAGTTTGTCTCTCTTCTTCCTCTTTCTCTTCCTTCTCCTATTCTTCAATCCGATGTTGAGATTTCTTTCCCATAAAAGTCCATGAGGATAGGAGAGGTTGTCTAAGACTATATGAAATTCCTCTTTCCAATTTTACTGCGCATGTTCATGATAGAAGAGGAGGGGTATACTTGAGAAGAGGTGAATAAAGGTGACACATGAGGAAAGATGGAGGAATTTTTTTTATTACAAGAGTGACCACTTCAAATAAGATAAATGACCTTCCTAATAAATCATATCAAAACGATTGGTTATAGGAACATGATTAGATACCAAAGGATTTTGGGTTGGAGAGAGAATTGAGGTTCCTTGGGGCAACGTCAAGGTGCTAGGCTTTAAGACTGTTAAGGCTGAAAGGAAAGTGAGTTGCTTAGATTTGGTTGAATTGAGTTGAGTAGGAGAAGACAAAGTAAAATGAGAGGCATTGGAGTTTATATGCTACTTATAACTCATTTTTTTCTTTAGCACTTGCCTTTGCTCATCCTTATAGGGGGGTAATTGAGTTTGAGACTGATATTTTTGCAATTTTTCACAAAATACCGTATTAGTGGTAGGTTTTACATTTGAATTACCATTGTTCATAATTGAGTTTCTAAACATTCTTCTAGTTGTCAAGGGTTAAAAGGATTAATTATAAGAAGCCGATTCTCCAGATCAAATTTAACGCAAATCCTATCACAAGCAAACAAACATGTTATCATTGGGTTCTAATTTATTTGATATATATGCCAAGAGTATTCCCAATGCTTCTCAACGAATATTCATTCCAGTAATGCAAGGGTATATGGGGAAGAAGAACCCCTATAGGTATTGTCAACGTAATGTCAAGCTTTGGGTCAAAATCCAGAGTCCATCAATTCAATACATGCCTCTGGTGAGAAAATTGTATGATCCATTCTGAAAATTAAATCTCGATATTCTGTAGCTTCAAACAAAACGGTGTAAAACCCTTTGCCACCAAAAAATGAGAGAGATTCCCTTTGATTAAAACCTTCCAGTTTTTTTGAACCCAAAAAACAATAATTTTGCATGAAGGCCATATCACTGTAAATTGGTCGAATAAGCCCTTTTCCATGAGGGAAAGTATAATGCCTCATATTTAGACTAGGCATGTTTATCACACATACATATTGCATTCTATTTGCTTATTATCTATTGGACTCAGCTAGATTGAGTAATCTATGTTTTCGGTATGTTAGACCTGATTATATGTTGCTACTATGTTTATGATGTTACTATGCTTATGCTGATACTGTGATTATGATGTTCTGATTATGGTTATGTGATTTCTATGCATGAGATTCCTTTCTTTCATAATGACAATATATGTTTAATGGTTGTCCTTGATGAAATGTAAAATATATGATGCGGTACGTGGATACCATGTTACGATGTGACCGATTTGAATTATTATATGTCATGTGTACCTATGATGAATTAAATTATTACATGAGTGAATGATGAGGATGATGATATGGATTAATTGATTATCAAGTGGAATTACTTGTTATGCATGTGTATTTGTGAAGTACTAATCCACAGGACATTGGCCCTAAGTGATAGTCGAATACTTGATATCATATGTGGAATAATAACTTGTTACGCAGTAAACCTTAGCGACCAAAAATGATGATACGATGACACAATCCAATAATCCCGATAGCAACAGAGTATGAATTGATAGGGTTTAAACCCAACATGTTGAGAGGGTTGGATGTATTTCCCACCCTATGTTACAATGCTACCCGAGGTCATGGGAGGGTCGTCCTGAGACACGCTCCCCAAGTTGTTGTGATGACGACAGTCGGATGCTTGCTAGGAGAGGCTAGGTCCGCTAGTTAGCCGACACTACTGCTCTTAGGTTCTATGTGGTCAAGACAATAAAGCTGGCGTCCACTTTGTACTAGCATAGGAAGGAAAGGGAGGATGCAGGCATAGGTTAGGATGGGAGGATATGTTAGTTAAGTATTGTTGAGGGTTGGGTATTCCCTGATCCAGAGTTAGTGGTAGTAGGTACCCATTTTTTTTGACCGGTTAAATTAATAAGAATGCACATATAAGGATATTAAATCATAAAAGGGTTTAACTGTTAAATAACCGAGAATGTTAAAAATATAAATATGCTTTCTCTTTCTGCATGGGGAAATTACTATTATTAGTTATCATGTATGCATAGGTGGGATGATGTTTGTTTATAGTGCATATTTGACTTGTGCATACACTGGCCACGTATGCACACTTGGTACATGTACAATAGTATTGATGTACAACATACATATCACGCTTGAATAATGGTACAAATTGTCATAGATAACTTAGTTAAGTATGTACTAATCAACTTAGGTAATTAATGGTTAAATTGTTAATGTGTAAAATAAGTGAGTTAGTCAGTATATCTAAACTCTGTAATAAACGATTAATGAAAGTGTCATCATTTGAAAGTATCGTCAATGTGAGGTTTCATAGAAAGAACATTAACAATAAATATTTGTCTTGTCTAATTGTTAAGCATGTTTAATTAACCCATTAAGGGTACCTTGTTCATTAATATAAAGATACTATGTTTATACTGATTTACTTATTGATTAAACAAATAAATGTTACTATTATTATTTACCATTATTAGTAATAATAATTATTGTTATTACTTATTACCATTGATTATTATTAGTTTAATAATAAAAAATTATAATGTTATAAAAATTGCCAGCTACACCTAAGCCTCATTGAATATGATCGAAAGAATTATTTAATTGACCAAATTGTTTTACATGACTCGTAAAATATATTCATTATCATTATTATTATTATTGAAAGGTTTAACCAAATGAAATAAGATGGTGTAACTTAATGTTATTATGTTATCCACTTTAAAAATATTATTTGATTTTTATTTTTGAAAACTGAAACATTATTATTGAATCAGACTTGATTGAGTAATAATAAAGTAAATATCCTCTCCATGAAGTTCGAGATAATTACTATGTTATCTACAACATTTGAATATTGAAGCGGTGTATTGAGTTACCATTAAATGAAAAGTTCCGTAAACAAGAAGGTAATAATGATTCTACTAATAAATAAACATAAAAGTCAACTCAAAAGTACCCACCTCATTAAGCATTAAAAGTATTTAACTGCTCCAAAGACAACCATGAATCAGATAACTACATTAAATCATTATTAAATATCTTGAATAGTGTAAGGGTATTAATAATTTATAGTCCCGAGACATTAGAGGGAAGGCGGTGGAGTAAGAATGAAGAAAGGAGGAAGAAAATGGGTATAAGGGCAGGTCTCACGGAGGAGAAGGGGGTTGTTTTTTTTTTTGGGAAAATCTATGCGGGGGGGAAGAATAGGACTGAGAATTTGGAGGAGAAAGGAGGCATACTGAGGAGGGGGTTAACTCAGGGATTGAGGAGGCGGGAAACTCAAAGTAGGAAGGAAAATTCAACTATGGAGATTGAACTATGGATGGAGGGATCCTGAACTATGGAAGGTTGTTATTCAGATTATCGGATTGTGGCTCAGGGGCTAGGAAATCCGTCAATTTCCTAGGGCCACCCTGATAAGCTGGTTGGCAGGGTGGTTTATCTATTTTGGATGCTAAGGTTTTCCAACAAGGAGCAGCTACATGAGCCTAAGGAGGCTTACTGCAATCTACAAAAAAAACATGTATTCTACTTGATCAAAACTCTCTAAATTTTAGTACTGAAAAAATCCAAAGGAAAAATGCCTTTTATTTTATTTTATTCCTAATGCTGTTAGAATTATGGTTTTATTCATAATGCTGTTGGAAGTATGGACCGAATGAAAATGCCATGGTATGAGAAATTTCATGTCAAGTTAAACTTATGAAGAGATCTTTTAAACTGAATTAAAGAGTAAATTTTGATAAAAATCATGGTAAACAATAAATAAATTATGTTATTATGTTGACAAAGCAACTGTGTAAAAGCTAAATAAATACAAGCAACGACAAAAACTTAAATTCCTGTCTCGAACGGATGGACACTAAAAAAACCATATATCAAAAAGAGCCAATAGGAAGCATAACCTCAAGGATACCATCCAATACTTGACAAAACATGAAGGCCGAGACTTTGAAGAGGATTTCGTAATGGCAGAGATCAAAGCACGGAAGACTATGATTTCGTGTTCTAATTCAAAATGTGGAAATTGTGAAGCAACATAGTAAAATCTGAAATAAGATTACCATGCTTATGACATAAAGTTGTTAGTGAGACTTGTCAATCTGAAGTGGGCAAACTTTGTATCCTTACTTTTCGAAAGGTATTTTTCATCATGTTGACAAGAATTGAGAGGGAGGGAAATGAAAGGGTAAGTATTTCTCTTAGGGTCATGGTGTTGTAATTTCTTTCGTCACGTTATGTAGTGCATCTCCTGAAAGGAAAAGAAAAATTTGAAAATGCATGTTTCTCTCACTTTCCAAAGTTTTGAGTACGACATAATATATATATATATTTTGTAATCACGAGAACTTCTTTAAGCAATTTATCGAGCTTCGTTGATTTGTTATGTGGATACCAAATTTACGATTTACGACCCGGGGCTAGGTTTAATATTAGACAGGGCTTTTAGCAAGAGTACGGCCACCATCACAGTCATACAAAAATTTTCTGGAGTGCAATACTGTTTTACTAATACCTTCTTCGCAAAAATCGAAACTGGACTTCCGTCAAAACAATCATCAAACCTCACCGCTGGCTCCTACCCTCAACCTCTAAATACTATATATATATATAACATTGTGTAGAAAAAAAGAATTACATGTATCGATTCTCTTTGTAAATTTTGGAAATGAAACATTGTGTGGGACAAAGAATGACATGATTGAATTCAACGGAGGTGAGACTAAATTACTTCTCTCGTCGTTTAGTTTTCCTTTTGTTTTTGTATTTTTCTCGTTTTTCAGTTTGGGTGGTATGTGTGCCGCCGCTGCTTTCGCATTGATAAACGTAAAATATTCACGTGATTACGCTGACGGTGGCAGGTTTTGTTTAATCGATATAATAATAATAATAATTAAGATACTTTAATATATCCACACCATGCCATTTATCCTCCACCTCTTCGTGACACAGACAACTCCATACTTATCTAACCACATGTTTTCTGGATGGGCCCCTCAGGTTTATTTGTTACTTTGGTGAATTATAAATATATATAAAAAGTATATATACAGAGATAGAGTATGCATGTATATACAATGAATGATAATTTTTTTATTTAAACTATTATATAAATTAAAATTAAAAGATCAAATATTTATTATTCTAAGATGATTTTAAACGTAAATTTTTTATTATTCAATTATGAAATGTATTGAATTTTGTAATATTAAATGATAAAAAAATTATACCTTCTTATGTATGCATAAGATAGCTTGGATGTCATACTTCTTATGTATGCATATGATAGCTTGGATGTCATATTGGTTGTAAGGTATTGAAAGTAACAAATTTGAGTTTAAAAAGGATATAGGTTGGTGGAGCACCTCTCTACTTTAAGTGCATTTACTATTCATGTGTGTGAATTGTTAATTGGATTTACTTTTAGTGGTTAAGAGAAGACGCTATTTATCAAAACATACATTCTTTTGCTTCGGGTTTGGGAAAGAGGACGAACAATCAGGTAGAATTGGTTGCTTTAATGCAAGGTATAGAAACTATGACAGAGTTAAATATTAGAACCTTTCAAGTTTTTGAAGATTCCTGGATAACTATACAAAAGATGCAAAGCATTCAGTCAAGCAAAGAAGAAGCTGTCGAGAGAGTACAAAAGAGAATTCTTGCGCATATCCATGAGGCCTCAAAGGTTTAATTTTTTCATGTTAAGCGCCATAACAACAAGGAAGCAGACGTGGAAGCTAATAAAGGCTCGTGTCTTAAACATGGGGAAATTTTGATAAATGACAATAGTCGTTCAATCAAATGTTCCTCTTGCTTTTACACTTGGTATGGCCTTCGAATAAATCTTAGGAGGGCCCCTTTGCACCTCATTACCTACATGAATCAACGACATTGTATCGCCCAATATCAAATAGTGGGTAGGTAGACAGGAAGAAGTTTGGAATGGTCAATTTTTATTCGCATTAGAAGCCCTTGTGTGGGTGCATTCAATCCCGCTTCCAGTGCTTGAATTGTTTTAGGAGGCACCCATGTGATCACCCTTATGGATGGCAATCAACTCATTTTTTTGCATGCTTCGTAGCTTGTCAATCCTAGAAGAATCGAGAAGGGTTTCATTTCTTGGATCGTTTATGATATTTGGCATGTGATGGACCCCTCAAGAATCCAACGAGGACGAAGGAAGAGGTTGCTGGAAGGAACAAGAAGATTTTGGTGGAGTTTTCCATGATGGAGGAGATTCTAAGTGAGATTTTAGAGTTGAAGATTTCTATGGTAGATTATAGGAAGATGTTGTGATGTTTATTTGAGGTTGCTTCGACCGCCTGGGATGAGAACACGAGAATATCAGTGGATATCACTAGAATCAACTCACGTTTGGACGACATTGAGGACAATGTTCACGTTCAAGTTGGTGAGGATGAAGAAATTATGCAGAGGGTATAATGAGAGCAATAGATTAGGTGAAATATCATCAACAACAATAGTTCATGGCAAAGAATGAAAGGAATGAAAATCGTTTCGTGTAGTTGCAGGATACCCTCAACAAAGGGACATAGATGGTTGGAGAAGGGGCAATAGTGAACCAATGCAACAAGATGGGGCCTCCCCCATGGAAGAAGCCTCCATCGTGCAACTAGGTGTCGTGGAAGACTAGACTCAGGAATGAATGATCATTTGTCTCTCTCCTTTAATTTTTGATATATGTATTTATGTCTATATTCTTGTAGTCAATATGTTAGAATCTACACAGTTAAAGGAAGTAGTATAGGTTTTGGACACTTCTATTTTCTTGGACCTCTGAAAGAGTTGTTGAAAGCCCACAACACCATGGATATTTTATGCCCAACTCTCCTTTTGGATTTGTTGTGGACGACATGTATGGGACTTGTACTTCTTGTTTATATATAATATACTTTTCTCGTTACTGTTAAAAAGGAAAAGAAAAGAGAAGAAGTTATTTATATTTGTATATGTATATACACATGAATTGTCAATTGGGTTTAACTTGGGTAGCTAAGAAATGAAAAAAGTTAATCTTCTAACCTAGGTTCAAATCTTATGTGTAACATGTTTGTCCTTCATAGATTGTTGTTAAAGTACTAACAATCTCATTTTTATTCAAGTACTAGAGGGCGAAACTGCTATTCTAACTCTTCTTAAAAAATTTCATCCACAAACTCAAAGTTTATATAAATTGATTGTTGCTAGCATTTTAAGTAGCTCCTCACTGTTATATGCCCAGTTTAAATCCATGTAATCAAAGTTGATATAAATTGATTATTGCTGGCATTTTAATTAGCTCCTTACTATTATATGCCTAGTTTAAATCCATGTAAACAAGACACATTAGTTTATATTTGACAGGTTCACTAATGATACCATCCACGAATGTGGGAAAAAAACCTTTGGCTTTTCCACTATATTTTCATTATATATATAAATTAAGCCCCAAAAGTTAAATAAAGTTGTTTGACTTACAATTCCAAGGTGATTCAAAAATTTATAAAAACTATTAAAAAAATATATTCATATGTTTTTTTAATAAAACCTAATCTACTCATTAGATATATTATCATACATTACATAGTCATGTATTTATAGACACATAAAAAAATATTATAAAACAAAATATTATCCTCAAATATTTATATATGGAAATGTAATGTAGTTGGATGGGTATTGGTAAATTTGATGGGACACCCAAAATTGTAGTGGGATGGGTATTTGTAAATTTGATGGGACACCCACTTAATTTTGGTAGTTATGAAATATATTAATTAATTGGAATTGATAAACCCACAAGCACATCAAAAGCTACCGTTCTATTTTAATATTTCCAGTCTTCACTTTCTTACAGTTGAGAGTACACAGATTTCTACGCCTAAGAATCCAAATATCAACTTCTACCTGAAATAAATGAGTAAGTCACCTAACTCCATATTATAACGTCTCGTGGCTCAAATTTATCAATCATTATCACTTAGCTGGAGATAATGACTTACGAGGAAATACCCGCCAAAGAGTATCTTTATTTGAGACAGGTTGTGTCAGGTTCTATTTTTCATTGTTTGTTTATGTTAAATGGATAACATTTAAAATTATAAAAATCTATATATTTTTAGTAACGCCCATCCCATCTAAAATTTTAATCTTGTCATCACAAAAATATCTGCCAAACACTTTTTACTAAGATTTTCAACCAACTAAATTATTTTGAATTGAGGCTGTCAGGAATTGAGGCCTGCTGCTGTCAGGAATTGAGGCCTGCTGTTGACCCAGGGTTTAGGAGCCTGAGCGAGGACCTTGATTTCATAAAGGTTGATAGTAGGGTTCATATTTCCTGTTAAAAAAAATTAAATTATTTTGAATTACATATTTATTTAAATATATATTTATGATTAAAATATTTAGCCAAGCAATAAACTAGATTAATTTAAATTATATATTTTAATAATTATATATTTATAAATAAAATAGTTAGCAAAACTATATGATTAGTTTTTCAAAGATAATTGCGGAGATAAATAGTTATTAAATTTTGATTGAAAGAAAAAATTATAGAAATAAAAATAATAAAAGTTTTTATAAATTTTTTAAAATCAATTGTAAAAAATATAAAGATAGTTTTTAAGTTGTAACCCGGTGATAGGTCGGTCCAAAAGGGTTTTGATTGGTTTTGATGGAAAAGAATAATAAGTTTTTCTTAGGGATATGGTGTCACTGTCAACAATTATGTTGAAGTGTATATCTTATTTCTAGGATCACAATATGTTAAAAATCTTTGATTGTAACAGATCATGATATTTGGAGACTCCCTTCATGTCATTAGACAAGCAAGAAATCAAGTTGAGAAGCAATGCAAGATCTAGAGTAAGATATATAATAGAATTTCTTAGAACCTTTAAAGTGCAAGAGAAGTAAAATTCTTGCATATCAAGAGTCATAATAACAACCCTACGAATCAACTAAAAAATGAGGCTATCAAGCTTGACAAAGGAGTTTTGGTATGCCACAATGGTACTCTAGGGTGTTAATGACTACCATGAATTTATTGAGGAAAAACACAATGTTGGGGGCAATAATGATTATGGTCCGTAATTTTTGTTTTTGTTTTAAGTAAGTATTGGAGCCACTCATCAAGTGGCTTGCAAATGGAGGTTAAGTACGTGGCTTGCAAATGGAGGTTAAGTACCGTGCATCTAAAGTGAAGTCTCATCGCATTCACTTCAAGCAAGTGAAAGACTTCTTCCCCATGTGCCTTTAGCCTTGATGTTCTTATCCATCTTCGCGGACAAATATGGTGTTATGACCCTCTTCTTTGGTTCCATTATTATTATGTTTTATCATTTCATAACAACTGTTATTAGAGCTAGGCAAAAAGTGGTTTAATGCTTGGAGCCATGGAGAAAGCATTTGGGATGAACTCTCAAGCTAGGAGAGGACATATTCTCATAATGGCACATAAAAAAATTGATTGCATGGATCTATGTGAAGCATTAGCATACGAAGCACACAAAACATATGGATGAAGAAGTAATTGGTTCACTGTACTGGAAGCATTTTTATGGAGTTGGATTTAGTCACAATGTAAATGGCCATACAACTATAAGACCTATTTAGG
>LPNX010511987.1:1028045-1059709 GCA_001517045.1 Pseudotsuga menziesii | reverse complement strand
GGGGGGGGGGGGGGGGGGGGGGGGGGGGGGGGGGGGGGGGGGGGGAGGGTTGTTGTATTCTCAGATAGTTGGTTAAAACTTTGAGGGGGGTTGGTATTTACCCCAAGTCAAGTTAAATGGGGGAATGTTAGGTTAATATTCACTTGGATAAAGAGTCAAAGATGGGTTTACCATTGTTGGTTTACATGCCCATGGTTTTGGATGTCATGTGGTATTTTCCCATGGTATAGCTTACTTAAAGGGTTGAGTAACTTCATTGTAAATTTTTTTAGAGTGGACAGTGATGGCCAAAGTGGTCAAGGGTAATAGATATATTATTAATGGTTTTCTTGATTTGGGTTTCCAGGGTAAACAACTTCTTTTTAATTGTGTGTGCTTTCTTACTATGAGTTTTATTTCGTAGCAATTGGTATCAAAGCTAATTGAAGGAAAATGTAACTAAGATGTGCATGCCTAATCGGTGGAAATGTCTTGGAAGCTATGATTGCTTGCATTGAACCCAATATACTCATACATTGGTCCATCGAAAACTAAATGAATGCCGTAAGCTCACAAATTAAAGTGATGGTTCTTGGGTATGTGAACCATTGTAAATTACAACTAAAAAGGCATGGTAAAAAACTGAGGATAAACACATGGAAGATGATGATGACAATGTGATTGGTTTACTAGAAGCAATTTTTTATGGATTTGGATTTAAGCATAATGTAAATGGGCATACGACTATAAGACTTGTTTAGGCATGCGTACCCTTGGTTTATTGGGTCACCTATGAAAAATATAGACATAGATTTAGGTAGACTAATGGCGAGGGCATGTGTATTCCTGGAGACTTGGTTAAAAATTTAAAGGGGGGCGGTCTTTACCCCAAGTCAAGTTTAAAGGGGGGAGTGTTAGGTTAGTCTTGTCTTGATTGAAAAGTCAAAGATGGGTTTACCATTGGTGTTTTACACGTCCATGGTTTTTGGGTGGTCCATAGTATTGTTTTTTCGTAATGGTAAAGGGTAAAAGATCTATTGTTGTTGGTTTTCTCGTTTGATTTAACCACAATATAAATGGAGATACATTATAAAACCTAGTTAGGCATACGTACCCTTGATTTATTGGGCCACCTATGAAAAATATAGACATAGATTTAGGTAGAATGAAGAAGGGGGGCATGCTGTATTCCCAAATACCCAATTGAAACTTTAAGGGGGTTAGTGTTTATGCCAAATACATTTTAAGGGGGGAATGTTAGGTTAATATTGACTCGGTTATAAAATAACTAAAATAACCTTGATTTCGTCATTAATGGGTGTAGTGTTGGTGGTTTACAGGACCATGGTTTTGGATAACCCATGGTATTTATGGTGATGAAGCCTACTTAAAGGCTTGAGTAACTCCATTGTAGATTGCTTGAGAGTGGTCGATGATGATCAGATTGGCAATTCCTTGGCCAGGGTGGTTAAGGGCAATAGATCTAATGTTGCTAGTTTTATCGATTTGGGTTTCCAACATCAAATTCTTCTTTATTGTGTGTATTTGGTTATTATATGTTTTATTAACTAACAATTATGCATGCAGGACAACTCTCAATGTTGTGGAGTGGGGCATGTGTGCAACTATTGACAGAGATAGGGCTCTGGAAAACTGGTCTAGTCCTTTTAGTTTCATGGGTGCTTTGGGTAAGGTATATGTGGCTAGCTCTATGTTGGTCAAACAATAATTAGAGGAAATTTGGGATCTAATTGAGCTTTAGAAAAAAATGTGCCATGGATGGGTTGGGTTTCTCAAACCAATAGAATTTCAATAACTTTGGTCAACTAATATGGTTGAGTTGGATGTAGGATGTTTATGTGTCATATTTTTATTTTACAAAAGCTAACTTCATATAAACCTCACATTGGTTAAGATCTTGAAACGTTCATCTCAAAATATGATAAATATAAACTTGAAATACTAAATATAGAGTATTTTATATTATTACTACTTCCATGTCCTTTAAAATATAATCCTCACATTAATTAAGATGATAGTGGAGCAATTTTGAAATACTATAAAAACATTTATATATTTAATCTTTATAAAAATAAGAAGAAACAATATTTAAAAAAGTATCATAGATAAGAAAATAGGAGAGAGAGAGAAAATAATATGTCATTATTTTTGTGATAACTTTCTCTCCTAAAATCAAAATTAGGAAATCTTGGTACCAATGGAAAAGCCTTGACGAGAGATACAACTTTCGTGTTTTGATTTTTTATGAGATTTCAAACCAATTTTCTGAGGCGAGCATTTAATACCATGGTAATGTGGGGAAAAATATATGATGTTTAAAACGTCACTTAATTGTCCATTTGGGAGTCGTAAGCTTCAAGGTACAAACACTGTATGTGCGGGGTCAAAACTTAAACTAGTCTAATCTAAAGCTGGCAACACCCCTAAGGAAGAATCTTGTTATGGAGTGACCATATCTCATGAGTTAGGTGATTAATCTATCCATCGATAATAGCGCAAAAATTGAATTTGACGTAGGGAAAATCAATTATAAAAGTGCAAATTACAGAAAACAAACTAGATTACAAAATTCAAACTAACTTTAAAAACTAATTACAAATTAGAAATGTCAAACTAATTACAAATTAATTATAAGTTACAAACTAATTTTCAATTACAAACTAATTTTCAATTACAAACTAATTTGCAATCATAACTAAATCAACTAACAACTATAAAATTCTATGAACTACAAAACTTATTCTAGTTTATAAATTACTTACTTTACATAACATCTAATTGAAAACCAAATAAAATAAAGCACTAAAGAATTAAATTAAATTCTATATAAAAAAAATTAAATTACAAGACTTCTCAAACTACAAACCAAATATTACAAACTAAAGAAACTTTATTAACCAGACTAAATCGTACAAATTTAATCAAAGCTAAAATGTAAAATATGTAAAGGGAAGGCCTAAATTCTCACCAAACTAAAATAAACAAAAAAGTCTACTTTATCATTCAACACATAAATTAAATTCCCGGAGTTGAAATCCCCCCTCTCTTCTCTGTGGAGGACTTTTGTCCTCTTATCGTGGCTCCTAATGTTAACTCTCTCTCTCTCTCTCTCTCTCTCTCTCTCTCTATTCTGCTAGTCCCTGTGAAGCTCCTTCTTTTATTGATCCTTCTCTCCTAAAGTCGCTCTCTATTTTCACTGATAAATCACCACTCTTGCTGACCACTTTACTTCTAGATTCTATCAAACATGAAAATGTAACTATTCGGAGATCTAGGAAACCTAAGCCTAAAAGCCCTCAGATCTCTTCTTTCTGATATCAAACTTGATATGGTCTTTCTCTAAGAAACTATGTGTGATCATGCCCAAGCTCTTCTTTCCTTTGAAAAAATCAAAATAGGCTGGGAGTTTTGTGGCATGGACTCTCTTGGTCTCTCCGGGGGCCTTCTCACATGATGGGATCTCACCACTGTGCGATGTAAAGATTTTGTCGCGCCGTATGGTATTTTGGTTAAGGTCTTGCTGAGAAACCATGCCTTGGTGCTTACTTGCCTCAACTGTTATGGTCCCTACCTAAATCGGACTGTTGTAATGTCCCTAAAAATTGAAAATAAAAATAAAAATTTATTAGGCTAGTTAAACACAACCTTTTCCGGACATTATTAAACTTGCAGAATGCGTCGTACTCTATCGTACTACTGAATTGTCGTAAGCTGTTCTTATGTCTTACTTCCTTACTTCAGTTATGATTATTACTCTGTTTACTGTTTGTGCTTATGATGTTTTAATGTTGATTACTATGTGATTGTTATGGTTACGCTTTGCTGTGTATGTTAGATGCTTTGATTATGTACTTCATTATTATTTTACATGTGCTTACGTTGTATACCTGGATCTAACTTAAATTTTCCTCTGGAACCAAAGTGGGTAGAGTGGTGGGACTAGTTCTTCCATGTAACTTCCTAAGAGGTAAAAGTCTCTACTTGTCTAGCAGGCTTAATTAGTTCTTTTGAACTAAAGCACTTTTAACTTGGTTATGTGCAGGTGTTCTTAGCGACGGTAAACTTGTTACGAAAAACTGAACTCTTGATCACTCGTACTTACGCTTGCAGCTAATGACACCTACTAATTGTTTATTTTTGTTCTTTATAGACTTGTAGTATTGACAAAGTCAATACCACACCTATCATTGCATGACACAAACTCGGTAATCTAATGGCGCTTATTATTCTTGGTGTAATTGCTATCAATTGTTAATACCCTAGCCTATTTGTATTACAGGTTTATTTTACGATAAGTAATTAACTTATACATTTGTTCTATTCTTTTACAGGTTCATAGCTCTTCATTAGACAAAGGACGAACCTTGGATTTTATAAATAAAACATGCCATGGCATATTCGATATGCCATGGTCCTAGGCTTAATACCTAAAGAGTTTGTTTAAGCATGGTCCTAAGGTTTAAAACCTAAGGTAAGCGATACATATGTTAATGCCGACCTTGTATTAACTTGGGGTGGCGAATATATGATATAGTTTATGCAATGCATAAGGGGTTTATGACTTTGCAATGAAAAATGGAGGCATTCGATTTGTAACATAGGAAAACTATAGCGTAGTGGGTTTGGGTTTTGATAAAGGGCAACAGATTGGCGCCATTAATGCACATTGGAGTGTGTGGCAGCTCAAGCTTAGGGCTTGGCTCACGATGGGGTTTGGTCATTACTTAGTTTCCTTGTTTTTCCTTCTTTCCTCTGGGCACCGTGGTGAAGGCAACCTTCAGGATAGCAGAGGTAAGACTTAGTTGGGTTTCGCAACATTGTTTGATGGTTTGTAGCTTAGCCACGATTTCTATACTTCTCATCCATCTCGTTGCTGGTGGTTGCAGGTGACAGGCTTGGCGAGGAGCAACATAGCTCATAGATTTGAAAGCAGTTCGTGGGTGATGCCATAATGTTCACGGTAAGCCTGTTAAACAAGCCTGCACTTGTCACATCTCGATTTTATGGGTGGTAATGAGTTTCATCTCGTCGTTGGTTGGGGTTTAATGTGGGGTTTTCGATTTTCCTTCAGGCCTGGGTTTACAAAGATTTGGGTTTGTAATTAATATGATACTATTGGCAACGAAAATGGGAGCCTTGGTACATTTGAACGGCTCCGTGTGTAAATTATAAATTGTGTTTTGTTCTATTAACAAGCCAGGGCAGCACCATTGCTTGCAATGGTGCCATGGCCAATGGAATTTGACTGGGTAAACTCGATTAAGGTTTTTATATGACTGTTTATAAGTGTATACTGCATTTGATTTCAATGGTTATTTATGTTGGGTTTTATATGGCATTCACCTTCATGGTTGGTATGTGTATATTCACTTCCATTATTTGTCTTAGCTGTAAGAAAGTAAATAGTGACCGTGTATGGTTTGGGGCCATGCTGTGAATGGCATGAGAACTCTCCATGGCAGCTGCGATAGCTTGGATGGGTGCATACTTACTGTTTTAATTATTTATGTGTAGATGGCAAGTGATACAACCGTGGGTGTAAAAACCCTGCATTGGAAATCCTTGCTGTAGGTTGTTTGTTGACAGGGTTTCCACGCATTTGAAAAGGTTTAGTTTAGTTGACTGTGTGGTTATTTATGGGGCTGAGGCCATGTTTACAATGTGTGTGCAAAAAGTGAGGGTCTCACGACTTCTTTGTAGCGAATTTATCTTATTGTTACAGCCCGCATACACACTGTGTATAGCGTGGCTTTATGAAACGTAGAAGGACTCTACATGATGGTTTAAATGCTTATGGTTTATTTTATATAATGGCGTTGAGTATTATAGTTTGTGTTTTGACATTTGGGTGTCCACAAGATTCTATCCTGGGATCTCTTGTTTAAATATATAGTTTGTTATTTAGTGTTGTAACTACACTTTGGTTATTTTTACATGTTTGTTGTAGATTGTATTATTTTGGACCTTTTATATATGTTATACAATTTCTATTATAAAGTCTTGTTATGTGGATTTTAATACTTAGATGATTTGACTTGTTTGCTTCATGTCATGGGTTTATATTATTGATAATAATATTCTTGTTTATACTTGGTAGATATAGATAGTATAATGGTTATGAATCATGGACCATGGATAGGGCCTCGATTACTCGGACTATTAAAAGATTAGGATAACATTTGTTTTAATGGGAATGATTTGATTATTCAGACCTTGAAAGGTAGACTTGGTTGGTTCTTAATCTTAGCTTTGGTATGTGGTGTGTATAATTTGTTCTTAGATGTAAATTTAGTGTTGAAAGATTAGAATTAGAATTCTATTTTATAGTTGTTAATATATATATCTATATATATATATATATATATATATGTATATATATATATAGGTATAAAATATTTGCTAGGTCCTAATTATTATATTTGTATAATTATTCTAGATCTGAAACTTAGATCTGAACTGGTCTTTTTAATTATATCATGCTTCTACTGAAAATATGCAATCTGTTAGTAGAGTATATAGGCCAACTATCAGCTAGGTATTTAATTTGAAATAAATCTTAGTTTGTAGGAAGACAATACTAAAGCAGTAAAAGACAATACATAAGTAAAACCTAAAACTAACAAACCCTTGATGATCTTGAACAAGAATTAAATTACAGCCTAGGGTTATAGATTAAAATGTAAACCCTAAGAGAATGGGACAGAAAACAAGGCGCATAGGGTTTAGAAAATATAATGTAAACATTTGCCTAATTTAGCCAACATTTAGTCTAGAAAATGTAATAGGCAGTCCAAGACCTCATACCTGTAAATTGAAGCTCCTTTAATGGTTGAAACTTGCACACTCAAATAACCAGCATTAACAAATCATAAGCAGATCTGACATTTGTATTAGATGACTGAATCACTTGGGAACTACCACGTTCCACCCAACCATAACCCGGAACCGTTCCTGGTTTCAATCTGGATCCCCCCGAGCTGGTTCAAATATGCAAGTAGCTTAGAGCTCCTAAGGTAAGGCTGTCCTATTTTGTATATCAGGTCTGGATCAGTTCTCTCTTTTTATTCTAGGAAATGTTCTCTAAGAACTCTCGAGAATTTTTGGCAGAATAATGACTCCAAAAGATAAATGAGATCCCCAAGCCTCTCTTAGGCTTGGGACTTTATAGACAGACTTTTCAGTCAAAGGGACAGTTAAATCAAGAAATGCTTCATTTCTTGATTTAACCCTTTTCATTTACTTAGTACTTTTAATATTTTGACTTAGGAACTTTTAGCTAGTTCCTAATTGGACTTTTATAGGTATTATACTATTTAATCTTTATCTTAGTAATAATAGTAATAGATAGAACTTTTCATTATTAATATTATTACTATATTTATTCTTTATACATACCATGTATAAAATACATAATAATATAACATTTGTTAACATTTGTCTTGGGTTATCACATATTATGAGCCCTAGACTTACGACACTTTCTTCATTAAGGTCATTAGGTAGATGGTTAGGTCTACTAGGCTAGGTAACTCTAAACATCCTTGCATGTTGGATTCCCTCGTATAACATGGTAGTTCTTCAGTATTGGATGAGTATACAAAAATTCGAAATTTCATTTAATCACTTATAAATAAGTCATATGAGATCAATATTTTTCTCGAGTCATTTTCACTCGGGAATCATTAATTCTTTTCAGTAACTCCTATTGCTTACTAGAGCCCATACTCAATGCTAAAAACATGGAGTTACAAACTTAGTGCGATTCTAGAGCACTTCGCTCAACACTAATGCTAGGATGTACTTGTACGATACACCTAGGGATACAATGGCCAAGGATCCGATGTTCAAGAGCTTATGCTCAACATCAACATGGAAGGCTTCAGGGCTTATGCCCAACACTTCCAAATTATATTTTCATGTGTTCCAGAGCTTCATGCTCAACACAAATATAATACTCATGTGATCTAGAGCTTCTCGCTCAATACAAACATCAATCACTCACGTGCTCCATAGGTCCTCGCTCAACACTAAACATCTCATCAATCATGTGCAGGATCCACGCCCAACACAAACAAGCCTATATATATATATATATCATCAACAATTGGCTTACGCCCAATATATAAAACAAATCATTATGTTCATATGCAATGGGGTCTTCGACCCAGTATATAAAACATCAAGATCACATCATAATCAATAGGCTCATGCTTATAAGTGTTAGGTCCAAAATTCAGGATATTACCTCTATGTTCTGGGAGTCGACTGTGAAGGATGGCATTTTTGATCATCCTAATCTATTATTGCAGGGGACCTTAATTTTACTCTCTCGGATGCTGATATTTGAGGACATAAAGCCCATATTGATCCTCTTAGCTCTTTCTTCACTCAGCTGTTGGATCGTACATGTATGGTGGACTTAGCCTCGGTTCATGCTGGAATAACAGGGAGAAATGGTAGATTTGGGGCTGAGGGTATAAGTAAGAGGTTGGACATATTTCTTGTATCTGCCTCACTAGTCCCTTCCTTCTCTCGATATCGTACTTGGACACACCACTCGGTGATCTCTGATCACTTCCCAGTGTGCCTGGAATGGGATGAATCTGCTTATATTAAGAACTTCCCCATTAAATTCAACAGGGCTTGGCTTCTTGTGGATGATTTCTCCTGGATTGTACATTCCTCTTGGTCCTCTGAGATGCTTTCAAGTGATGCTGACATGAATTTCCTGGTCTCGAATTTGAAAATACTTAAAGGTAGTGTTAAATTAGGGGAAAGAGGTAGAAATTGATTCAAAGATAAGAACTAACAGACCTGGATCATGAACTTCAACACCTCTTCAGTTTGTTTTCGTCTGGTATCCTACCTGAAATGGAAGCACAAAAGTTAGTCTCGATTAAGAAAAGAAATTATGAGATATTGGCACATGAGGTGCTTACGTGGAGACTTAAGAGCAGGGATCTTTGGATTGATCAGGGTGATGCCAATTCCAAGTTTTTCCACAATTTTGCATCGGCGAGGTGCAACAATAATACTATTTGGGAATTGACGGATGGTGATGGTAAGATGGTCAGTAATTTGGATCAAATCAAGTTAATGGGGAAAGCTAACTTTTCTTCTCTGTTTATGGATGATGGAAAATCTCTCATATCTGACCAGTTAAATGTAATCAAGCACTTCCCCTCTTTCCTTACAGTGGAAGATTCAGAGACCATGGATACTATGGTGTCAATGAAAGAAATTGAATTGTCACTTGAAAGCTTTAAAAAGGACCACAGTCTTGGACCAGATGGCTGGCCAGTGGAATTATTCTTACATTCTTTGAACTAGTTCAATAAGACCCATGGAAAGCTATTGAGAAGCCCCAAAAAGAAGGTAGGGTGGGGAGAGAGATAAACTCAACCTTTCTGACCCTCATCCCCAAAAGTGATAAACCAAAGTCTTTTGTGTATTTCTGACCCATCTTTCTTTGTAACCTGATCTATGAACTTATTTCCAAAATCATCTCTAATAGACTTAATCCTATTCTTGATAGGGCTATTTCACTGGAGCAGTTTGGATTTATGAAGAACAGGCAAATTCAAGAACCGATTGGCATTACTTAGGAAATATTACATACTATAAAAACAAAAAATTTGGAATCTCTAGTACTTGAATTAGATCTCATTAAATATTTTGATAGAGTTAACTAGACTTTCTTACGGCTTATTCTTCTTCAGACTGGTATGTCTTTGGAAACTGTAAATTGGATCATGGGTTGTGTATCAGGGTTTTTTAATGCCACGAGGGGAATTAGACAAGTTTGTCCTTTATCTCCCCTACTCTTTTTAATGTTTTTTTTTCCTTGGAAAAAAATTGGACCATTTCTCGATTTGTGCGTGTCATCCTTGTGCAGGGGCCATGCTAATATTCTCTATATCATTCCAATTTTATCGGACGTGTCTGAAGAGACAAGTACTATTTTTAATGGTTATAGAAGGGCTTAGTCGACTTATTGGGGATGTAAAGCGGACTGGTAAAACTCAAGGTATCCGTCTCTCCTCTGCACTTGCATTAACCCACTTGCTCTTTGTAGATGACGTTGTTTTATTCGGTTGTGGTTCTCTGGAAGAATGGATTGCATACAAAGATATTTTGGATATTTTTTGTGATGCGTCGGGTATGTGCATAAGTCTGGAGCAATCATCATTTCTTAGTAAAAACTTGTAGGAGACGGTAAAGAACAATATCAAAGATATCCTTCCTTTTAGGATGGAACCGATTGGTTTTGGCTTTAAATATCTGTGCTTGTGGCTTAAACCCTATGGATATGGTGTAAATGAATGTATATGGATTATTAAAATATTTGAGAACAAGATTGGGCATTGGACTTATAGAATTTTATCCTTAGGTGGAAGACTCATACTAATCAGATCTGCCTTGACTGGAATACCAGTATATTGGTTCTCCCTTGCGAGGCTTCCAAATTCAATCTTGAATAGGCTAAGACAATGCATTTTTACCTTTATTTGGGGAGGTACAAAAAACAAGCACAAGATGCACCTAGTTGACTGGAAAATCCTCTCAAGACGCTTTCCCCATGGGGTTGGAACATAAAAAATTTAGAATGGTTTAGCATTTCGCTCAGACTTAAGAGCCTGGTCCTGCTACATATCAGGACTATCCCATGCGGGAATCAGGATCTCGGTTCAAAAGGATCGTATTCTCTGGTCGCATAATACTAAAAATTGTGAAGCAATGACTCATTTAGCTTATGAAATTATTGCAAATTCTTTCTCGGAGCAATTATATGGGTGGAATTATAAGCAGCTCTGGAATTGGAATTTACCACTGAAACTAAAGTGCTTTAGTTGGTTATGTGCGGAGAACCGTATCAGTTCATGGGACAACTTAATCAACACGGGATGGATTGGGCCTGGCCGATGTTGTTTGTACAAAGCTAATCATGAACCGGTGGATCATTTTTTGTTGTGTGCGCTTTCAGATAGGCGGTAAGAGACACTCTTGCTTCTCGTTTCTCACTGGTTATAAATTGGAAGGAGCCCTTCTTCCTGGATAATTTAAAATTTTGGACAGAGAAAGCACATAATTTGCTTTAATTGCCGTTATTTTATATCTGGTGTATCTGGAAAGCCTGTAACCACTGTATTTTTGAAGATCAAGAGAAGATGGTTATCACTGTATGTTATAGGATCACGAATCTCTTTTATGCTTATCCAGTTATGGGGGAAGTTTTGGCTCATAGAAATATTAGGTCAACACCTAAAATTACTTACCATGGGTACTTTGATGGTGTTGCCGAATCTAACATTGGGGGTGCTGTATTTATCCTTCATATCAGCCTCGACCATTACTTTCATGTTAAGACGGGTTGTGGTATCAGTACCAATACCAGGGTGAAATTATTGGCTCTCTGCGCTCTTATGTTTTTTGCGGTATCTATTGGAATTCCCACTCCCTCTATCTTTAGGGACTCCCAGGTCATCATAACCTGGGAAAAATCAATGGAAAGCCTTGTGGTGATGGATAGTTAAATGCACAACTTAAATTACCAACATAGAGTACCAATCTAATTCTAAGACAAAACAAATTAAAGAATAATCAAATGATATCTCACTGATATCTACGGTGGACAGATCGCATACTGGAATAGATTATTATCAACCTCCACTCAAACAATTAATTGAATTTTGAAAACGAAATTGCAAAAAAAAGAAAAAATACGATCCACCGGATGGCCAACTCCAGCAGTGATCAAAATTGAATCCTTCATAGCTTTTCCTAGGGGGTCTAGCCCTTCCGAGAAGTACATTTTATAAAATATACTTCAAATAAAATTTAATCTTTCAAATTTATCCTTCATTGAAGAAGGAAAAAAAATATTTATAAATTTTAAAAGAAGGACAAAATTTGAAATAGTCTTTCAATATTATTTTAATTTCTTTAAATATATATAAATCATAAATTAATATTATTAAATTAATTAATCCATATTAATTACTTAATTGATTTTGACATCTTTCTAAAATAGACATTTTCCTTAAATTATAGCATTTTATAAGTTTTTCCTATTTTTTTCCAGCTAAATCTCGACCTTGATTTTTTATTTTTGTATTCAAGAAAAGAAAAGATTCCATATTTGATATTGGAAATAATAATTTCGTTTCAAAATTAGTGAAGTTGAGCGGTTATTTAAAGAGATGGTTGTGTGGCTGCTTTACTATGAGATCGTGACTGGTGAGGTTGATATTGCGACTGGCGAGCTAATTGGTTTAGCATAGGTGATGGGGGTTGCAGAGCTTCAGAGCTTCTCATGTGCATCAATTTTTTTTTTCAGCCATTCGAAGTTGATCCTCTTCTTTGTTTTTTTATTTGTTGTCTGATTGTTATTGTAACTTGATTTATGTGTGATTTTTCCAGAACTGTAATTTTTTGGGTGAATGTGTTACATACCCGCAGAGCCAAACGTTGTTGTTTTCTGGCTAAAAAGAAAGAATAATTGTAACTTGATTTATGGGTGATTTTTCCAGAACTGTAATTTTTTTTGGGTGAATGTGTTACGTACCAGCAGAGCCAAAAGTTGTAATTTTTTTTTGGGTGAATGTGTTACCTACCCGCAGAGCCAAAAGTTGTTGTTTTGTGGCTAAAAAGAGAGAATAACAGTTCGTTAATTTGTTACCGTGCACTTATCATTTTTATTTTGTGGGTGGAAAAATATATATATTGGAATTTCAAATTTGAATATAATTTGGAATTTGGAAAAAATTATTTTGTGGAATTGGAAAAATATATATATTTGGAATGAGGTAGATTGGAATGCCATTTATGATGTATGGAAACTAATGAAAGCCCGAAAAGCTCTTCCACTGGGCAAATAGTTTCATCTCTCCCATGATGTAAATTTGATGATTTTGAAGAATAAAGGGAAGCAAGTTCTTGATTAATATTTTTAGAATTGTGTACATTTGTGTAAAATAGTAGTTTTGTGGATAAATTTGATTTAAAAAGACTTTTTAATTTATAGTTTAATTGAAATTACAAAATTTTTATTAGCTATTTTTTAACATTATAAAATTTTGAAAGTATAAATATTTTTTTTGGCAATTTTTTATATGAAATGTATAATTAATTTTCTTTTTTCAATTAAAGTATAATTATTTTTTCAAATTTTCAAAGTTGAAGGGTTTGGTAGATATATACCCTTCAATATGAAATTAAAAGGAGCCCTTCAAATTTGATCACTGAACCCGAGGATTCCACACACATAAATGAACTGTACAAGAAGTTAATCTCCAAAAACCAAAACCAATTCTTCATTGAATAGAGACCAAGTTACAAAATGATTAGCGTGGTTTACAAACTCAAATCTTCATTATCTGATAATTCCCATTCTTAGCCCTATATAACTCTATTTATACAAAAAAAAAAACAATGACAGAATGATAAAATCAAATTTTGAAGCTCTCGGCTCTCCAATAAATTATTAAATTGACAAAAACGCCGTAACCCTAATTCTGGAAAATTAAGTCAGTTCGAAAACGTTTTTTCTCTAAATGTGTTAAGAAATTACAAAAATTGTTTACGATGAAGGATAAATGGCCATATAAGAAATTACAAAAACTGTTTATGATTAAGGATAAATGACCATATTTGAGAAGTGGGTTTTGAATAGTTTCACCAGATTCTTTATGGATTGCTCAAAAATCATCTTCTAAATTTGCTTCTTGATTTAATGACGAGAGTGTCACATAATTGTTAGAATCTCAGAAATCAAATAAATTCTCAAATAAATTTGGAGTTGTTGATTTAGTTGCTAGATGGATTCCTTCATATGAACAGTGTGATCTGTTATATTGAAATCTACATGATCCCTGCACAATTTGAAATATATGTGCTTTGTACATAATATACATGACCTACATTAAAAAGTCAAAACAAAATGATCCATACGATCCATTAGTTTAAGATTTGCATAGGATTAAAACCAAAACAAATTTGTTAAATGACAATTTATTAAAGTCATGGTTTAAGTGGTGATGTAAGGGACACTGCAAGCTTGCAAGCTAATAAGGGCCACTTTTGGCAAGTTAGATGCAATAGAAAACTGAAAAATCAGCAATCCCTCAACTTAATTGCTTTTTTTAAGATACTTACACAAAATATCTTGCTTTGAGTAAAAAAGATTAAATGTAGGAAATTGAATCACGTTTCCAAATATATAAGGTTTATGTATTGAAATTTTTTATAACTATGGCAAATTTCATTTTTTCTAACAGTCACTTTTTTTCTTAGGCAAATCATAAGGTATATGTTTTTGTGGGTGCAGCCTTTGAGGTCCTAAATGATGCTTTCGGGATACAAAACTTTGCAGGCATGTAGAGAAGATATAACACTAGTGCAACACTATTTTTTGAAAATAAAATTAGTAATTTTTAATTTTTTTTATAATTATCTAAGTGATCATTCCTCGAAAATGGTACATCTTTTGTGGGTGCAGCGTTTGAAGGTCTTAATGAAATATTCATGAAATGGGTTTTTTATAGAATGTAGAGGTCAATGTCTTCTAGTGCACCATATAATTTTTTTTAAAACGATTACGAATTGAAAAATTTATGGGAATAACACTAACGACATGTATTTTGAGTTAAGGAGTTAAGACACAATAGAAATGGAAAACGAATAGGAAAATATAATTTTTTTTATAAAAATTACATATTTAGAATCTGCAGAAAAAATTCTATTTATGTTTAAGATTTCATCACAATTGACAGTGTGTAGCATACTGTAATGAGTGTGTAAACAACGACTTCTTCAGAAAATGGGGGAAATGCCTAATTAGCTATGGTTTATCATGTACCATAGCACATGTTTGGTATTACCGAAGCAAATTCCAAACCATACACATAGAACTATTGTTGACATGCGATCAAGTGAATTGACATGTTTAAATTCAAATTTCATTTCCCGCCTTGTAGAATTCCTAAACGCGCATGCGTTATATAACTACAGAACGCGAGCGCGTTATATAGCTACAAAACGCGTGTGCGTTATATAACTCTAAGACGCGTTATGAGCGTGTTGATGACGATGAAGATGATGGTGATGATGATGATGATGATGATGATGTTGAACACCATGATGATGAAGATGGTGATGGTGAACGTCATGATAATGAGGATGATGATGATGATGTGCATGATGACGATGACGATGATGATGAAGACGATGACGATCAACATGATGATGATGACGACAACGATGATGATGATGATGATGATGATCATCATCATCATCATGTTGATCGTCATCGTCTTCATCATCATGCACATCATCATCATCATCCTCATTATAATGACGTTCACCATCACCGTCTTCATCATCATAGTGTTCAACATCATCATCATCATCATCACCATCATCTTCATCATCATCATCATGTTCATCATCATCATCATGCTGATCATCATTGTCATCATGACCCTCATGATCATCATCATCGTATTCATCACCATGGTGTTCATCATCATCATCACCATCATCACCATCATCTTCATCATCACGATAATCATCATAATCGTCATCTTCTTCTTCATCATCATCATGTTAATCATCATCATCATCTTCTTCTTCTTCTTCATCATCATGTTGATCATCATCGTCTTCATCATCATGACCCTCATCATCATCATCATCATCATCATCATGTTGATCACCGGCGTCTTCATCATCATGATCATGATCATGATCATCATCGTCTTGAATATCATGATGTTCACAATCATCATCATTGTCTTGAATATCATGATGTTCATCATCATCATCATCATGTTGATCACCATCGTCTTCATCATCATGATCATCATCGTCATCATCATCATCATCATCGTTGTCTTCATCATCATGATGTTCATCATCATCGTCATCATCATCATCATTATCATGACCATCATCATCATCATCATCATCATCATCATCATCATCATCATCATCATCATCATCATCATCATCATTATCACGATGTTTGTCATCATCATCATCATCATCATCATCATCATCATCTTCATTATCATTGTCTTCATCATCATCATCATGATCATTATCATGATCATGATCATCATCATCTTCATTATCACTGTCTTCATCATCATCATCATCATCATCATCATCATCATGTTCATCTTCATGATCATGATCATCATGATCATCGTCATCATGTTCATCATCATCACCATCATCATGTTCATCATTATCATCATCATCGTCATCATCATCATGTTAATCATCATCATCTTCATCATGATCATCATGATCATCATAATCATCATCATCATAATCATCATCATCAAAATCATCATTATCATCATCTTCTTCATAACCATCATGATCATCATGATCATCATCATGTTCATCTTCATCATCATGATCATTATCATCATCATCATCGCCATCATCATCACCATCATCATGTTCACCATCATCATCATCATCATCATCATCATAACCATCATAATCATCATCATCATCATGTTGAACATCATCGTCTTCATGATCATGATCATCTTCTTCTTCATCATCATCATGTTGATCATCATTGTCTTCATCATCATGACCCTCATCATCATCATCATCATGTTGATCACCATCGTCTTCATGATCATGATCATGATCATCATCGTCATCATCATCATTATCATCATCGTCGTCTTGAAGATCGTGATGTTCATCATCATCATCATGTTGATCACCATCGTCTTCATCATCATGGTCATCATCATCATCATCATTGTCGTCGTCTTCATCATCATCGTCATCATCATCATCATCATTATCATGCCAATCATCATCATCATCATAATCATAATCATCATCATCATCATTATCACGATGTTCATCATCATCGTCTTCATCATCATGATGTTCATCATCATCATCATCATCTTCTTCATTATCATCGTCTTCATCATCATGATCATGATCATCATCATGATCATTATCATCATCATGATCATGATCGTGATCATCATCATCGTCATCATGTTCATCATTATCATCATCATTGTCATCATCATAACCATCATAATCATCATCATCATCATCATGTTGATCATCATCATCTTCATCATCATGATCATGATCATCATAATCATGATTATCATAATCATCATTATCATAATAATCATTATCATCATCTTCTTCATAACCATCATGATCATTATCATCATCATCATCATGTTCATCATCATCACCATCATCATGTTCATCATCATCATCATAACCATCATAACCATCATCATCATCATGTTGATCATCATCGTCTTCATGATCATCATCGTCTTCATCACCATGATCATCATGATCATGATCATGATCATCAACAGATCATCATCATCTTCATCATCATCATCATTGTCAACATTATCATAATCTTCATCGTCATCTTCAACATCATTATCATCATCATCATCATCATCATCTTCATCATCATCATGATAATCATCATCGTCTTCATCACCATCAGTATCATCATCTTTGTCTTCATCATCATCATGTTCATCATCATCATCACCATCATCATGTTCATCACCATCATCATGTTCATCATCATCCTCATGGTGAGAGAGGGAGGGATGGAGTAAGGGAGAGAAAGAAACATACAGGGAGGGATGCAGAGAGAATGAGGGAGGTATATTTAGAAAGAGATAGGGGTATGTAGGGATTATTGGGGCTATAGAGAGAAACATTTATATGCATGAAAAGAAGGGAACACTAAAAACATTTGCTTTGTTGCTAACCATCGAAAACATTTGTTTTCATATGATTTTATTTGTTGCCTTAGCCGTGCACCCACCCTATTAATTGTGCTTAACCATATCGCATGCGCTTTTTACTTATACAAATCGTGCACGAGATTTTTCTCTATAGAACGCGTGTGCGTTTTAGGACTGTAAAAACAATGGATTGTTTTTTACTGAGAGCAACTTCACTCTATTTTTACGAAAATCCAATTACCGCGCGTTTTTTTTTCAAGAGCACGAGCCCGCCTATGGAAATACTCACAATACACATTCTCCATCATTATTTTTGTTATGCAGGTGCAGCATTGAGGACATCTTTCATGGTTGAGGAGCACACGGGATAAGATATCAAGCTTCAATGTCATTTCATGGTGATGGTGGATATACACAATTGTACAAGAGAATCGGCTTGAGGAACAATTTATGATTTAACTTTCATTTGCTTATTATTCAAGAGAACCAAGGTAAATTTTCCCATTCATTATTGATTTGATGCGAAATATGAACAATTGAGAAGGAAGATTGAAGCACCTTGAAGGATCAATAGTTATAAATCAAGTTAAAGGTTTGAAAGCTTGTCATTGAGGAGCAACAAAAACAAACTATATTGAATTGATCATTGTGGTGATGGGGAATGTACGTAACCGAGGAAGAAAATCAGCAAGGAAGAAAAGACCTCAAGAAGTCATCGAAGAAGAGAAAGAAAAGAAAATAATAGACATGATGAATCGAAGGCTTTCTTTGGAAACTAATCCAAATCCAATTATAGAGGATACAACGGTTCATCCTATTAATCCAGCACAAGAAAAAAGGAAGCATTCACTAGAGGGACCTTCAATTTCCACAATAGTTGTTGAACAAGCACCCCATGGAAGTATTCAAGAAGCAAAACGTAGGTGCTCATTAGGGGATGTTTCAAATCCCACATCAAGTCAAAGTGACAAGTTACCATCTCAAGACGAAGCTCATGAAGAGGCGTTGGGCATGGAGCCTACTGTTGAAGAGGCGTTGGACATGGAGCCTACTGTTGAAGAAGAAAATATTATTCGGACCATCGATGAGGATGTTGGACTTCCACCATCCAACTACCAGGAAGAGAATGAAGGACAACAAGTTGCTACCGAAATGCTGGAGTGTATTGTTGATGCGCTAGATGATAGAAATCCAACCCCCTTACCTCCATTCGAAAGCACATGTCGAAGAACTCCGAAGCGTATACAAGTTGATGAAGGACTCCTCAATTCCATTGAAGGTATGCTATCTAAACGTAGTATTGCTTATCAAACACAACAAATACTAAATAAATATTTTGTTTCTAAATGTTAGGAAATTGTTAGGGATAAAGATGATAAAGACTTATGGACCAAGTTCTCATATAGTTAAAAGCTTAGTAGATGCCTTTGGTAAAATTGGTAAGAACACACGGTCAAAGGACCGCAATGCGGCTCGTCATGTGTTGTCACAAGCAATTGTAAATAAGAACACCAGGGTCCTTCGTTTTCTCAAGCCTACATCTAAACTAGTTAATTTGAATGTAAAAACCCTCCGTAGGTATTCTATTAGAAGAGAACATCTTGACATAACCGCCCAGACAGATTTTTGGGCCTTTATTGGTCGGTTGCCACGTTGTGACATGAAGCTAGTTGATGCAATAAAGGGACTAGTGCAGAGTTTTTGGCATGATCACACAAGGCCTTCTTCAAACCGGAAGGATGTACTAAAACTGAGAAGGGGTTCAAAGGACCATGAACTACATACTAAGCATCTTCTTGATATAACACAGACATAACTATACGAGAAATTTAGGAATGAACATAGACAATTGAATTTGGGGCAGAGATCTTTTGAGAAATGTAAGCCCTGGTATGTTAGAATAAATACTCTTCGTAACACTTGTTGTTGTAGATACCATGTAGAATATGAATATTACTATGAAACATTTTTGTACATTCGCCGTGTGTTGCATACTAACCATGTGCATGATTGCTCCTTGACAATACCACCGACCTCATCAATAGAATTCATTCATAGTATCATGTGCAATAGGCCTGAGGGGAAAACTTACTATGCAAAATCCTGTTTGGATGGAAATTGCTCCAACTGTGCTGGAATGGCATTATTGAGCCAATGTATGCACGAGAATGGAGACAATGAATTTGGGAATATGGTTACAGACATGAAAAGTTTCAAATATATCAGCTATGAAATAGTCCCAAGGAAAGAAAGCAAAAAAATACAATTGATGACATCTCAGGTACATGCATTTATCTATAAATTTATGTTTGAACAGTTGCATTTCATTCCTTACAAAAAAAACCTGATATTGAGATCATTTTGTGTCAACAGGTACAAGTTAGTGTCTTCGTCAAGGAATTTATTGAAAAGACACATCAATATGTTCAGCATGTCCACTTGGCACGATGGCAGGATGAGAATTTTAGAATATGCAGAGATACATTTCCTCATGGTACTATACTTTCAATTGTTGATTTTGCCAAGAAATCCATTCTGCAACCTCAAAATGAGATCCAAAGTCAGTATTATCACTCTGAGCAGGTTTCCTTGAAGGTGCATATCAACATATAGGCATGGCCTAAATAGCAGTGAAGAGCAAAGATAAATTCTAAAGGAATATCACTTCTACATAAGTGATGATAGGTGCCATGAATTCCACTATGTACATCATTGCTTCATCATGTTCTATGATCATTTGAAGGGAAGGAACATACAAATGGATCGACATTGGATTTGGTTTGATGGATGTGCTGGTCAGTTAAAAAATGCACGCATATTTCAATGGTTGTGTTCATTGCATAAAAACTACAAAGTTCCACATATGTGGAACTATTTTGAGACTGGGCATGGTAAAGGAGAGCATGATGGAGCCGAAGCATGTGTCAAAACAACCCTACGAAGAGAGGAATTGAAATTATCTACAATATCTACTATTCGAAATGCTCAATCTATAGTCAGGTGGTGCACGTCAGTAATGGGAGAGGAATCAGCTATGCGAGTAGAATCCACAAGAAAGAGACATGTGGAGAGATTTTTTTGGGAGGTGGTAGACATAGATCATTCACATGCATGGGAATGCAAGAGTGTTCCTAGGACTCGTGGCTTTCATTCAGTTCGAAGCTCTGATAACCCAGTATTTGAAATTTGGACCAGAAAACTTGCTTGTTTTTGCCCGCCTTGTTGTGATGGTGACTGGGATGTGTGTGAATCATTGGATTGGGTTGATGGATGGGATCGCAGATCACTTCCACTTTATTAGCATGCAATTGTTGAGTTAAATCCATTGGAAGAAGACCAATCGTCTATTTCTATATATTTTGATCATGTATCAGAACTTGTACAACCTAGTATGATGCATTTCCTTAACATTTTTTTGTAAAATTTACGTAGTCTTGAAACTCACATTAATGGCCTTGTATCACATGAAAAATATTTGATCATATACCTACAATCATACTATGTAGGACACATATACGCAGTGGTTGCCTCAAAAGATAATGAATGGGGTGGTGATTACTGGTTGGCATGTTGTATAGAGGGAAAGCAAACCGTCATTATGTCCATGACTGATCATGAAAACAACCACTTCCCCATCGGGTCTATGGTTGTTAAATGTGAATACCTTACACATGACAACAATGCAAGAAAGAAGGGTGGATATGTTTACAGGGATTACAAACCAGCTACAAGTGTGTATCACTTTACCAACTTAATCATTGGTACAAACCCCCAGGTACGAAAAATGCCTAGCCGAAATTCATTGAAGGTACACTACTTCTTACTGGATACAGAGCACGAGAGACTAATGGAGACCATCATTATAAGAGATGATCCGGAGGGCTTGGTTGTATGATAATAGGCGGAATCTAGCATGATGAGGTATGCATCATAATTTTAATTTTCCCATGTATGTTTCTTATGAATATGTCAATTTTGTGTTCTTGATATGCGAAATTTTCCATAATGTTGTTGATAAATATGCCAAAAGTTCTCTTGTATGTCAAGTTAATGAACATGCCAAATTTTACATATGATCAATAAACCCTATATATCAATCATATGAACATTTCAAGATCTCATTCACATGATATACATAGCATTAGAATACATACATGTACCTATTTAGGTCATACCTATCGAAGTTCTTTGTAGGCTCTCTTACAGGACTAAAACCCTAATATTTTAAGTAGGTAATATTGTCAATGTTTTCAGCCGATATATACCACTAGGATGATGGAAACAAGATGCCACAATGATAAACTTATGTTTTAAGGCTTGTATAATTTCCTTCTCGACAACTCACCTCTTATACCTGCACATCCATTGCCTGGTGACATCCGTCTATGGTGGTTTCTGAAACTAGGGTTTTGCTCAGTAGGGGACAATGTAGTCATGCCAATGAGGGCCGGATTTGGAAAGCCATGGATGGTGGGGATGTAGTTGGCATTGCCATATTTCCCATGCCTAAACACACTAGCAGGAGTTGACGGAATTCAAAATTGTGGTTCCGTGAGGTTTTTTGCAAACCGAGCACAAGTCCACTAGGTGTTCTTGAACGGTATCTGGAGGTGACCTGCAACTCGCTATAGATCGATGCTCGGGCATTTGATCGATGAACGGTCGATTCCATTGGATTCATGACATGGGATTTTAGCTAAGGGTGGGCCTCTCCCTCCCATCCATTTCCTGGTGACCTCTGTCTACAGTGGTTTCTGAAACTAGGGTTTCACTCAGTAGGGGACAATGCAATCACGCCAACGAGGGCCAAAGTTGGAAAGCCATGGACGATGGGGATGCGGTTGGAATTTCCATATTTACCATGCCCAAACACGCTAGCAGGAGTTGACGGAATTCAAAATTGTGGCTCCGTGAGGTTTTTTGCGCACTGGGCACAAGTCCACCAGGTGTCCTTGAACGATATCTGGAGGTGACCTGCAACTTGCCATAGATCGATGCTCGGGCCTCTGATCGACGAACCGTTGATTCCGTTGGATTCATGACATGGGATTTTAGCTAGGGGGGGCCTCTCCCTCTTCTCCATTGCCTGGTGACCTCCATTTACGGTGGTTTCTGAAACTAGGGTTTCGCTCAGTAGGGGACAATACTGTCACACCAAGGAGGGCCAAAGTTGGAAAGCCATGGACGGTTGGGATGCGGTTGGGGTTGCCATATTTCCCATGCCCAAACACACTAGCAGGAGTTGATGGAATACAAAATTGTGGCTCCGTGAGGTTTTTTACGCACCGGGCACAAGTTCACCAGGTGTCCCTGAACAATATTTGGAGGTGACCTGCAACTCGCCATAGATCGATGCTCGGGATTCCAATCGATGAACCATCGATTCCGTTGGATTCATGACGTGGGATTTTAGCTAGGGGGGGTCTCTCCCTCCTGTCCATTTCCTGGTGACCTCCGGCTATGGTGGTTTCTGAAACTAGGGTTTCGCTTAGTAGGGGACAATGCAGTCACGCCAACGAGGTCCAAAGTTGGAAATCCATCGACGGTGGGGATGCAGTTGGCGTTGCCATATTTCCCATGCCAAAACATGATAGCAGGAGTTGATGGAATTCAAAATTATGGCTCCGTGAGGTTTTTTGTGCACTGGGCATAAGTCCACCAGGTGTCCTTGAACGGTATCTGGAGGTGACCTTTAACTCGCCATAGATCTATGCTCGGGCCTCCAATCGATGAACCATCAATTCCGTTGGATTTGTGACGTGGGATTTTAGCTAGGGTTGGGCTCCCCCACCTGTCCATTTCCTAGTGACCATCGTATACAGTGATTTCTGAAACTAGAGTTTTGCTCCGTAGGGGACAATGTAGTCACGCCAATGAAGGCCAAACTTGGACAATGCATTTCATGCCAACGAGCCAAACTTGGAAAACCCTATCCCTAACTAGGGTTTATTGTTTAACATGCATGGCCCATAACCATAACCCTACCAAGGAAACCCTAATCCTTACCCTAATCTTATCTTACTGTCACAACTCAATTTAGGATCAATCTAATGTCCAACTCAACTTTTTCAAATCCGGTGGACTTATGCTTCAAATCATGTTGATTCACGAAGTTGGTTCACGGTCTTTGGATTCTATTGTAGTTTCTTTAATGCTGAGTGATAGTAATTGGGTGCATGAGGTTTGTTGAATAGTGTTGTTGGTCGTTGATGAAATGTGAAGCATGTATTGCACTTAGTATTATTAAATTACACTTGAGCATTGACTTAACTTGTAATTTAATCATCCAAACTCACAATTTTTAATTAAATATATCCAATTGGTGTGCATGTAGTGAGTTCATTGAAACCTTAAAATACATTGTATTGCACTTATATTTATTAAATTACACGAGCAAGAACTTTGACTTTAGTGTGCATGTAGTGAGATCATTGAAACCTTTAAATATAATAGTTTTTTCTTTTGACATAGTGCATTCATAAGTAATAGATAATCCACACAAATCAATACAATAGATTGACACAAGAACATGTGGAAACCAAAGAACAAATTCAAAGTGAAATGTATCATTCATTTATAACTAAAATGTCAATGAACATGTCTCCAAAAGTACATATATATCCAAAAGTATCCAAAAGTACATATATATCCAAAAGTAACCATAAGTACATGTGTCTCCACAACTATCCAAGACTATCCACGCCACATGTACATGTAAGTGAAATGTCAATGTACATATCTCCAAAAGTACATGTATCCAAAACTGTCCAAGCCACATGTACATGTATCGAAATGTACATATCCCATAAGACACATCAAAACTCAAGCTTCCTCTTGTTCTTTCTCGAGGTTGATCCTGTAGGCACAACTCTAGGACCAGTGTGCATCTCTGGATCCTGCAAATTAAATATCAATTGTTAAATTCAACTAACTATGTACTAATACATTAGCTCAATAAAATACGATATCTAAATTAACTCAACAATTATCAAAATGTTAATGGACATTGCATGGAACAATTGATCATTAATGGACATCTCACCTTAGTGAGAGATTGTGACAAAGGGGATTGTTTTCCTTGTGTAGCAGATGGAGCTATTGGTTGAACATCAAGGATGGTCGCATCCATGGTTGAACCAGAGGGGGCAGGAACTGGTGGTGGTGGTGGCCACAGTCACCAAATGTTGAAATAGTTAGACAATTGCATGAATAAACAATAGACAACAATAACACACTATGTCTAGATCATGTTCAAATAGTTGTACCTCTATGTGGCTTGTTGTTATTGCAGATACCACATTGACTGCTGCATCAATAACTCTTGCTGCTGGTGGCTACAATCACCAAATGTTGAAATAGTTAGACATGCACGAATAAACATACACCAACAATAATAAACTATGAAACGATCATGTTGAAATAGTTGTACCTTTGTGTGACTTGTTGCCATTGTAGATGCAGCACTGACTGTTGCATCAACCATCCCTGAAAGGTTTTCAATAGTAAACTCTGGCTTCTGATGCAGTAAACATGCAAATCAAACATTAGCAAAACATTTTATGCATTGGATTTCAAGTTGACAAAGAAATATCATCGAAGGATATACATTACCACGGTATTAGTAGCTACATGGTCGTGGACAACTGGACTCTTGCTAGGAGTAGGCCGCCTCATATACACATGACCGTTGTTCACATATGGCCTATGTGGAGATACAACTCTAGGAAATGGTTCATGTGTTTCGGTTGGTGCCTATAGTCAACAAGAGTTCATGTAGTTAGACATGCATGATTCAACGAACATACATGTATTTAAAAAATGACATTTTTTAAATGTTTAAAATGTTTACCTCCATCATTGCTTTCCCCCGTGAAGGATCTAGCATCTGCCAGTTTAATAATTGTAAATATTAGACCGTAGATAGTATTAGTGAACTAACATGTACAATGTGTGGAAATTAACAAATTAACAAGTATTAAAAAACTGACATTTTTAAAATGTTTACCTCGGTGTGAGATACGATAGTGGGTGCTATATGAATCTCTCCGCCAACCAAGGGATCAGTGGATGGAATGTCATGCCCAGATATTTCCTCGGTCAATACGACCATGGTTTCTACCTCCATCACTGCTTTCCCCCGTGAAGGATCTGGCATCTACAAGTTTAATAATTGTAAATATTAGACCGTAGATAGAATTAGTGAACTAACATGTACAGTATGTGGAAATTAACAAATTAACAAGTATTAAAAACTGAAATTTTAAAATGTTTACCTCGGTGTGAGATACGACAATGGGTGCTATAGGAATCTCTCCACCAACCAAGGGATCTATGGATGGAATGTCATGCCCCTCTGTAGAGTGTGGAACATGGAACTCTGGGGCGTCGCTTCTGGCATAAAGGATCAACTGCAAGTTCACAAAATTAATATATTAGCTCAAACTATACATATGTGTACAAAGAGGAAAATAAATGAAGAATTTATTACAATTAACCATATACATACATCAATAAAAAACCCACTGAAGGCAACATCTGATGAAATACCATCACGATGTGCACTCGTGAGGCTCAAAAGTAGGTTGGGAATGTGCTGATGGTGCTGCACTAGATGGGGGTACTGCACTAGTGGGTGGTACTACACTAGAAGATGGTCCTGCACCATGATGACCTGGTGTATGTACCACACCAAGGACAGATGTCCCTTCCTCACCCATATGTTGAACCGTAGTGCTATGACGAACAACTGCCCGTGCCAAACTCAAATATGCATCATGTGTCTGTGGAATAACATGATGTATAGGTGGGACATCTGGCCCAGGAAACTACCTGCGAGGTGCAGGGATAGGGCGATCAACATCTCGAAGCCTGGCATTGATTCGGTTTTGGGGCATCCCCCCACCGATCCCCTGAAACAACAATATATCAAAATAGTTTTACATGTTTACCCAACATGAACTCTGCATACATCTTCCGAAGGAAATATAGGGGGGTTTCCCTGTTGTTGTGTGGTGGCATATCAAAAACCATACACCATCTGTTCATCCAGTTATCAACAAATGGCTGATATGTGCACCACTCGATAGAGATATGTGGCCTATTTGCATTTGGGATTTCCCCTGTACGAGGGTTCCTAAACAATGAAAATATATGCTCTTTGGTAATTTTCAACTTTTTTATTGCATTGTAGCCAATCCCATCAACGTACTCTTGTCTTTTTCTTTCTCTATATGATGTAATATCATATAGTATGTTGCTTGACAATGTAATAGTCTCAAAAATTGCATCCAAAGTGGATGCAAGTGAAATTTGAATCCTATCACCACCACTAAAAGCAGTACTGAGTCCTCTCAACTGGCTAAGCTCAATCAATATTTCAGCATTTGTGTCCATAGTCGCAACTGCAATAAAAAAATCAATAAGGAAATCATTAGAAACATATACATGGTATATAATGACATCTCTTCAAGATTGAAAATGTAAATTAAATCAAACTCAAGTAAGCAATTTAATGGCATTCGCTTACATACATTTAAAACTTAAAACTAAACATTTAACAATTAAATAGTGAGTTTCGTTCAACTTCTTTCTAGAAGTTAAGGCACTTCTTCACCCTCATTGGTGACTTTTCCATGCACACTTGGGTTTAAACTTCTTTGAATTTAGGAGTGCTATTTTGACATGTTTTGGCCTTTACGTCCCTTGGATGTGTAAAAGAAAGGGGCAAGGGACTATTAGGACATGTGAGGCAAGAAAAGGGGTGATACAGGGCTGCCACCATATCCTCTAAATATAATTGACTTGATCATGGTTGGGAACACTCTCACGACGCACTCTAGGAAGTTCATGGGTGTTCACCATTTCCATTGTTGTATAAACATGGAAACCAACCAAAAGTTACATGGAAAAATGGAGAATTTGTGGACTGGACTACAATTGGTTGTAGATGAGCTTAGAGACTCGACATGTAGAAATATATTACCCATTGTTTTTGCTATTTTAAAAAATGGTTGATAAACCTAGTGATGCAGTGGCATAGACTTTTTGAATAAAGTCATTTATGTCTTTGCTAGATCAAGGGATCTTAGGGAGACCTAGGGTCTCACATGTTTCTAATTTTCTTTATTATGTTTATAGGATAAAAGAAGCATAATTCGTGTTCTTGTGTTTTCTAACATGGGTTTCTTACACCTTGTGCCTTATATCGTATTTTTATGTTAGTTCTACCAATTGGTGTGTAATATATAGGGCTTATGTTGTAATTGGAACATAAGATAGCTTGTCCATTACTCTCTCTTGCATATTGTGAAGAATTATGAGATACGTGTTGTTTAGAACCCTACTCAGTAGTGATTTTGTGTCTCTCTTATAGTATTTTTGTTCCTTTTTGTTTATGCCTCTCAATCTCATTATGATGTGGGATTTCTATCTTTAGAACCCTTACCTTATAATTTTAGCCTCCTTCCACACACACTCTATACTTGTGTTTGTTTTATATATTTCTAGCCTTTTGGAAATTGAATATCTATTAGACATGATGTTTTTATTTCTTATAGCCTCTTTTAGTTTGATCTGCGAAAAATACGTTACTTGTATCCATCATACATTAGCTTGGGAGTTGTTGGGTTGATTATTCTATTAAAAAACAATATTCTAGGTTTAGAATTGACAAAAAAGAATGCTTTGGGTGATTGAATTACCTAGTTAGATGATAATTCATTGGTGGAATCTCCTCCCCTCCTACTAAATCAGCTCCTCCAACAATCCCAAGCACCCAATTTGCTCCAAAATGCTCCAAATCGCCGTCGGTTTCGCGTTCCTGATAGGTAGAATAGGCCGCGGGTTTCGGGCCTGTCTGTATAAATTAATTTTAGTTTTCCAAATCACGTACACATTTTAGAACTACAGTTCGCGTGCACGTTTTGTAGTTATATAATGCGTACACGATATGGTTTCCTATCCTACATGTCCCATGACATGTCAGGCTCGGGTTGAACCATAGCAAGTGCTATGTAGCAGATACGTGTTGTATTTTTTGGTAACGTGATCGTGTTTTTGAAAACTAGGATTGCATCTAAAAAGTCCCTCATATTCTTATACTGACCCGTAATATTAGGTTATGCCATAGTTTTGTTGTTTTTAGTGACATAGTTTTATTGTTTTAAGTGGCAGCATAGTATTTCTTTGCCTTTATATTTTAAAAGGCATAAGCATTTGATACATATACGGTGGTTTTTAATATTCTAATAATTTGAATTACCATACAAATCAACATCCTTCCATTAGTTTGAGGTTTGAAATCCATAATAAATGGATAAATGAGTGGATTTTAATGTTTAAGATATTAAATAATTTCAATTGCCATGATTAAAACCAACGTTATTTCATGAGTTTTGGTTTGAGTGGCATAAAAATGTATAACTGGTTTTCTCATGCTAGCCTTTAAACAATTAAACAATTAATTAATTGTTAAAGGTTATAACATATTCTATTTTTCATAAGTTTTATAAAACGTTGTTACTTTAAACACTTTATAATTTCATTTTAAATTTAAACAAATTTAAAGAGGATAAGTATAATTTCAAAAATAATAAAATAATCATTTCAAGGTTTAATATTTTTATTTGTTTATTTGTTTAAATTTAAAACAATGTTTAAAACTCATCGTAAACCCAAGCTTTTAATTTTGTATATGCATATATTACGGGATCAACAAGAACCAAAAGACAAAGGTAAGCCAGAGAATAGATTAGAAGCATGCTCCAATACACTATCAAGCATAGTTCATAACTTAGTACCAAAAGAAGTGTCTAAACGAGTACTAAAATGCTTAAAGTTTGCACAATATTTGATATTATTTCAGAGGACAAAGGTTGGTAACTTGAGGATCGATTAATAAATGTCAAAATCGTATTTAACACATCAAAAGTAATGATTTATACATCTTTTACATTTATTAGTTGTAGCCAATAAAATAATGTAAAAGATAATCGTCTTAAAGGTAGATGTACTAAATAAAGTCACTAAAAACATAATTTTTAGAGCCCACCGGGTACTAAAATGTCCAACACTGAAAATCAGCGTGAAATATTGAAAAGCTCGAAACATGAATGGTGTTGCTCTTGTCAAGTCCTTTCCAATGGTAACAAGAGAACCCGATTTTGAGTTCAAGAGAGAAAGTTATCACAAAAATAGCGAAAGATTATTTTTTCTCTCTCCTATTTTCTTATTTATGATACTTTTTTAAATATTATTTATTTTTATATTTAAATGATTAATTATATAAATGTTTTTATTATTTCAAAATTACTCCACTATCATCTTAATTAATGTGATTAATATTTTAAAAACTAGGAAGTAGTTGTACATTATTATTATTATAAAAACTAGTGGTACATTTATAAAAAAATAAATATATTATAAATATAAATTAAAAAAATTACTACTGTATCATTTATTGGGTGTGCACAAGAATCTAAACCTTTCATTATTATTTTTAACTCTCATCTCTTAACTTTACACTAACCCAACATACTTGTCAACTACCATTAATGAGATACTATAGGTTGACCTTCTCTAGATAACACTTTTAACTTAGTGTGACATGGCATATTTACAGTGTGACATGTTTTTATTTTTATTTTCCTTGGGAGGCCTATTTTAGACCCAAAATTTCCTCTAATTGGGAAATTCATATAATATCTTATTGTTGGTCTTGTTTGGCTTGGAGGGGAGCAAATTATGTTGCTCGTCCTCCCCATTGGAAGATTGCTCTACTTGTTTTGAGCGTGTGTGTAATGATTTCCTTTTGAAGGGGGTTGGGACCGAAATGGTGAATCCCTTGAACTATGGCTCAAATGTGGGTATGGCCCTAAGTGAAATCAGAGTATGAAGCGAATTTTGAGGAGGTTGGTGTCCTGGGTGGAGGAAAGGAAGTATTCCATTAATCATATTAATCCATATATAGAACTGTAGGATAAAAACATGATAGGTTTGAGACCAAAGTTGAGAAACATGGAAAACATATTGAGAAAATGATCTGTGAAAGTGAATTGCATTTTATGATTTTGCACTTTACCCAAGTGAACTGGTCTCATGTTAGGAATTTCATTGGTTCAATGGATATTGAAGAAGAAATAGTTCAACAAACCACTCTGGGAAGATAGGAAGGCCTAAGCTACCCAATGCAGGAACACATTTAGGGTGAACAATGCATGGAGGAAGGCTACAATGGCCATTCCTTTACATGATTAAGTTGGGTTCTTATGTATTTCTGATGCATCATTCTATTAGGGAGGTATGCTAGGTAGTATACATGTAGAATTTGTTTGAAAACTTTGTTTATAGTATGTACTTATATGGCCAATGGGGATTTTGAAGAATATATCGAACTTTTGACATAATTTTTGCGTTGGAACTATTTATAAATCTTGGGTTGATTAGGTTTACCTTCAACTATTCAATTTAAAAGATCTTACTTGCTTCTGTAAATAAATAAAAATTATAAATTGTAAAATAAAAAAATAGTATAATTCTTTTGGGGGATTGAAATTCATAGCTTAAAAAGTCTTAAAATCCATTCATGTCATGAACAATATTCAAACTCTTTTTACAAAGGAAGAGGTTTTTACTTTGGAAGACAAAGCTTGTGGTTAAATTAACATAGTTCCATATTGACTCTAGATCTAGCAAGCACCAAATGGCATCAAATCCACCATGGTGCAAACCTTTTTTGATTGAGGAAATGTTTGCACTTCAAGGAATTTGATCCCTTCTAGTACTTGGAAGATTTAGAGTTAAGATGGATCAATGTTGGTTTGGGCATTATTATTATTATTATTTTATTTTTAATTATATAAAATATTATATTGGGCCAATATATAGGGACACATGTTA
>LPNX010511987.1:984286-1027830 GCA_001517045.1 Pseudotsuga menziesii | reverse complement strand
TATATACATGTCACATCCATGGGAATAATGCATAGGGGGCCCACTAGAAGGGGCCTTGCCCATTCACTATGATTATGGAGCAAAAAGCTGGGGACATCAAGTTAGGCCCTTATATAGCGATGTATAGCCTCCCGATGATTTGAACCTGAGACCTTTTGCTCACAAGTTACAACACTCTACTACTTGAGCTAGCCCACCTGGCTTGTTTATTGTACACACACACACACACACACACACACATATATATATATATATATAATTTTTTCCAAGAAAAAATCTTTTATTCTATTAGAATAAACATAGACTTACATAAGGCTTCCACCAAGCCTGTCATTCATGCCCATAAGGCTTGTATTCCTATCCTTCCTTTACAAAATTTTAACTGATACATCAAAAACCAAAAGGTTTCATTCACCAGTACATAATATCAAAAATTCAGAATAAATCCAGTGCTCTAATTTAGCATATACTGCTCCTTGATTTGACCATCCCTATAATCTTGCACCTCGATCAAAATAGGCTGTAAGGCCAAATTAATCTTGGATAAACCATCAACCTCTGAATTTAGCCCCCGATAAATATGTGTAAAAGTTAAGTTCTCAAATGCTCTCTACAAGTCACTTATTGTTGAAAGGAGATATTAAAGATGAGGAGTTGCAATCAAAACTAGTTTCCTAGCTCAATCCACTAAGATATTTGAATCTCCAAACAATTGTAATCGATTTATGCACTTACTGCAAGCCACCTTGAGAATAACCCAAACTGTCATAAGCTCAACCTTGTTGTTAGTGCATCGTCTTTGTAGTGGGGACTTCTCCCCAGATACTTGCAGAAGCACCAACCTTAGATCACTGTGATCGTAAGGAAGAATTCAATGGAAAATAGGAAAGCAAACTAAACTAACAACATAAAGCAAATATTTTTATCATTTTTTAACATATGTCGGCTAAACTAAACTAATGCAAGTAAATAAAAACACACCACTTTTCCTATAGAATGGGCCACCGTAGCCGTCCTCAGAAGTGGTTCCGCAGATCCATGGGTTGGTTCTCCAGTTGTCTCCATGGACAGTGGTCAAATGGGGAATGGATCTAAGATGGGTACGGAGAATGTCTCAACGTACACCATGGGAATGGTATGGTAACGAGAATGGTGGCAAAGGGAGTATGTGAATACCTGAGAGCAAAAATGTCACAACATACCCACAAATGAAAATGAGAAAAAGGTGTTTTGGGAGAGCCCTTCACAATGTATTTATAGTATGGTTTTAGGGTTTTTTGACCCAAAGTGGTGACCCATGGTATTTTCTTGTGGTTTTTTGACGCTTTCTCTTTTTAGGGTTTTTGACCTTTTTTGGCAGAGAGTGAGGGTTACTATTTTGGACCATTTTTGGTGGAAATAAAATTGTTAAGGTCAAAAGTAAGGGAAATATGGTAGGAATATGAGGTATGTATATGGTTTAGACCATGTAGAGCTAGTTTAACACGTTTTACTGTTAACAAATTGCCCCGTGATGTGTGAGGGTAGGAGCTCATCGTATGGCCGATGGACATCATAGGATCATGGGAATAATGGTGACAACAATGGAGAGACTGGAGAGACCTGCAGAGAATTGGAGCTTCCTCGTTCAAACTACGGTGGGTTTTGGTTTATTATTATGGTTTCTAAAAACTGGATGAGATACATATAATGTGTGACATGTATATGGACGAGGCGGCCATACCCATGCTCGTAACAATGTCAAAAGAATAAATAATGGGATCAAGGGTAAAAAACATGGGAGACGATCAATACATATACAAATGATGATACATAATGGTGTCCTCAATGGGAGGCTGGATACAATGCTGATCTGAAGAATTGATACATAGGAACAATGACTTTCTCATGGAATGAAATATCATCACAACTTATGCTCTACCGAATCTTGAGGTGTACATATATATGGACTCAATGACTAAGAGTCAGAATATCTGTGGTACAATGTGAAACATCAAGTACTGGAGATACATGGAAGCACAACACTAGGGATTATGAACAGTGTCGCCAACGCAACCCAAAAATCACAAGGGACAAGAAACTATGTGGGTCCCATAGTAGAATCACCAATGTGCTAGAGTCAGGTGACAAATGAGGTCTTCAACCAAATAATGAACAGACCAATACACTGTATGAATCTCAACGGTGCGAGGATGTAGCTGAAGTCAAGCACGTGAGACACAACCATTCTGAGAGGCACTAATGACTCCTCTCAAGTGGTTGAAGGAACTCATCAATGGGGTGGATGAAGCCAAGATACATGGACCTATGGGTCTATCTATATGTGCTGACTTCGATAGAGGGATACCTACAACTAATCAAGGCAATGATGTGTGCTTGACTAGAAGCATGAGGGGCCAGGTAACCAAAGATGTGAAATAATATGGGTACTGACACACTAAATGGGGGAACAAGGGCAGGGGAGTACAAGGGACTCAAAATTCCTTTGTTCAGAGTATGACGACAGGCCTAACCTGGCAGCAAATGAAACTGAATCATGGGAGAGGGATCGTAGCGGTGATACCGGGAAGATAACTGAAAATGGGAAATAATGAAGGAGGTAACTGTACTAGTGGTATCCAGGGGATCCAAGGAAGACTCATCGCATAATACTATGAACAAAGGTGACCTAATGGGGGAAAGCTGCCAAACTTTGATATATGTGGTGGCGCCTAAAGACACTGTTTGGGCCTCCTTTATAGTTTAAGGAGCACAAAGAAGGGATAGAAGTAAGCTCAATGTGACATGATCTAGTGGATTTTTAGGAAGCCCAAGAAAGTAAATGCTCGATGGTGTTTTCATTTTTAGAGAGTCTGAAAACAGGAAGAAGAATCCAGTGTAGTCTCTTTTTTGTATGTAGTCTCTTAAGCCCGAAAAAGGATAAAAGTGTACAAAGGAGAGCTCTCCCAACCTTTGGGGAAGGAATACTTCTTTATCATTGGTAGTCCAACTAGGACGGAAAAGGTTAAACCTATATTGACTGGACGGTCATTCAAATAATTTCACGAGCATGAATGAAACCAAGTTTGCTTGGCAATATTTTCTTGATGAGAAGGCTGGAAAATAGCTTAAATACAACCTATAATGAAATTTTTCGTAAAGTACGGTCTCAATACCCGAGAAAACATAAAAGTATACATAGGGAAACACTCCTAGCTAGAAGGTGCTAGGGTGATCCTTTTCTTATGATAGTCTATATAGTCTGAAAAAGGAAATAAATGAGGCCACATAGACGCCCTTTCAAATAATTTAATGAGCATGAAAGGAAGTAAGCGTGCTCATCAATCTTTTCATTCTTTTAGGAGTCAGAAAAGAGCTTAACAGAAACTCTGTAGTGGTCAATCAGGCAAGGGGGAAGTGTTCGATATATGGAAAGAGGTTATGTTGTGAACATGACTGAGAGGAGTAAATGCAGAACACTGATGGGCCCCCCTTGCGGGAAGATGGATGGTAGTAAAGATGGGAAACTGTGAAGTATGGATGGAGCAGATGGCTCGTAAACATGCCAATACATACAATGGGAGACTCACGTAATGACACACAAATTGAGGTGACTTTCAGGAAATGGCCCCAAAAAATCATAGTGAGAGCATGAGACAAGGGTATCGTTAACAGACAGAGGGTGAACATGCCTGTGCTAACTGTAGATAAGGATGGAATCTCCTTGAGGACAGTAATGTCAGTGAACAATTCCTTATCTGCTGTTGGTGAACAGGCCTGGGCCAACAATAGATAAGGATGGAATGGGCATGCTGTTGATGGTGGAGTCGATAGTTGGAAGGATGTGTTTCGACATGGTCGACCCATAGGATCATAGTACGTCAACTGATCGACATTCACGATCTTCCCATCATGAGGGAACATTAGGATTCGAAAGACGGTAGAGGCCATGGCTTGCATGGCATACATGTAGCTATGTCCTAGGAGGAAGTTGTAATCAATTTGGGAATTGAAAAAATCAATGTCAATCAACATCTTTTTACTGGATAACTCAACATGAATGTTTGTGAGAATACCCTGTGGTTGAGTAGAGTAGCCATCGTAGGCGCAGAGAGCGGTGGTGGAAGGTTGAAGGGTAGGGGACCCGAGTTTTTTCCAAACGAAGGTTGACATAACGCAGGTGGATGCCCCCTCATCAATCATGCATCAATGTATGACCAAATTCCGAATTGAGACCGAAACTTGGAAGGCGACAGTAGACGACATCCTGGGCTCTCCTTGATCCAAGTCGAAGGTGATTAACCTGGAATCAGAGGGATCAATGGCACCTGGTGTGGACAACAATGCTTTATGCTATGATGGGAAATTTTTAAGCACTTCCAAAGTGAACATGGCTATAGGATGTTGGGCCAAGTCATCAACTATGCTGTAGTTAAGGGAAGCTCTGGCAATAGCATTGTTTGCGACACAACGCATAGGGAGCCGTGGGACTCTGGCCTCCCCATTCGTGGGGGGTATTGGTAAGTGTAGAGAGATGTCAGAAGTGGTAGAGGTAGATGCCATTGATGGATCATTGGTTTATGTGGTGGAACCATACTGGTTGTGTCGAGTCTAGAGGTTGAATTCAGATGACAACGTCACGAGGTGATGGACACCAGCCTGAGCAGGTGGGGCCAAGGGTTGGGTTGCAACCATTCCTTGGTGTGGTAGGGGGTTTTGGAGCACCATAGGCAGAGGACCTGGTGGTGTAGGGTTGGAATGAGCCGGAGCAACCACATTCAGATCATGTTGACTGTCATTTTGGAGGAGTTGTTGGATGCGAGCCATGTGAGGACACTGATGAGTGTAATGACAGTAGGTGTTACATATAGCACACAGATGATTGGTTTGTAACTGTAGGTTCTTTCCAGGTTAATTAGGATGGTGGGGATTCTATGTAGGAGGTTCGACACCGTTATTTTGGAGGGTTGGCCTGCTGGACACCTCCTTGAGGTTGGTTGTTTCCCCAATTCCTTCCTCTCTTGTTCTTTTCCTTCCCTTGTTGGTTATTGGGGGCGAGTTGGTTAGGAAGGTTTTACTGAGCATAAATGTGTCCCATAGAAACCGGAGGAGTTGGGGCCGGAGCCGGAGTGGGCTGCATAGGTGGTGCATAATAGACTGGAGGACATGGAGGGGCTGCAAATCCAGCTGTCTGGCTAGAACACGAGTGTGCTGAAGAAGTCGGTCCATGAAAACAAGGAGTTCGTTCGGGAGGCGAGTAGGATGGGGTGGCTTCAGACTGAGCTGTCACGTGTGAGTAATCAGGGACGTAAACGGGGGGAGAATAAGATGAAGTAGCTCCAAAGTGAGCCATCACACGTGAGTAATAGTGGGGATAACTTGGTTGGGTGACACTATGGGTGTTACCCGGATGGGGTGGCATCATGGGAGAGGTCGCATAAAATTGGGGGTGTGTTGAAGCCTCAGATAGGTAGGTTGTTGGAATGGGTTCCAAGGCTCACAACAAAGGGGGAAAACCCAGACTGAAAGGCTTCAAAAGGTCCTACGCAAGGACAATTCTATCCCTAGCCTGTTTGGAATAGTAATCTCCCATGGATATAAGGGTCTCCACCGACACTTATAGTTTTGATCCAGAAAGGATCTGTTTCCCAATGAAGGAAAACTAATGTCTGAGATATTGAATGAAAGTGAATCTAACTAAGAAGGAAATATAATCTAAGTCAATACTACTCTAAGAAGGTGTCTTGTTTGTTTGCAGGTTAACTTGAGGTGAAAATAGATAAGCGTTTGATCAATTCAACATAAATGTAAAAGATATTAATTACTCATCAATTCAAATTACTATCAACCAATTAAAATTGACTAACAATAAACTAAATGTTTAGTACATTCAAGATCCGCCTGTAACTGATATGTCAATTGAAAAATTAACATCAATTGTGATATTTCCTGTAAAACCATTTGTAGAAATAGATAAAAGTTTTAATTGAATAAATTCATTAAAACAATACATATGCACAGATCATAAGTAAAGAGAAATCAAAACTATAGATCAATGTACTTATAATTTTCAAAAGATTAAACAGTAACGGTAAACAATCTGAAGTGGAAAAATAAATACTTATCAAAGAAATTTGATCAGATAGGCAGAAGAAGATTCAAGAGAACAACATAATTGTATTATAAAAAGTCTGCAAAAAATTACAAACCCCGCATTAACCAGAGTGTCTCCAATCCCTTGAGCTGATTTTTCCTCCCCCAAATCCCCCCTCCTATTACACGAAAAATCTACCCTTTAAATAATAATTACAAAAGATTAAATCCCCATGAAACTGGGATTGGAAAAATCCACATGAAACTAATAGCCAAGAAAATCTCGCCACCTAGTTCAAATCCTTAATAGTTCATCTATGTTGGGATAATTTCTTGACTCAAACCCTAGTTGGGCATCACACTTAAAATTTTCCATCTCGTTTTTAGCTAGCTTGTGCCAAATGCGGACAAAAATGTGGATCTTGCCTTCAATAGCAAGAGGTTTCCTTATTAACTGATCCACGCCTTCAATACTGATATGGTCAAGGCATTGAATTTTCCCTTTGGCCTCGTCGCATCAACATTCAACTTGTTCAATCATTAATGTTGGTGGACAAGAATTCTCAATAAGATCCATGGTAGGGAAGTGCAATATTTCCATAATGTTGTCCACGACATACCATCTCCTTCCACAAATAGCATGTGCTTTCTGAATTGTATCTTCAATCATTTCGTTTAAGTCAAGCCAAGCACGCAATACAGTCCTGACTTTCTTCAACTAAAAACTACTAAGGATAGTGATATTCTCTGGTCTATCCTTCATATACCTCTGCTAGTCCAAGATATCATAATAGGCCTTATAAGCTTGTTCTCTCTTGGCTGCCTGCTCCTCAAGGGTGACATACATTTTGCCAAAAGAAACATGAGTCTCCATAATGTCATCCAGAGTATTAAATAGTTCAACTAATAATTCATAGTGTTCTTGATTGATCTGGATGGCCAAGTATTTAAAATCTTGCTGGGAAAACTTAGAAAAGGAAGAGGAAGCTGCACTTGTAGTTGCATCTTCACATTGTTTTTCAAGCATAGCTATTCTTTGTGTAATGGTGGCATTTACAGCCTGTTCATTATGCAATTCAGCCCGGAGACAAGTATTCTTCAGTTGTAACTCTTTAAACTTGTCTTCAGATTCCCTTTTAAGATTAGCAACATAAGTGTTATGCTCCCTTTTGGTTCTATCCAGTTCTTCTTCTAGCTTGCTTATTTCTTCCTTTCTTCTATCAAGCTCCCTGTTCAGTGTGTTAATTGCATCAAGGTTTGCACCTGTAAATGCACCTAGAGCTGTAACTATATCGACTGCATATACCTGGGGATCACCAGACTACTGAGTCCATTTTATCTGATTAGTAACAGGTGCTTCCAAACCACCTTTATCTTTGCTTCTCTTCCTTCCTTTTCTAACCATTGCCTTGGATGAACTGCTGTAGAAATAATCCCCAAGAGGGACTACAATATCTTCTTCAGACTCAGCTATTGATTCAGTAAATGATGAAGTCTCATTCACTGTTGAAACCAATGAAGATGTCTGAGTAATGGTGGTAGTGGGTATGGGCATAGTAATAAGAGAGGTAGGTAAGGATTAAGACATATTTTGAACAACTTTTGGTTCAGAGGTTGAAGAGAGGACCGGGATAGACATTTCAGAGAATGGAATGCAAATTTTTGCGGCTGAAAGTGATGATGAGGATACTAAAATTCGCTCAGGAACAGTTCATGATGAAAAGGTGAATGAGGGTAATTGTAGAGGGACTTTCAAGGACTGGGTCTCTGCAACAGTAGATGGAAGCATGGGATGTTGGACTGAACTGGCTTGGAGAGAAGCAGGTGTAGTGGTCAAGGTGTGATAGAGTTGTGATAATGAAGATAATGGGATCGCCCCAACAGGAAAGGTTGAAAGAGTTTGGATAGATGAAAGGAGAAATGCCGAAGTTGAAGAATAAAAAATGGAAGTGGATTCTAGGAACCTAGAATTAGGGATAAAATCTTTCATTTCATTATCATGGAACAAATCTGTAACAGTTTGCAAATCCTTAGTTACTTCCTCCACCACAAGCACAGGGGAATGCACTTCCTCTTTAGTATCATAGTCAATAAAGTATTTAGTAGGGGTTTGAGAAATAATAACCTAAATTTTCTATTTTTTAGCCGGCTTAGCCTCAGCTCCTGCTTGATCATTATGCACCCGGGTAACCGCAGTAGTTACTTGAATGCCAGTAGTAGGCTTAGCAGCTGTAGCTACTTGAGTGTCCAATACTGAAGTCATATGTGCTAACTTCTGCTTCCATTGCTGGGATGTATGTATCAATGTTTTCAATTATTGAGCAATCTTTACCTATGGAGGGTCTTCCATAGGGATTTTACCCTTGTTCCCATCTGGATAAGTAATCACTGGTGGAGATTTTGCTTCTTGAGCTTCCTTCTCTTCTCTGTCTTTTCTTACCTTTTCAAGGATGTCTGGTTCCATTGCTATGTATCCCAACACCTTGGTTTTAAGCTCCTCTTGATGTTGTAAAATCAGGCTCTGTTCATCTTTGCTCTTATCCCTGGCCGATACTTTAGAAAAGGTATTCACTCCCTGGTAGATGGAGTCATCAGGAGCTTCTTCATGAACATAACCATTCTTGACATGGTTTTGCTTGAAATGAGCATCAAGAAATCCCTTAGGGTCATGTTTTCTTTTAAAAGAAAAACCCAATTTCAAAGAAACTATTTGCTCAACTAAAATTGCAGCCCAAGTTGAAGTTGGGACGACTAATGGCCCAAGATCCAAAGGAAATTTAGGCCAGCCTTTCCTTTTAGGGCCAACGAGTTTTTTGTACACACCATCGGTGACAGTTTGGAAAGAAACCTCTTCAATAACCAACCTATCAGGAAATATATTGGGAAACATATGGACAGTATTGCTACCCCAAATTCTGATGCAAGAAAAGGATTCACCAACATACCAACCACCCATTGTGGCGATGAAGGTTCTGGCTTCAGCTGAAAAAGCATGAGCTTCCTCTTTGAATATTGTGAAATAGATACTACCTAGGAAGTACTCACAAATGTCATAGAACATAGTTGCATAATTGGTATCCCATAGTGCTGAATAATAAATAGGTATAGGAGGGGCCAGTAAAGTCCAGTTCCATCCCAAATTGGGATATTGGAATTTGGTGCAGAACACATCAATAATAAAAGCCGAAAAGAAGAATTTCAACTTCTTTCGGGAAATATCTTTCTGATAATCTCGAATGGTTGTTTTCAGTTCCAGCGACAGGATAGACGCCCAAGGGAAAGACTCAGCAGTTGTTAGGACATGGTGGGCTACCAGAGCCCACTCATCTTTAAACACAAAATAGTTTGGAAGACCATGAAACCTATAAATCATGGCTACCAATAAGGAATACGACTCTCTAAACCAAACGACTGGGTATAGATTGTCAACCCTCTGTGAGAACTTGCTGGGTTCATTCATCCATGAATTCAACATTTTGTTAAAGTTAAACCTAGTCTTAGAATATTGGGCGAACTCAGCGTTAAGGGGTTGCACAGCAGGTTTGAGAGCATAGGCTCTGGTAAAAACCTCAAGACGGAAGGTAGCTATATGCGACCCTATGCTATCATTAGATGATCGATATTTAGGGTTTGCATGGTCTGCAATCCATTTAATTGCATTAGTATAAGGAGGGATAGCGGGCATGGCAGTAATGGCTTGTAACCCAGAATCCCTAATTTTATGATATGCCAATTGGTCATTTTGAATATCTGAAAGGTCATCGTTGTAAAAAATCAAGTAGACAATCGATTTGATAGGTCTCGGTAATTCTACCACTGGTGTCTGAGAAGATGCCGAAGTTCGAGTTTTTGTTCAGCATATCTTTGTGAGTGTTCTTGCAATTGGTAATTTGTGCCATTTTGGAAGGTTGAATAGCTCTGCTTAAACGCAGAAACGTGAAACCAAGACCAATTGAAAAACATAGCAACAGTAAACAAAAATACATGGAAATGACAGAAAAACCAACCTAAATTGACTAAGACTTGTGAAAATGATCTTTGGTAATATTCGCAGTAAAAATCCACACAGCAAGGTAAATTTTGAAAATGAAAATGATAAAGAAAATACAAAGAACCCATATATTTATAGATTTTCAACAGATCTGATTTAGGTCATAGGATTAAAAGAAATAGACGGTCGGGATCAAATCTTGCAGGATGCGGAATCAGGTCACGAGATTTCATTTTTATTAATTTTCCCGCAATCCGCAAATTGCGAGATGCGGGTTCAAAACTTTAACAAACTAATGGGCATGATATTTTCCACAAGCCGCAATTGCGAGTTGAGGAAACACACAACACAACTCATAATTGAAACTACTTCCCGCAATCCCCAATCTGCAATTGCGGGATGCGGGTTGCGGGATGACAAACTGCAATTATTGAAAAAACAAATGTTTCCTCACTCGCAATCCGTATTGCGGGTTGCGAGATGCGGAACAGAAAAGTTTCAAACATAAAACCAAGATCCTGCAATCCACATTGCGGGAAAGTCACACTTTTGGGAAAAATTAGTTCTTTCTGCAACTCATAAAAACACACAAAAATGCATAAATTTTGAAAATGTTAACTAAGTCAAACCATGAGAAAGACATAGAAACCCATGATAAACAGCATGGGAACCCCAAAAATGACTGAGAAATTTAAATATTACCTTTGCATATAAAATTGGGGCTCCCATATTTTTTGGATGAACCGGTTATCTACAAAAAATGGTGACTGACTGGGACAAACCAGTTATCTCTGTAAATAAGAACTTCCTTTAAAAGAAAAACATGACAGTAAATGAACATTTCAGCCTAAAATTTTAGAAAATGTTCTATAAAAGAATGCAACCAACAAGCAGAGTTATCAAAACAATTGATCTATCCCCATCCGTGATCGATTGAAGATGATGCAAATTTGATAAGGAGGTATGAGGAATAATAAGGATCCCTTACCTTCAAGCAATCATAGGCATACGGTTTGAGTTGAACCTGGGAGAAAACCTAGGACTACTCCGGATATCCAAACATAGGTCACCTTGTTTTATTAATTAGATTTTTTTTATTTAAAAAAAATAAAACCTGTAAGACTTCATTGACATAAGACCACTACCCCGATTTGGTAATCAGTGCCATTCACATGCCTGATATGGAAACTGAACAAGCCAACTCGATAAGGAGACCCCTTGTCTTCTAGCTGTACCGCTGAAAGCAACTATCATGGCCTGGTGATCATTTAATGATAATTTCAGTCCAACATCAAACCTATGATCATGGTAGGGATAGCTTGTGATAAGACCCCCCTGTCCTCATGTACAACAATTGCCTTACAGGAGCAGACAAGAATTCATTTGAGTGTGAATTACAAGACACTACCATGGCTTGGTATCCACATAATGGTAGTGTTACTCACTAATGCTTTGCAGATCATGAATGAACCGACCTGTGATATGATCTTCCATATTTCAGCAGAGACTGAAAGTCACCTCCCTAGTTTGATGGTGAAGATGCCATTCCACCAAGAATCTTTGAACCTAATGAGCTGGCTTGTGATAAGACCCCCCATCTTGCAATCCGCAATCATTAATGAAAAAATATTTTCAATATGACTATGATAGGATCTAGAGTAGACGAGGTTGATCAGGTTATAAATATATGTTGTATTGCTCTAATGAAACATGAGATAAGAAGAACCAGTTACCTCCACAACCCCAATTACACAAATGAAGCATATGTAAAGATATTGACCAGGATGAGAATGTATCAATCCAAAATCCTACATTTATTGGTTGTCAATTCTATATAAAACAAATCCTGACATAGGTTGAAAAGGTTGAAACTAACAATGTATTAAAATTCAGAGTACTGTAATCTTGAGACAAACTGATCAACCGCCATTACCAAATGTGAAGACATTATTAAAACACCTACTAATATCAGGAAAATTAATCAAAACAAAGAAAACAGAAAAAAAAAACACACACCAAACCTATATACATAACAAAGATTCTGGGTTTTCCCCCTCTATTGTTAGCCTTGGAACCCATTCGAGCAACCTACCTATCTGAGGCTTCAACAAAATGCGCTAGAAGGAGGGCTGATCAACAAGTAAGCCCTTTTGATCTGTTTTTCTTTAACTTCATTTATTTTTGAAAATGGCTCATATCTCTGTTCTAGATCACGCTTCCAGTTTTCCTAGGTGTGATGGAAGTATTTCTAGAGAGACAACTAATTTCTTGCAACGATTGAGCTTCAACAGAGAAGGTAAGATCTCTGCATCTCAACAAATTTCTGAATTTAGTTATTTTTGTGATTTTAAAAATGTATCTGATGAGAATGAGAGATGCATAATTTTTACCGCTACTTTCGAAGGAAGAATTCAGAGTTGGTATGAATATCTACCGATTAAATCTATTCATTCATGGAAACAATTCACATAGTTATTTCTTAGTAGTCATGAGAATTATAGCTACAAAAAACTTGGTTTTGAATTAGAAGATCTTTGTAGATACAAAGATGAATCTCTTGATGATTTCTTTTCCATATTTATGTTAATATGTTGTAGATTTCATGAGAGACGCCAAATTTCTGAAAAAGACACAATTGATTGGTTTTTCCATCTTAATCCTCTTTCTCACACACTTGATTTGGAAAAGAATGATAAATCTGAAATTAATGATATCATATTGATAATTATCTCAGTTCATCAGTCAATGTTGATTTAGAATCTAACCCTGTTAATTCCACTCAAAATAATGAAATTGTTGTGCATGCACAAGAATTAGGATTTTGTGATACACAATTTCCGGAACAGAAGAATAAGGATTGCAATTCAACTCTTATATTAAGTAACGATCCTAAAACTCTGGTTATAGAAGATATAGTGGAAGAAGAATTAAAGATTCTAGATCCAACAATTGAATGTGCTAATGATGATTCTATTATTGATATTACATTATCTTTTTCTCATGATCAATCAGGCCCCCTCATTCAAAATTCATTATTAGATCAGTTTTTTACTAATTATGTTTCTATTGAAACAATTAATGAAAGCTATTTTATGAATAGAGAAGCATTTAATTTTTTACACTCTGAAACCTGTTTCTCTTTGTATCCAGATATTTTTTCTGATCAAATATTACATTTGTGTGTTAATAATTTTCAAACTGATACTATGTTTTGGTCAGATTTTGATAGGATACAAAGTAAGTCTTTTAAGAATGAGGGACACATTTTTGTTCAACTTGGTTTATCTCTAAATTGCCATGAAGAAGACAATAATATTTTTACTACCATTACTCATGTAATAAATGCATATTCATCTATTTCATCTCATGTCATTAAGGATTATGATTCAGTCTGTAATATGGAAAGGGATACAATATTTTCTCATGTTGTATTAGATATTGGTCTATTTTATTGTAGCCTGATGACCACATCTGGATCTGATGTCATTAATTCTGAGCTTCAAATTGAAGGACAAAATGAGGTAATTGGTTTTAAGGTAATACCAAATTGTCATTTTGTTCCTTCCCAATTTATTAATGATGATATTGTTTTAAAGAATTCATTTTCCACCGAATCCCTTTCGCAATTTTTTAATCATATTCCTGATAAGATTAATTTTAGTTATGATCCTTGTGAGATATCAGTTTTTTCCATGAATGCATTACAAACATCATGGCACTTCCAACATGATTTTTATGATCTAATTTTTGGTTGGTTGGAAGAATCATTTATCAAAATGTTTCCATGTCATCCTTCATTCTTTGTACATAAGAAAATTGATTTGATTTGTCCCATGTTTCCATTTGAAGTATTGCGATTTCCAATACTAATACATAACTTGTTTTCTTTTGCAGGTTTCAAGTTACATAACTGGTTGCATTGGAAATTCGATTATACTTAGTTTTTGTTTTCTTTTTAGAGTAGTGTAGGAGTGGGTGTAGAATAGAATGGTTTTTTATCATTGCTTTAATAATTAGATTACTCTTTTGGTTTTCTTCAATAAAAATAAAATGATTTGCGACAAGTCAAGTCCAAGTTGGGAACGACGCTTCTTCATATGCATTCAGGGAAGTATTTTCTTATCCTCTTTTACTTTATTCATGCTCTCGCTTATTATCGGTTCAAGGCATTCACGTTTGAATTATCTCTTTAGTTTTAAATCATAATGATCTTGTCATGGAATGTTTTGAATTGATTATTTTCCAAGTTTTAAGAGCAAGAACATTTTGAGATGAGACAAAGTAATTAAAATTATAACATCTTCATGTCACGCGAATATTGATCTTTCCTAGACATGCACTTGAAAATGAAGGTTTTTACTTATTTTTGTTGCAAATTGAACACAATTTAGTTTAGTTTCTTTTGTACATAGTTTTTAATAGAGGAGGCCTTATTGTCCTAAACAGCTTTATGCGAAGGAACAAATGTTGATTGTAATTCTTCAACTGAAAGAGAATAAATTTATTTTAAGAGTTTTATTATAATCAATTCAACTTATAGATTTAAACCATTTTCATATATGAATTGATATAGTTATTCTCTTTACAATAACAAATTCCTTCGATTCTACAAACACGACTAACAAATCTTTGTTTTGTTCGCATGAGACGATTTGTTAAGGCTTATTTTACATTTTACTTTAGTTTAATCTTTTAGGCTTCTTTATTTGTTTTCAATAAAGACCTAATTAAATATGATATCACATGACTTATTTAAAACAAAAATTTTTAAATCACTAATTTTTCTTTTAGTTAGTGATATAGTTGTGAGATTTTGATTTACTTTTTGTTCCAGTTGTATATATGTTTTATTTTATCATTCTTACATTTTATTTTCTTGCTGGTTTGTTTTGAGTTTTTCATTATTTTCACTTTTAAAATAAAGGAGCTTATCACTCTTTTACAGTATTGAAAGCTTATCTATAAAGGAAATATTTATAAATGTTTTCTGCTTGCTGAAAATCAGATGTTTTGATTAGTTAATCCCTGATTGTGAAAATCAATAACAAACTATGCTGATAATTCTATTTGAATCTTTCCATCATTATCCTAGAACTTTATATTTAAATCAACATAAACATATGAGTTTGAATTTAATTACTTTTAAGGAAATTAGTTTCGGGAAAGAAGTTTCAATCTGTAAATATTAGTAATCTATAGCTTCCTTACGCCATCCTTTCTCTTAAGAAGTTTCTAAGTATGCTCCCCCATTTACTAAGGCTAACTTGAATTGAGAATAACACATTACACGTAGTTTGCAGATTTATTTAAACTTGCTATTTGGGATATAAGCCATCAGGTAAAACGGGTTAAAAGACGTCCTTGTCGAGGCTATGGATTCCTGCGGGCTGCAGTGGCTCCGTCTGTGGTGTTTTGGGATTCCAAATCATAAATATTATATATATAAATATTTAAGAATCCTTTGCCATCCCACACTCGTAGAGAGTTGTCTGATGCTGTGTACCCATTAGTAAATTGAGTCACTGTATAGCTATGCATCTAAATCAGTAAACTGGGACCATAGCCCTTGGAGGTGCGGTTAAAAGACATCCCTGTCGCGGCTATAAACGTCGGCTGGCAGTAGGGTCCTGATTGTGGTATTGGAGTCATTTCTTAATACAGCGTCTTATATCATTAGCATGATTTCTCGAAGTTAATTCTTGGTAAAGTTCTTGATTCTTACATCTTATGAATAAATTTATTTTTAAAAAATGAGCTTATCTTTAGAAAAGTTTTTGGATAATGATGGGAATGACTTGGATGTTTTAGAAGCTTTGAAGTCTAACCAATACTATATCATTAAGTGATAAAGCTATTCATATTATTTGAAATTTAGTATGTGAAGGCATTTTATTTTTATTCTTAATTTTTATAGATTTCAATACTGTAATTCGGAGACAACTGGTTCTTCCCAGCCAGTCGCCATTTGTTGTAGCTACAACAGATCCCATGTTTTATCCAAAACAACACGAGAGCCCCAATTTTTTATATGCAAAGGTGATGCTTAAGTTCCTTAGTCATTTTGGGATTCCCATGATGTTTATCATGGTTTCCATGTATTTGTCATGATTTATTTAGTTATCAATTTTCCCTTTTGAAAATTTATGTATTTATCTGCGTTTTGATGAGTTGCGGAAGGAATTATTTTTTTCCCAAAAAGTGTGTCTTTCCTGCAACCCGCATCCCGCAAATTGTAGATTGCGGGATTGCTTTGTAGATATTTTGAACTTTTTATTCAGCAACCCGTAACCCATAAATTACGGATTGCCGATTGCGGAATGTAGTTGAGTTAATAAATTGTGTTGTGTGTTTTCGCAACCCACAACCTGAAAATTGTCGACTACGGATTGCGAAAAGGTTAGTTAAACTGTAGGAGTGTTTGCATTCCCGTATCCCGCAACCTGCAATTGCGGATTGCAGAATGTTTGGGTCGCTTGTTGAGTTTGTTCTCTCCGCAACCCGCAACCCGCATTGTGAATTGTGGATTGCAGAATGCGCATTATTTTCATTTTTACTTATTTTTTTTTATTCATTTGAGTTGATTTTTATCATTTCAGTTGGTTCCATAATCTCGGTGGTTAACTTAACATGTTATCTTTCACATTCCCCACCTAGATTTGGTCTTCACTGCATAAGCTGATTTATTTTATTGGTTTTCAGAGATTTCAAATATCTTGTCATTTGATTCTGACTATTGTGTGTAATGATGTCTTATCCTCATTTGAAATTATTTAAGTCATTTACATGCTTCAATTTTGACTAGTTAAAGTCATATGATATTTCGATAGTTTTGGCAACAAAATTGAACTTCATTGAATCAATAAGTTTAAAGAGCATCTTGACGGGTTAAAATAATTTGATTGAACATTTATTTTTAATTGTTTTGATTTATGACTTGAAAACGTGTACATAAAATAATGGAAAGAGTCAATAATTTTTTTATTAAGCAAAGTATTATATTTTATAAAGAATAATTAGCTTTGCTTGTTGGTAAGATTATTATTATTGTTTAAATTAAATTTGATATACTTTTTGAAAGACAATATTAATAATTTATTTATATAATTGGATTTTAATATCATACTGTTTACAATGTTAATACAGAGTATTTCACTAAACCCTTATTTGTTGTTGCCGTGAAGGATGAAGTTTAAAAAATGGATCACGCACCTGTAGAAGACATGTTTTTGCGTGGAGGATTGTGAGCAAAACGTGAGGAACTGGCTCAAATGGTGGAAAACCCACTTCTCAAATGGGCTCATTTACCCCTAACCGCAAACATGTTTGCAAATATATCAATAGTTTGGGAGAAATATTTGACCGAACAGAGGTGCATTTTCCTGAAATTCATTCTGGTCATTTTTGCATAGTTGAACGAACCAGACATCTGGGGATTTGATGCTATCCTTTCCACCCCTCTTCACTTCTATAAATTCAACATTAGCATTCAGAGAGGTGTTTGAGAGAGAGGGAAGCGCTCCACAGAGCTGGAAAAGATTTCTCTTTTAGAGCTCTGTAATTTTCTGACTTTCATTTGTTTGAAGATAGAGAATAGGAGACGCTGCTACCAAGGATCCAACCACACAGGGAGGATCGAAGACACTCTGTAGTTTCTGGAGAAATGTAATTTTTTGCAATCTCATTAATGTACATACATTTTCTTTTATCGTCTTTGGGTATTCGTTGAATTTCTTTAATGAAGACTGGTTAATGTTTGTCTGCTTGACACTTTAATTATATGTTGCAATCATTATCGAGCACGCTAGCTTTGAGTTGATTTCGCAATTACTTTGCTAATGTGTTATGTATGTACTAAATAAATTTCTTTATTTAATCCATACATTTTTTTTGCAGCAATTAATAAAATCGCTCTGGTCTGAATTCAAATACTAATTTTTTAATTAGTATTCCAAATAGTAGAATGATTATGCACTTAAATATGAATGTTACATTGCAATTTTAAATTGGAAAACATTGATTTGTTTATATTTCTATAAAATATATTTATATTTGTGAGAGATCTTAAATCAATTATTCTACATAAACTGTCATTTATTACATTTCCATTATCATCGCAAAGACCTGTTACTGTTATCACCCATCTTAAGTATTTTTTCCTTAGAAGGACACCAGATCACTTTAGAGCTGAAAAAATCACCAACTCAAAGAGTGCCAGCGGAGGCCGAATATCTGTGGGTGTTAAACACACCAAACAGCTCGAGGATAGGGTAATACTTGCGTAGGATTATCTGAATCCTTTGGCTGGGTTTTCATCCCCTGTTGTTTGCCTTGGACACCATTCCAGCACTTACATAACCGAGGCATCAACATGGTGCTGGGTAATAGAGACGATAACTCCATCAGCAGCATGAGATGCCCCTGACATATCATGTCGAGAGGTGCCGGCTCAGGGAGCATCGAGTATGATGGTATATAAGTAACCGAATTGGGCATAGATCAAATCGAACTATTGAGCCTTAAGGATGGATTCTTCCTTGGTTTTGGGTCGCTCATATGCGAAGTTCTTGGCTATGGGGGGGAGTAAGGTTTTGAAGAACCAATCAAGGAAGATCCTATCGTCCAACTGGATCTTGGACAAGATACGACACCGACACCATTCATGGATATGATCCGTGATATGGGTAGTTGTGGTCTGGTGACAGGATAATAAGATCTCCACTCCCTCGTTATAATGGACAGGTAAATCAAAGTACTGAAGGAACACCGAAGTGAGCAAGGAGAATTCGAGGTAAGTAGCATGAGGAAAATTGATGTACCACTTGGACGCAACAGCCATAAGTGTGCGCTGGAATAACCTCAATCGAACAGAGTGATCCACAATGTCGTTAGATGAACACCACATGTGGAATGCCATGATGTTATTTTGAGGGTCCTCTCCCGCCTTTCCCTCAAACTTAGGGATGTATGAGGGAATCTTTGTAGGCAAAGGTGGCCATTGTGGGTGGTGATGAATGGGGTCATTAATTAACCGTTCCGAATCTGGTAGGTTGATACTAGACATAAAAGGTAAGCTAGAGCCGAGGGCAGCTCGGGAAGGACCAACAGTGGTGCCGATAGCCACAGGAACGTAGTTCCCATGCATAAATAGGGGGGGATGAGGTTGACTTCCCATAGTAGGATTGGTGGGACTGGACGTGGAAGAGCCACTACCCCCAGGTATATAAGGCAGAATGGTAGTGAGCATACTTTATTATGATCTTGGAATCTTCTGCCATGAATATAATATGTCCAACACCTCCAAGAGGAGGCATTCCTTGACTGGCACCTTCAAAAAATATCATGAAAGACTCTTATCTATATTTGAAGGGGAAATCACTCTCTATTTGGTGGGATTTATATTCGATTTATATTCTCGTGATTTCTACAACACCAAGGCAAGCGTTACCTCCATAGGGATCCATATGTTTTGAAATATAGCAAAATTACGCGCTCCCATATACTGTAATAAACAAAGCTAGGAAAGTAGCAAAACCACCCACCATTGTTTCTTTCCACCATTTTTGAATGCTTTGTTCCAATGTAAGGCTCCTACTACTTATAAAATTATTGATCAAATTCCTTAATGAAATTTCCCATATAAAATCTGCATAAGGGAAAGAACCAAACAGATTATAATTCAATTCATTTTGAGTTTTACAGAGGATGCACACACGTGGTCCCTTCCATCCTCTTTTTTTCAAAATTTCCCACGATAAAAGTTTATTGCAGAGGGTTATCCATAAGGTTAACTTTTCTTTTAAAGTGATGCACTTCTTCCATACAACCTCCTACCACCAAACCTGCTCTCCTCTAAATAATTATGCAATGGAAGCCTCATACCCAACCTTTTCTGAAAAATATTTAGAGGTTGTGTTTTTGGTCTAGGCTAGAACATTTGAGGCCTCATAATCCAAATGAACAAAGCTCAAAAATAGATTGTTAACATACATATTCCAGTCTTCCGCTTCCACTCGTGACAAGGCCCAAATCCTGAGAGGATTTCTACCCTCGTCTACCCCAAGCTAGAGGATATAGAGGTTGAGCATCTGGAAACATGGATATTCTCTATGAATTAAAATGTGTTGTAACAAATTCCAAAAGCTTTTAATCTTCCTTGGCTCCTACCCAAGGGTCACTTCCTATTCTGATACTTTTCTTGTCCCCAATCTTCTAAGCCGTCAAATTTTTTACTAAAGGGAATGGAAAAACAAATGATTTCCACCCTATGGACCCATTTTTATGAGTTTTTATCGGCTACCTGAACCATTCTATCATAGAGGATCCCAAGCAATATTTAGAACTTAACACTCTTCTCCATAGTGAAGAGGGATTCTGGGCCATCCTCCAAAGTGATTTCACCGCCAATGATTGGAAAAACAACACCATATTTTTAACCCCCCATCCTCCCAAACCTTTCAGAAATAGTAGAGTTATCCATTTTACCAATGGAATTCCTTGCGTTTGCTTGCTTGCAGTCCAAAGGAAAGAGAAACACTTATTTCTTATTTTTGTGAGTATACCTTTCAGACGATATTTAATAGAGGCCCAATATACTGGAATACTTTGCAACACCGCTTTAGATAAAACCAACCACCCCCCTTTTAAAAAAAATCGATTGGCTCAAAAAGAAATTCTTGCCTCTATTTTCTTATATAACCATATCCAGTACTAAAATGAATACGAGTTTGGTTTACGTAAAAAAACCAAGTATTTTAAAACCCTCTGAGAAAGGGATCAAAGAAAAAGGGATCACCTCTTGAGTTCTTTCCAACATATCTTCTGAAAAGAGGTTATATGATAAGTTGGATATTTTTTATATTTATCTGCATACTTGTCGCCTTTTTATACACCTCCAGGATATAGGTGAGCACTTGTATATTTTCAACTAAGCCTTCTCGCATCAATAGTACATCTTCAACAAAAAGAGTATGAGTTAACTCTTCTGATTCAGAGACCTTAACCCCTTTCAGATATCGAGCGAACTTGGATTTATGAATCAACCGAATTAAAGCATATGTTACTAGTAAAAAGGAAAGGAGAGAGGGGGAATCTGTGCCTAATCCCTCGACATGATCAAAATAAATACGTGATAGATGTATTTATTATCACTGCAAAGGACACACACTGAATTCATCCCAATATCCGGTTTACCACTTCCAGAGACATCCCTATCTAAATCTGTGCCTAATCCATCGACATGATCAAAATAAATACGTGAGAGATCCATTTATTATCACTGCAAAAGACGCACACTGAATTCATCCCAATATCCAATTTACCACTTCCAGAGACATCCCTATTTGAATCAGAAGAAAACAAATGAAATCCTAACTTACTCAATCATACACTTTAAAGAGATCTAGCTTAAGAGAAAAAGCACATTGCTTGTCATTCATCACCAAATGGATAGCTTCCCTTGACAAAGATAAGCCATCATGAATTTGTTTATAGAATAAAAAACCAAATTATTGCTCCAAAATGATGTCACTTAGAATAGGTTTTACGGTCTCAGTGCTATAGTTTTTGCTGTTATTTTATACACCATATTACAACAAGAAATTGGTCTAAAATCCTCAAAGGCCATTTCCTTTTTCTTCTTCAGAATCAAAGTGAGAAATGTCGAATTGATAGCACCCAAAACATTGCCAGAGCATTGAGATTCCTGTATTACCTTCATGAGATCATTCTTTATTACGTCATAGAATCCAAGAAAAAAATCCGCCATGACCATCAAGGCCCGTACTTTTCCCTTTCTGAAAGGAATGGAGAATGTAATTTAATTATTCCTCCAAAACTTATTGACATAAAGCTTCATTCATTTATTCTCAAATTAATATGGGAAAGAGTCTCAAAACTTCTTATATTTCTTCAATTGGAAATCCTATATGCTCAACAAAAAGGGACTGAAAAGACTGAACCATATTACCTTGCACATCCTGGATTTATGAAAATTGTGTTTATACTCCTTCTGTGGGAAGCAAATAGTGGAAATGTTTTATACTATTGTCCCCCTATGCAATCCACAAGGCGTGACCTTTCAGCCTCCAAATGTTATCTTCTTTCACCAACAATGAGCTCCTATTACATTCCACAGTATACAATTCCTGTAACTCAACATCCAAAAAGACACTTGCGGAATTCCAGAAGTAAAGGCCTGTAATCTTTGATTCTACCTCCTTTAACTAAGCCTGCTAAGAAGCCTCATGGTTTTAACCCACTCTTTTTTAGCTCTCTTTACCTTGGAGATATTATCAACTATTTTCTTGTAATCTTCCTCTACCAACCAAACAAGGTTGAATTTCAAGGGAATGGGAGGTTTAGGTTCTAAAACTTCTACGGGAAAAACAATCGGCCTATGATCTAATAGACCACCAGATTCAACCCAAGAACGAATCAATAATTTTCCATTGAAAATATTTTTAGATATGAGAAACAATCTAACCTCTTAGAGATTGCTTGAGCTCCAATCCTTTTATTTATCCACGTTAGCTCCAACTTCAGTGGTCAAATTTCTATTAGAATTTTCTCTTCAAAGAGGGAATGAATAAATTACCGAAAGTGTCTCCTCTGACATTCGATCCCCAAATATCACTAATAGAAAGAGTTAGGTCGAGATCCCCTCCCAAGATCACATTCGATAGTTGCAGCGCTTCGAAGGAAAAAAATGATTAACATAACACACACTCGTCATAAAAGGGGCCATAAACATTCAAAATAGAAGAGGTAACACCTATCTCTTTATCCTCCATAACAATTTTGATGACTGACTCATACCAGTTGACAGAAACAACTGTCAAGTTTGGGCCCCAAGTCGTGAAAATCCCTCCAGAATTCCCCTTCGCACTTATAACTTCAAAATTCCAATCCTTCAATCAATGTCTTACTACCTTCTGAGATTTTAACCCTTCCATCATCATTTCCTAAATCAAAAGGATTGAATGGTCCACATTCTGAATTAGACACTTGAGGATGGTAATTTTCTTCCCCCTTCCCCAACCCTCTTACATTAAACGAAATAAATTTCATGGGGAACCCTTTCCCTGGGATTTTCCTCTAAGTGCCCAACTGATTTTGGATTGCTTCCTCAGTTTAATATCCATAGCTGCTTGAATTTGTGCTTTCGAAATATTGTATTTTCTTCCTAATGTAACCTTGGGGAATAGGTTAAGGGATAAGCCTCCAGAAGAAACTTCCTCCTCTAGATATTTTACTTGTCCTTTGGAACATAAATTTTAATCCTTTTTGAACGAATGGGATACACTAGAATAGGTAGGAATAGGTACCGCTAAAAGCTTTTGCTAAGAAAACAGGGACATGGGGGAGCTAAGGAAGAGGGGGGAGAATAGGGATGACTCGAGGCCTTAGGAGAAAGGGACTTGGCAGAGATCGGGAATGTGACCTCAAATATCGCCTTAACTGTACTGACATCTCTAAGTAGCTCAATAGGGGATGATAACAAAACCTTACTTTCTTGATGTCCTAAATACCCTTCTGTTATGTTGCATGGATCATTTATGTCCACCTCTTGAGCTTGAGCTTCACCACCTTTTATCTTTAGACTGTTTAAAAATTGTGAACCCAAGCACTCTTCCTTTTGACTGCAGAACCCACCTATGTCCCCACTCTCTGCATGTTCTTTGTCGCCTTTTCCTAGTCCGTTATTACCTGCTTATTGATATATGTAGAAGTGTGGCCCTTCTTTACCCATATTTTCATATGTGTACGAGATCCTGTCAAACAAACATAACAATCCTTTTGTAAATGCCCAACTTGTCTACATACAAAACATTTGAACGATATCTTCCAATAGTCTAGCCTCTGGTTCCAAATACTCCCATCCAGTTCAAGTTTTAATTCTTCAAACAATCCTTCCCGTAAGCCTAATTCTACAAGAATCCTTGCACATCTTCTGTTAACCTTTGTCTCCCAATCATTCTCAAGCACAATGAATTTTCCCAACTTGTTTCTGATCGCCTCTAGAATTGATCTTTACCAAAAAACCATAGGTAAACCCGATAGAATAAATCAAACCTGTTGAACATCATATAGTTCTTTTTTTGCATTGAAACTTACATGCCATTTTTTCATAACCAAACGCGAGGGCCCGCATTGTTGATTCCTATCTAATATTTTTGCACCATCTTTCTCTAGATGAACCTTAAATAAAATCCATCCTCTTGTCAAGATATGAAAATTGTGAGTGTAATTTAAGCAATGTCTCCAATTCACATCCATCTAATTTTGTAAAGATTCATTTCCTACTGTCTTTTCGCAAAAATTCCCTACTAGAGCCAAATACAAGTATGATGGAACCTCTTCATTACCAATGTCCCTCCCGACACATAACTTTACATGGCGCTTCTTCTCTCTAACTCCTTTACTATGCTTTGGTCCTCAAGATTGTCCACCACGTCGTCCATTGATAGCCTCATCTGCAGGATTCATAGCCTGTAGGGTTGGCTTCATGAGGCAAAACAAAAGACATCATTTTACCCATGAGAGGGATGCCATATGATTTCTCCATGTTTAAATCCTGAAAATTACACTTTACTTCATTATCCAAGCAAAACAGTCCGTTGATAGCCTTGTCTGCAAGATTCATAGGGTTGGCATCGTGAGGCAAAAAAAAGACATCATTTTCCCCATGAGAGGGATCTCATATGTTTTCTCCATGTCTAAATCCCAAAAATTACACTTTATTTCATTATCCAAGCAAAATATTCGTCCAATCGGGGTACTGCTGTCATAATTCACCTCATCATCTACTAGGATGTTGATATAATCGCCATATGAAACTGACACTCACCAGAATCAAAGAGAAAAAAGTACCTCTAGTTACAAAACCTTAATCGATTATGAAAAAATAACAGTACGGACCCTCCTACACCAACCACGATCTAGAAAACTAGGGATGCCGAAGAATTTGTTAACACTCTGTTTTTAACAGTTGATTTAAGGACCTGATAGGAGTTCGATGGGGGTCTCGTTCCCGTGTACTTCATGTGAACTCTCCTTCAGGATATCAGAGGTGCAAAGCAAAGAAGAAAATGGAAGGTGTGCTGAGGGTGTTGGACAAGGCGCGAGATCAAAGCTTGAAATTTATCGAAGATGGATCAATAGCTCTAAACCATTTCGCGCGAGTAGACATGCTCGACCAAAGCCGTGTTTCCAATTTGCGAAATGGGTTAAAGGTCGGAACATTCTACGGTCGAGATAAGATTTGAGTCAGATCTACGGCCTCAATCAATTTCACAAACCATACCTGCACGGGTAAAATCCATGATTTTAAATCGCGAAGGAGGGGTAGCAGTCGTGAAGATCAACGGCTGCGATAAGATTAGAGAGAAATATACGGCCATGGTCTATTTCGCAGTGTGGACTGGCATGATGAATACCAAAAGCTTCCCATTGTGAAAGACAGTGGGGTTCACTCAGATCTACGGCTGCATGAAGGATTGGTTGTGATCGACGGTTGAAAACATGTCATGATCCTGAACTGCCCACGGTGTTCAAACGAGAAAAGTTGGCGGCAGAAGGAATGGAATGTGGACGATGGAATGAAAGATTCCCCGAATCGGACGGCTGATATGGCTCCCAGGGTACGTGATTTCACATCTAGTGTAGAGATGACAGTGGAGGAGGTGTTCACGCGTGTAATCTACCCCCATTTGCAGATTGGCCGATTCCTCTGACGCCATTCGGGATAAGCCTAGGATGGTAGAAAGCTTTGTGCTGTCAGTCTGCTTTATCACGTGCCACATCTGCATGATGTTGTTTATATTTGTAAAACGTGGCGATAGTCCACTCCCTGTACAGTTAACGCATTAAGTGACTTGTGACACTTTTCTGTTCGGTAGTCTCAGCATTAGAATAGTATAAATACACTCCCGATAGAGGGAGGAAGGAGTTGGTTGGATTGGGAAACATTCTAGGGCTGAGGCTCTCCATTGTAAATAAGTTTTGATGCATGTGTTATGAATAAAACTTGCAGAGGAGGAGTTGTTTATCATAACAGAGATTCATGTGTCGTTGCTTTTCCCAATATGTATCTTCTTTTATGTGCAATGTGTTTCCTGTTTTCACTCCAGTCTGTTGATTGCTTTTCATCTCTGCAACTTAGGGTATAGTAGTTAGGAATTCATACTTGTTATGCTTCAGCTGTTGTTCCAGACATTTATCAATTGTTCTTCTAAAGTTGCGTGGAATTCATCTCTCTGTCGCTCCACGTGATGGACTGTTCTCTCTCTCCTCCTCCAACCGCCCGCTAAAAATCTCCTGATTGGGAGATTAGCGGCTACCTTACCTTCGTTTGCTACCCCATGCCTTCCTCTCCTCTTGCAAGCATTCACTACGCAGGTTCTCGACTCCATTGCCAATGGTTCCCGCCCCAATAATCCCACCTTGCATATCACCTTTACATACTTTGTTCCATTCAGGATCGTGGCCCCCTGATCATGTCGATTGAAAATCTTATGCGGAGTAGACTTCGGTGACACACGAAATTGAAAATCTTATGTGGAGTAGACTTCGGTGACAAATGAGAGATCCCTCTCTGACTGCCCAGGGCTGGAGGCACAGTCTAAAGCGGTTCTGCTGTTACACCGGGAGCGGGCCCTTCCCCTTGACCTTCGGGGCACAAAATCCCGATGATAACAAACTGGCGCTGTTTCCAGGGATGAAATTGAAGATCCTCCTTGGGAAGAACGCCAAAGATTTAGATCTAGTTGTTGATGGTGAACAATTGGCTAGACATTAATAAGGTTGAGCACTTTTCACCTAGCGACTCCACTCTTGAAGGATTCAGACTTCAACGACTCCACTGGTGGTGTGACCCAGAAATCGAATGGCCGAGGAAAACTGGCAGGCTCCGTCTGGAAAATGGACCCCTTATAAAGCTTAGAAATTCCTGACGAAAGGTCCAGATACTCGGGTCTACGTTTCTTTCAGGATGTCTTATCCTATCTTGTAAGTTTGCTCTTATCTTTTCCCAGATTTATCAAAACAACTTTCTATGGTTCAGCTCATTCTGAACAGAGCTATGAATATATTCCTGTTTGTCCTTCTTTACGAACTGAAAGTGTTGCGTCATCTTGTACATATGATTATGGCCTAGATTTTTATCCAGGGGCTCACGATGTCAAAGGATACCCCTATGAAATTCATGAAACCTCGGACGATAGCTTGGATATTGTGCCTAACCTTGTCTCTCCTATTTATCCAAGATGATACAAACCACTACAACTGCCTCCCATCCTCCATGATTTTCCCACGAGATATTACAAGTACCTCCCCAATTTTGATGGAGAATCCCAAGAGTTGACTGCTGAGAAACATTTACAATCCTTTGAGCATTTCTCTGACCTTTTGGAGATAGATCACGATGATGTATGCATGTAGGATTTCGCCTTGTCCTTGCAAGGAGATGCCAAAGTATGGTTTAAACACTTGCAGCCGAAGTCCATCAACACTTGGGAAGAGTTTTATTGCACCTTCTTGGAGTTTTGGGGTAGGAGAAGGCCATTGGAGCAAATAATTTCAGAGTTTTATTCCCTGAGGAGGCATAAGGGTGAGGCCATATCTATTTTTAACAGAAGATTTGCAAGCTTTTATTATAACATGCCTAAGGAAGTCCAACGTCTTGAGAACGTTGCTAAGATCTATTATGAAGCCACCTTTCCTCCTAACCTGTCCTTGCTTCTTTTAGAGAGAAAATCAACCACCCTGTAGCAGATGTTCGCTGATTGTTTGGAGGTTGAGGAAAACCTTAAGATGTCCAAGAAATTGTCAGATCAGGATAGTGATGGTTAGATACAAGATACATAAAAATTGGTTGGGCCCTACAAGCAGAAGGAGGAAGTCTCTATCCCGTCAAAGACCTCTCATGGTATGCATAAAGACGACCGGCCTGAGGCTGGAACAGGCAGTCCTGCAGGACTGTTCTCTGAAGATGACGACCTGCACCGTTCCTGGTCTGCAAAGGATGATTTTAAGAAAGAGTTTGGTACGCCTGTGTACGATGAATATGAAGAAGAGTACTTGCAGAATATGCCTAATGAACCAGTTGTTGAAGCAAATCCTGCGGATGAAAGGAATCAAGATGCCATGTCAAGTCAACAGGTTGAAGCAGGAAAGGATGATAGGGGCACTGGAGGTGATAGCCTACCCTTGTGTTATGCCTATTTTCAATTAATATGACGCATGATTAAGGCTTCCAAGCAAAAGGAAAAAGAAATGGAGATGGTGCAGACTAGAAGCCTGTGCAAGAAAGAAGGAGATAAGAAGAACCAGCCAGGTGATTCCCCTTATGCTACTAATATATTGGAAATCTGTAGTAAAGGGACAAGCCATGAAGAAGGATGTAGTAGCCTCCAAATAAACACGTTCTTTGATATGCCGCCTTCAGTAGCACCACCTCACACAGGAGGAATATGCCTACTCGGTTCCACTGGAAAAGCAGGGGACTTCCCTCTTGAAACAATCCAAGCTCTTGTCACATAAATTTTGAGCAGAAAGCAGCAGGTTCCATTGAAGAAAGATTCTGTCGGTCCTTTTCTGCAATCTTCCAAGTGTCAACCTAACGAATCTCTAGAAGAAGGAAGCTTTGGACGACTTTCCCATGAGTAGGTGACAGAACATGCTAGAGTTTGTTGTAATTTCTATGACCTTGTAGCCGAGTACATGGAGGGTCTGGGCAAAGGCAGTGATTGGTTGCATCCCTTCTTTGAATATCAATTTGTTTATCATTCCCTTCTCCCGTTATCTATTTCATTTCCATCCATCAAGCACAATGAAAGAACAAAAATATTAGGCAAGTTGCTTGATTGGCTTCGTTGGAAGTTTGATTTCACCTAATCAAATTTGTGTACAAAGTTAGGTAGAGTACGTAGGAAAAAATAAGCTCGGCATTTATCGAGCATTTCCTTCATTATTGTTTTAGTTGTTTTCATTTTTTAGTTACCAACATAGGTTTACAGTCGCCAACATGATTTGCAAGAGTGGCACGAATTTGCTGAAGCAGTAACTCAAAGCAGAATGAAGGTGTCAAACAAAGATTGAAAGCATCCCAATGGTTTGGCACTTGGTCTACGGGGGTTCTTTGCTACCTCATTGGGAGGATATCATCCCTCATGGAGTTAGTTGTTAACACTCTGTTTTTAACAGTTGATTTAAGGACCTGATAGGAGTTTGATGAGGGTCTCGTTCTCGTGAACTTCATGTGAACTCTCCTTCAGGATATCAGAGGTGCAAAGCAAAGAAGAAAACGGAAGATGTGCTGAGGGCGTTGGGAAAGGCTCGAGATATAAGGTTGAAATTTATCGAAGATGGATCAATGGCTCTAAACCATTTCGCGTGAGTAGACATGCTCGACCAAAGGCGCATTTCCAATTTGCGAAATGGGTTAAAGGTTGAAACATTCTATGGTTGAGATGAGATTTGAGTCAGATCTATGGCCTTAATCAATTTCGCAAACCATACCTGCATGGGTAAAAGCTGCGATTTTAAATCATGAAGGAGGGGTAGAAGTCGTGAATATCAACAACCGTGATAAGATTGGACAGAAATCTACGGTCACAGTCTATTTCGTACTACGGACTGGCACGATGAATACCAAAAGATTCCCATTGTGAAAGACAGTGGGGCCCACTCAAATCTACGGCTGCATGAAGGATCGGTTGTGATCGATGGTTGAAAACATGTCATGATCCTGAACTGCTCGCGGTGTTCAAAGGAGAAAAGTTGGCGGCAGAAGGAATGGAACGTGGACGGCAGAAATGAAAGATTCCCCGAATCAGATGGCTGAGATGGCTCCCACGGTACGTGATTTCACATCCAGTGTGGAGATGACAGCAGGGGAGGCGTTCACGTGTGTAATCTACCCCCATTTACAGATTGGTCAATTCCTCTGATGCCATTCGGGATAATCCTAAGATGGTAGAAATCTTTGTTCTGTCAGTCTACTTTATCACGCGCCACATCTCCATGATGTTGTGTATATTTGTAAAACGTGGCGATAGTCCACTCCCTGTACAGTTAACGCACAATAGTGACTTGTAACACTTTTCTGTTTGGTAGTCTCAACATTAGAATAGTATAAGTACACTCCCGATAGAGGGAGGAAGGAGTTGGTTGGATTGGGAAACACTCTAGGGCCGAGGCTTTCCATTGTAAATAAGTTTTGATGCATGTGTTATGAATAAAAATTGCAGAGGAGGAGTTGTTTATCATAGCAAAGATTCATGTGTTGTTGCTTTTCCCAATATGTATCTTCTTTTATGTGCAATGTGTTTCCTGTTTTCACTCCACTTTGTTGATTGCTTTTCATGTCTGCAACTTAGGGTATAGTAGTTAGGAATTCATACTTGTTATACTCCGGCTTTTGTTCCAGACATTTATCAATTGTTCTTCTAAAGTTGCGTGGAATTCATCTCTCTGGTGCTCCATGTGATGGACTGTTCTCTCTCTTGTCCTCCAACCGCCCGCTAAAAATATTCTGATTGGGAGATCATCGGTTACCTTGCCTTTGTTTGCTACCCTATGCCTTCCTCTCCTCTTGCAAGCGTTCACTATGCAGGTTCTCGACTCCATTGCCAATGGTTCCCGCCCCGATAATCCCACCTTGCATCTCACCTTTACATACTTTGTTCCATCCAAGATCCTAGCCCCCTGATCATGCCGATTGAAAATATTATGCGGAGTAGACTTCGGTGACACACGAGATTGAAAATCTTATGCGAAGTAGACTCCAGTGACAAATGAGAGATCCCTCTATGACCGCGCAGGGCCGGAGGCGCAGTCTAAAGTAGTTCTGCTATTACGCAGGGAGTGGGCCCTTCCCCTCGACCTTTAGGGCACAAAATCTCGGCGCTAACAGAATTATTGAAAAATCATAGATCCAAAGTATTAAATCCAAACCATGCACACACACATATGTGGTTCACAACACCGGAGATTGTTGCTCACTACATCCATGGAAAACCCCCCTTGTATTCTATGAGGAATCAAGGCCATATATTGTCACTAGAAAGGTAGCTCAACAAGAGCATCAAATATTCCCATTTTAGATCTCAACATGTCCCTTACAAGGTTTGAACCTGGGTGGGTAGGGTAATAATCATTCCTCCAACCCACCCAAGCTATGTCCAATGGACACACACACACACACATATTGGACCATCGTGTGTTACAAAGTTGACACTTCTCAACCACCTAGGTTGTAGAAAGAACCTCTTGGTACAACTCACAAAAGGGGAAGCTAAGGACATTGAATGTTATCAAGTTGAAATCCTAAAACTTAGAGGACATGTTCTCATCCCTCACATTCACGCATTATTATAAACCCTCTTCTAGCAAGCTATATGGAATTATTTGGAAAAGAACATTGGCATATGGTTTGAAAGTTGGGAAAAAACGGGCTAAAGACCATGCCAATTATAGAAGCTATCATTCCACCATGGACCACATAGTTATGTTTAAGATCATTGCAAGGAATGTCACAATAATATACAAAATATTCTTTGTTGCTTTCTTGGATTTAGGAAAGCATTTGACATGGTGCATGGAATTAACTTTTGGAATGGATTAAAAGAGTTAAAGGTTCTTTGAGTTTAAATTAGCCATTGCAATAAGGTTATACATGAATTCCATTGTTAAGCTCAAGAACATTGAGGGTTGGTTGGAAGAGATTAATTGTAATATAGGAGTTAAGAAAGGATGTTTCTTGTCCTCTACCCTTATTTGGCATTTGCATTGACAAGTTAGAGGCATGTTTGAAAGAAGCAGTTTGTGCTAGCACTAATTTCATTGGAATAGTCACCATCCTTGTTCTTTACATTGATGATATTTTTCTTATGTCAAGGTGTCCTTCCAATCACAAACAAACAAATAAGGAATATCAATGATTTCTTTTCTAACATGGGTATGACAATAAACATTGACAAAACAAAGGTTATAATTATCAAATCCAAAAATACCACTTACATTAATTTTGTGTATGACAATAACAACTTAAAGAAAGTTACTTGATATATATATCTTGGAGTCAACCTTCATCTTAGGCTTAACTAGAAATATACCATTATGAAAATTATTAATGGATGGTGGAAAGTCTATTTTGGTCTTGAAAACAAGTGTTAATTGGATTCTAGTGGTGGGAATAAAAGTGAAACTCCTCTTTGAGATTTATCATCCCTATTTTCTTACAGGGATGTGAAGTTTAAGTCTATAACATCTCTAGAGAATCATGGAGAAATATTGAGGAAATACAAAAGCGTTTTATAAATTATAATCTAAAAATTAAAAGCAAAATACTCCATCCTATCTTCCTTATAGAAGCGAGTCTTCCCCTATTGTGAATATGATATGACTAGGTATTTAATTTACACGCACAAGACAACTAACATGAAAGAAAAGAAGCTTCTTAAGATTGCTTCAAACTCTAGTCAAAGTCACCTACGACTCAAGAGTGGTTGGCATAACGATGACAAGCCTTCACTAAATCAATGGAGAGTGAAGCAGAAGGTCACACTACAGAATATTGATACTGTTAAAAATTATATTACATCTAAATTGAAGGCAAAGTTATGGCTCGATAAAGAATTAGAGGATGAGATCAAATTAAGATATTATAAATGAGATCATTAACCCTAATCTAAAATATAAAACGTATCTTTCTATTTTAAGTTGCATAAATAAAAATAAGAAAATCAACATTCCTAAGATAATAATGAACTCTCATGAGATTTACAATGAAACATGACATTGGATAGTTCCCGGAACTTCATGGGATGAAAGAATATGTTATAATTGTTATACTAAGAAGGTGGAGGATGAAAAATACTTTCTCTTAAAATAACTAGAAACAAAACATCCCAAACATCATTGTTTCCAATTTTACTAAGCATTTTTACTTAGAGCTCCATAGCACACCAAAAGATGGTCCCACAAAAGACACCTAGTTTTCAACCTTTTCAAACCCGAGTCAAAATCAAAGCATTAAAGAGAAATTAACATTTATCAACTTTAACCAGTTATAGAGGCATCTAAGACTCAATGAGGACGCCATGCATGTAGTCCAACTAGATATCATCAGGGTGCAAAAGTAGACCTTCTTTGGACAGAATCGATTTGATCATTTAGCTCTCTATAAATCATGTGGGAGAATGAAGTTACTTTCTCATGCATAGAAATATTGTTTTTCATTTGTCATATTGTTTTCATAGAAGATAGACTATCAAATGTAATTTGATTCAGTTGTGAGAATGAAAGTGATGTTTTTTATATTGTTCTCAATTGCATTTTGTTGGGCAAAGTAATTGCTTATTGAAATAATCAATTCACAACATAAATGATCAATCCAGGGTAAAGCCTATTTATTTCAAGGTCATCATGCAAAATTTATGCAAACCACAATTTCCTCTTCTAGCATTGGTAATGTAATATGCATTGCAGTAAAATAAACAAATTCACTCTTGCAGAGAAATATGAAAATCAATCTTCATAGTGGGCAGGGAGAACATGAGAAGTCTCCACTCGAGTAGCAGCTATGACCCCTTACCATCACGTGTTTATTGAACACTCTTGCTTAAAACAAACTTGCAGAAATCAACACACTCACACTTGCATAAAAGTAAATCACACTTGCGAGAACGTAAATCACACTTGCGGAAAGTAAATCACACTTTTGGAAAAGTAAATTACACTCACACTTGCACAATATGGTTGCAATCATCTTAATCTATGAATCTAACACACTTGCATAAATAAAGAAATCAGATTAAAAATACATCTACAAAAATAAATGAATAAAAAGAAAATACGTTCTGTGCTAAACAATAAGAAGGAATTAGTCTAACTACAAATTACGAAAGTGAAAGAACTACAGTCTACATTAACAAAAGAGATAAAAAGAAATATAATTCTTATTCCATCACAAATTAGACTTGTCACTCTAAGAGTCCTCTCCCTGGAATGGAGAAGGAGCTCTTATTTATACATGTGTTTTCCATAACAAATAATCAATGTAGATCCTAAAGTTTCTCATGAAGTTACAACAAATTGCTAATAATTAGCAACTAAAAAATCAACTCAATTTTTTTCCAAGATCTTATCAAAACCAATCAAACTAATCTTATCCGTGGTTCCAAGATTCTCTCCTTATCCAAAATGCTTGGTAATGATCCAAATCTATGAAAAATCTTGATGGTTGAAGATGGATTTTCATGGATGAACAAATCCATACGTAACTGTTTTAGCAGCAATAAAACACCAATTTCTCAAAAAGTACGACCTCGATTTTTGAGATATTTGTAGGATAGGTTGATATTGATTTAATAATGCCTCATATGAAAAATATCAAGTACCCACTTCGTGGATCTTCCATAGGATCACTGTATCGACAACTGTCATGAAGGAACAACAACTGGCCTGAAATTGTTTCTGTAAAATCATCAAACTCATCTATGTTTCAAAGATAAATGCAAAATATCTTAATTTTCCAATATTTAATCATAATTTGCATGAAATACTAAAGAAATGCAATGGAAATTAGGTTAAGCCCAAAACCAAGATAGAAGCATTAAAATAGGCTAATGGAGGGTTATGGGCAAACAATAAAGGATAATAAGGGATTACAAGTAGGGAAAAGAGGATGTAAAACAATGAAAATTCCATGACCCAACACATTCATTTGACTCGTTAGGTATAAGGAGGTTACTTAAGATTAACTTGGTATAATATGATGGTTATATGTGTTTTCTAGTGTATTTTTTAATGTGCTTTGACGCTTAAGTTATCTAATGATATAAATTTTATTTTGTATATAAGTGATTTAACTATACTCATATTATTGGTATTCATGATAATTAATCTATTTCTTATCACCTCATTGGTCCATGATATCTATTTAAAGTTGAGGGAAGGCTATTTGTTAGTGACATCAATCTAATACTGTGTGCATGTTGAATAGTAGAATGTTATACTAAATGTAAACATTTTTTTTAATAGTGATACACTTGTTCTTGCTTCAAGGATGTTTCCCTTTTTCTTTTCTTTTTTCACATAAATCTTAGTGTGTATGTATTTGATATGTGTGAGTTATTCTTGTCATGTGCATTTGGTTAACCATATGTGTTTCCCGATATAGTATTTGAGCACTTGTAAATAGATCTAGGTATCTCATGACAACTACGAATCAAGACATGTTTGTAATTTTCATGATCAAAGCCAGTAGTTGTGTTGACTATTAAAAGTTTTTCAAAACTCGTCTTTTGGTTATGTAATCAAATTTCTAGAGCACTCGATCTCTTAAATATTTGAACTCATTGTTATATTTCAAAAAAATCTCCACATTGTGGAGACAACCGCATCATGAACATCCATTACAATTAAATATACCGTTTCGTTTTGCCAAAAAAAATGCCCTTGGTTTGCCTCAAATTAAATAATTTTTCAATGTGGTTTGTGGTCGTTCACTTAAAATTGGTGCTCTTTAACATTTGTCCCAAGGTTCTTATTACTTATGTACTTTTTCGAGAGCCAAGGTCTACATTGTTTTGCATAGGTCATGGCCACCTTTCCTATGCTATTTTTGGTCAACCACACGTTAACTTCAGGAGCCACACCCTTGAGTAGTTACCTTGTGGGCACTAAAACGATTGAGGTATTGTTACTTGCTATCAAATCTTTATGTCTTCTAAAAAGTCGATGAAATTTATACATTTCACATAGCTTACATCTATTAGGATGAGCGTGTTTGCACTTTATTTTTACTATACTTTTAATATAATGTTAAATTGTATAAAGGCAAAGAAACCAACTAGTTGCACCGAGAGTAACCAGGTGCTTACAACTCAGTATATGGGAGATGTTGTAACGTGTAATGTTGTGTAATGTTTTACGTAGCATGAAGTTTGCATAAAAAAATGCAAGTAATGTCAGCTTAAACAAAAAATTAAATTATATTGATTTGATCTTAAACCTAAATATATCAAGCCCTAAGACGGATCAAATATCTTGAGGTGTATTTTTTTCCTAATGCGTAAAAAAATTAAGATAAAAAGAATTTACACCTCTATAAATATTGGATCCCACTTGGTGCTTGATAGATCCAAAATTAAGATGGATCTATGCTATTAATATTCCATATATCCCAAGATTTCCAAACGTGAATGAGGGAGGAAAGAACAAGATGTTGTTTATTAATGGGGTGGCAGGAGTGGGGGGGGGATCATAAATGATCTTGATGGGAAAATAGTGAAATCTTTTGCTTGGGAATTAGGAAGGAAAACAAACAATCAAGTAAATGGTTGGTTCTTTTGCAAGGTTTAGAGATATCGGTTGATTTAAATATCTCAAGCCTCATAGTCTTCGGTGACTCAAGGATAGTAATTCAAAAGATGGGAAAGCCACTCAAGGAGAACTCTACCTCCTGTGGTAGAATTCAAAAGCAGATATGGAATCTACCTCTCCCAGCTCTGTGGATTTTCTGCATGTCAAGCATGAAAATAATGAGCCAAAAGACTGAAAAGCAAATCAAGGGGCTTGGCTCGAACAAGGAACAATAATCTTTGATGAAGAATGCTCGACAAAGAAATGGATGGCATGACAATATACAAAAGAATCATAGGTATTGAAAGGTTGTGTCAACATGGAAATAAAAGCTATGTTGAATTAGTAGTTATCCATGGTTTGCATGGCCTAGGAAAAAGTATTCATCACCACAAGGTGAACCCATCCATGTTGATTTGTGGGTTGGGGCCTTCATGCATTTCTCCCTTAGGAAACACTCCCAAGACGAGGACCACATGGCATGATAGAGATTGTTTGCATGCAAAGACATGCGGCATAGTTATTAGGAGGGGAGATAATATTGAATGGGGCATTATGCCCTCTGGTCGCACTAGTCCTATGGACCTTAACTCAGACCAGAATCACACAAGTGAGGCTCGAACTTTATTTTTGGTCTCAGCTATATGGAATCCATTTTTTATTGTCAGTATGCAGAAGCTCTTTTTCCTGAGGGTTTCTCCATGGATAAGCTTTGTGGAGAGCAATAATTACATTATAGAATCTCCTCCATAGGAAGGAAAGGAGCCCTCAACTCTACTTTGTTGGATACACTACTACTGCAGTTCGAGGTTTTGTCATCCAATAATTTGAATCCTTAAGTTTCCATAATAGGTAGGAAAGTTAATCAAGGAACCATGGTATATTGGAGGAATATTTTGCAAGTTTTAGAGGAATTCTGGAAGAATTCAAGAAGATGCTTCAAGTGGTGCACGAAGGGGTTGGTAGTGTTCTTCAAAGGATTGTAACCTTGACCTACGAGGCGTGGCAGAATAGCAATAGACTAGGTTGTATGGAGTCACAAATTGACGACCTTGATGGAAATACAAGGGAGCATATAACATTAATGGACGAGGTTCAGAAGGACTTGGAGCTAGTGATAGAAATGTGCTAAGATCACTGTTAGCACTTAGAATTGTACCCTAGGTTACAGAGGGTAAATTCCAAGGTAACAACAAAACCAATTTAACAAAGGAATCTGGCCTCTTCCTTTCTAGATAGGGATCTCTCACTGTTTTTTAACAGAGCCAGATATAAAAGTAAAATAAAATTTCAGATTGAATTATGGTTGAAACAAGGCAAGCAAAATTGGGTTATGGAGTCATAAATACTTAAAAGAATCACATAACTGTTTGCATGGGAAATACTACAAAGGAAAGGTAGTACTCGGTTATAGTCAAAATGTTGTTGGTGTGGTGATAAAGAAGAAATAATGACAGTCCATCAATACAGAGCATCGAGGAGATGAATTCTGCATCAACTTTGGTAAGAGAGATTGGTGAATACTTAAAAACAATGGCCAGAGCATAACAATATGAATTCTGAACTATTATACACTCATTCTAGACATGAAGAAAACATAATGGCAAGTTAAATAGGAATACATGCACACAAGAAGGGAAAATACAGACTGTAATTACGATATACACATGAATCTTTCCAGTAATAGGACAACATTCGGCTCTATAAATTCATTATTAAGGTCATATCTCAAAATACACAACCCTGAACCTCACGGGTTCCAACCCCGTCTACCTCTATTGAGGGTATATTTATAGCATCACAGGCTCCCGAGACCAACCTCGAAATAGAGCCAAATTCAGTTACATTTAGCAATCAAAATCATAACAAATTCAATGATTTGGCAGATTTGCCATGATCATAAACAAAACATGAAAGCATGCTGAGACGCGCATGATGGATCAATTAGGGAAATTTGAAAACAAGGATTCAAGCTTGATTGATTGAAAATGATGGTTCAGAACCTCCTCCGACATTATGCAATAGTTTCCTTCATGTCTGCATCTTCACATGTGAAAAATCTTCTGGACCGTTGATTTTTACCTACTTAGATCCACACTATTGAAAAATGCACCATCACGCTTCATAAAGTGACCTTTGCATATCCGATTTTTGAGTGTGATATCCAATGGGGATGGGACGCGTCATTCACACACGTTTCTCATCATGCAGGCACTCTTCCGACTTTCAGCGTGCATGTTATACCAACAAAATCAATCTCCATCGTCGATCTAAGATCAAGGGTGATCTGGGTCATTGAAAGATGTGGGGCCTATCGGTTTCCGCATATTGGGAAGTATTCTTACCTTGTGGACATGTTCCTATTTTCTGCATCGTGGATCTTATACAGAAAATTTCCCCACCATTGATCTGAGGTCTGTGGAAAGAGAAAAGCGAGCTTCTACTTTTCCTCGACCAAAATCCTGTGTCTTCCACTTTCCGATGTTTTCCTTTCTGACCTTTTCTTTCCACACCATCGATTTTGTGTGGGATCTCTTTGAACCGTATATCTTGCAGATCACAGAAAGTGAGACTTTAACTTTTCATGACCAAATTCTTATGTTTTCCTCCTTTCGATCTCCTCCTCCTTGCTCTCTTCTGGACCGTTGATCTTCGTAGAAACTCTCCGGACCGTCGATCTGGCGGATCGCGAAATGCGGAATTTCAACCTTTCACAACCAAATACTTAAGTTTTCTGCCTTTTGATCTCCGACTCTCTGTTCTTTTCTGATCCACTGATCTTTGGCAGAAGCGCTCTGAGCCATAGATCTTGGACTGCGGAAAGCAAAAGTCGGGTTTTCGAAGTTTTATAACCTAAAACTTTACCTTTTCCGCTTCTGCCTCTTGCTACTTTTTGAGTCGTTTATTTGTGCGGAAGTTCTCCTTGACTGTCGAATCTTAGACAACAAAAATCAGAAATTGGGACTCTAACTTTCAAAGCCAAACTTCTTGCCTTTTCCACTTCCGCCTTTCCGCTGGACCATTGACCTTGGGCGGAAACATTCTGGACCATCGGATCCCGAACTGCAGGGGGCAGAAGTCGAGTTTTATTACTTTTTACACCAAAACTTATCTTTTTTTCCTTTTCGCTCCCGATTTTGCCTTGGCAGGAATGATTTTTGACCTTTGATCTTCTGCACTTCGCATCCCAGCTGTCCATTTCCTGTTATAATTCAACTAAGGGCATATTTCTTCACTTACATGCATTTTCAAGGTTGAAAAACATAATTCCTTAAGTGTTTGGCATTCCAAATCTAGAAATGTCCCTTTAAACATCTGCAGACCCTCATCAACATTCTTTAAGGTCCTATGATATGAAAATTTAAACACCTTATTCATCCTTTTATTGGCCAAATCCCTTATCAATTGTTTATCCCAAAAATGTTGCTAACAACTAGCTCCAACTTGGGATGCTATCCTCCTTGCGAGGTAGCAAAGAACCCCATAGACTAGGTGCCAAATCCATTGGGAAGCTCCCAAGATTTCCTGAAATTCCCAACATGCTTTGAAAACAAAAAACTAAACTCATGCTGAAACAAATTGAAAAATTACAGAAAGAAATGCTCACCATGTCGAGCTTATTCATAGCTACCTACCATACTTACCAAGCATCAATGCTCAGTCAAGTAAATTCTGACTTCCAGTGAAGCCAATCAAGCAAATGATTCCATAAACCAATTTTCTCCTCATGCTTGATAAAAAACATAGATGAAAGACTTAATGGAAAAAGGTTATGGTAAAGAAATTGATCTTTAATATAAAGACATAACCATCCATTACCAGTGCAAAACTTCTCCATGTATTCTGCCACTTGATCATGACAACCTGCAAAAATTTCTATTAAGTGGTTGTCATGACAAGGATACTCCAACTGCAACTCTCCTAGCACTCTGCCAAAATTCTCTTCAAGAAAACCATGCAAGGAATGCTCCTGACCATTTGCAAATGAGACATCAACTTCTTCATCTAAAATATTAGAATTTAAAACCTGATTCGTTACAAGTGTTTCAAAGAAACTATCATTATGTTTTTCCATAGAATCAAGCAAAGTAATTTCTGAATCTAAAAAACATAAAAAAGTATCCCATTTGGAGTCCTCCTCTTCTTCTTGGTGATCCAATCCATTATTGTAGTCTGCTGTTTGAGGTGCATCATCCAAGTGGCCATCTTCACATTCATTATATCTAGGCATGCTGAAATCTTCTTTAAAAATATCACTAACACAGTTTTCAACATGCTGATTGCACTCTTCATAAGGAAAATTAGGATGACTCTCTTCATGTACATCACTAAGATGATTATCTTCTTGCTCATAAAAAGAAGGATTGGAATGTGGAGGAGGTTCTAGTTGTTCACCCTTCTCATCTTACTCCTTGTGATTTAACCTTCCATGGAAAACTGTTGTTTCTTCTATAGGCTAGGATTGATGGCATGACTGTTTTCCCTTTTCATTATCTATTTATGAACATGTCATATCCTCAAGTTTTTGTGCTTGCTTAGAGATTTCAAGCATATGTCTCAACAATTCAAATGAAGCATAGCACAAAGGAAATCTATCACTTTCAACACAACCACTATCTTCTCTGTTCTCAGCCTTTTGACCTTGAATTGCAATAGAGTTTTCTTCATTAACAGGCCTTGAACTTACAAAATCTACAACTGGTCTTTGAAGAAATAGCTGCTGTAAAAGGGGGATTTTTTATTGAACAGAGGCATCCTCCTCTTGTGGCAAAATTTCAGGAGTTGAATAATATGAGGAAGGATTTGATTGACAGTTCCAACTTCTCTCTTGGTCATACAAAGATATACAAGAATGTTGCAAACTATCATCAGTTTTAGGGAAAGAAAAATAGCTGGTGGAATCAGAGTTTTGGCTTATGTAAACTTTAGTCAAGGAATACACTACCACATGTTGGGAATTTTCTGGAATAGCATGGCAATTGGTTTGCCTTTCTCTTTGAGCTGAGTATTCATGTAAGATCTCTGAAACCTCTTCATCCATATACCGATCATCACCGCATTTGTCTTTCACATTTTCAATTAACTCTTTATTGTGTGTGCAATCGTATTGAATTGACAACAGAGAAGGATACTGATCTTTGAAATGTTCATTAAATACTATATGAAAGTCTTTAAGAGAGGATAAACTTCTTGATGGTAATCCCTCATACTATGACCTTGCATTTTATTCTAAACTAGCCATGAACATTTCACGAACATTTTCATTAAAAAATCCTCATGTAATTCAACTCCCAACTTATGTATATGCTTATGAAATCTAAACAAATGAATGCCAGCATCATCATTCTTTTGATATTTGAATCTTGGAAGATACGTTAGCCAATCTATATTAGGTATTAGATTTGGAAAACCAGGAATGTGAGCATGATTCATAGACCTTCTAGATACAGAACCCATCTTGATGATGGAGAAACTAAATCAGTTCCTCAAACTTTGCAACCTCTTTGACAATGGAGATGCTGTAGAATATTATAAAGATAGGATTCTTTGTATACGGAGTTGCTAGGTGAAAGGGGTACGGCCTTCTTGATGTTTGACCATTGTTCACCATCAACAGTTAGATCTAAAACTTTGTCGTTCATACTTAGGGAAGATATAAACCCTCCTCTCCATATCGGTCCTTCTTTCTACGCATCTCCCCAATGGAGTCACCTTCTAGAAGTTTTGAGTGGAGTCGCCAGGGCAAATTATACAACCTTTTTCAAATGCAGGAGTCTTTGTTTTCCCATAGAAACCATTTCTTCTTGGAATCTTTGTCGTTTTTCCCATGGATGATTTGCACTTTCATCCCCGACAACGGCGCCAATTTGTTAACACTCAGAATTGTACCCTAGGTTGCAAAGGGTAAATCCCAAGGTAACTACAGAACCACTTTAAGAAAGGAAGTTGGACTCTTCCTTTCTAGAGAGGGATCTCTCACTGATTTTTAACAGAGCCAGATATAAAAGTAAAATAAACTTTCAGATTGAATTGTGGTTGAAACAAGGCAAGCAAAATTGGGCTATGGAGTCACAAATACTTAAAAGAGTCACAGAAATGTTTGCATGGGAAATACTACAAAGGCAATGTAGCACTCGGTTACAGTCAAAATGTTGTTGGTGTGGTGATAAAGAATAGAGAATGACAGTCCATAAATATAGAGCATCGAGGAGATGAATTTTGCATCAAATTTGGTAAGAAAGATTGGTGAATACTTGAAAACAATATCCAGAGCATAAAAATATGAATTTTGAACTATTATACAGTCATTCCAGATATGAAGAAAACATAATGGAAAGTTAAACAAGAAGACATGCACACAAGAAAGTAAAATACAAACTATAAATACGATATACACATGAATCTTTGCAGTAACAAGCCATCATTTGGCTTTGGAAAGTCATTATTAAGGGAAGATCTGAAAATACACAACCCTGAACCTCACGGGTTCCAACCCCGTCTACCTCTATTGAGGGTATATTTATAGTATCATAGTTTGCCGAGACCAACCTTGAAACAAATCCAAATTCAGTTACATGTAGGAATCAAAATCATAACAAATTCAATTATCTGACAGATTTGCTACCCATTACTTCTCGTAAAAAATCAAAACACTAATTAATAAATGATATGGAAATCCCATAGGGAAATCAAAATCAAAGAAATTAATTATGAAGATTCGAGCCCATTATTTTGATGAGATAAAGAAGTCCTAATGTAAGACAAAGATTCATGAAAACTGGGATGAAAACAACCCCCAAAATTCTTGAGAATTGGAATTTTTTTTTTTTTTGGGGGGGGGGGGGGGGGGTTTAAAAACCTCCCCCAAAAGTCCCAAGAATTGGACTTTTGGGGGCGGTTTTTAAACCCCCACCCAAAAAATTCCAATTCTTAGGACTTTTGGGGGTGGTTTTTAACCCCCCCCGCCCCCCAAAAGTCCAATTATCAGGACTTTTGGGGGCAGTTTTTTAACCCCCCACCCCAAAAAGTCCAATTCTTAATACTTTTGGGGGCGATTTTTAAACCTCCCCCCCAAAAAAATTCTAATTCTCAGGACTTTTGGGGTGGGGTTTAGAAA
>LPNX010511987.1:972689-983998 GCA_001517045.1 Pseudotsuga menziesii | reverse complement strand
TTTTTTTTTGGGGGGGGGGGGGGGGGGGATGTTGGAAAGCCCCCCCTAAAGGTTTACCTGATAGTTTTTAAAGGTAGAAGTATAATTCAAATATCATATGTAGTATACTATATAGTAGGATCACTAAAAGAAAAACGTCCAAGCATAGAAATAATAGACATAATATTTAGACCTAGGAAACAACAAGGGATAAATCACAACAACCTTGTGATAGAGATCTTAGTTCAAAGTTCAACATACATCCAAATACATAGTAATCAGATTCAATTTCCGGGGTAGGTGCATGAGCAATAGGCCTCCCTTTATCCAAGCAATGGGTTGGCCTTAGACCTGGTAAATTGAAGAGTGCAAAGGTGGTGTATCAGGATGGTAATTGTTAGAGTGCAAAGGCTGCGTATGGGGGAGGGTTATACCTGTCTATAGTTACCGGGTTATGCCTTAAGATTATACCTTCGGTCAATTACCTACTAGGTTATACCTTGAGTAGGCAGAGTAATAATAGTTACCTTAGTCTATAGTTATCTCCTCGTTGTTCAATAAATGGATTCAGTTAAGTGAGTCGGAGCATTAAGTAAGTAGCAAGACACAACGATGAAATAAATGAATATGGGTAACTAGAGCACGAAGAAAGGAATCCACTATAATCACTGGAATCTAAACTCCTAGCACCATTGGGAAACACACGCCCAAGCCCATCGAAACTCATCGGATCAATCATCGGAATTCGTCACACTCCTTCAAAGATAAGGAACCCCAAAAAATACTTCTTCTAACTGGTAGCGAACTTCTTCCTTGAGTGGAGTGAACCTGGTTAGGTGAAAATGAGTGACACACCTTGTTATTTATAGTTGACTTTATGTTTGATTGTTCACTTTAACCAGGGCCAACTTGCACACTTAATCTGGTCTGACTTGTCTTTTATGCATAATAATCATTGTTTATTATTGTATTTTTTAAGACCGACTTCATGAGGATGACTCACACAACTACTACATCAACAATCCCTCTTAGCCAGGGAATAATCATCATACTATAACACTGCGCATGGATATCATTTTTAAATCAAAACTATCTCTAACATCTCTATATCATAAGCAAGTTTTTCCAACACAATATCAGTCCATCAAGAAGTGTCAACAACTCAACCCAGTCCATCTAGGAGTCAATATGCACCAACTCAACCTTGTCCATTGGGGAACCTACATATAAAAAATCAACTTATTCTATCAAGGAGTCAACAACTCAACCTAGTACATTGGTGGGTCCACATACACCAGCTCAATCCATTCCATTGGAGAGCATACATGTAATATGCGCTAGTATGAACTAGTATGCACTAGTTATATGCACTGGTATCTCCACCCCATCACAGGGTTTCTTAGATATCTCCCCACTCCGTCTAAGAGTGTCTAGGATAATGCACTAAATTTCTCCATCACATCACATGACATCCAAGATATCTCCCCACTCAGTCATAGAGTGTCCAGGAGCATGTGTTGGTCTCTCCATCTTTTCACAGGATGTCCGATAGATCTCCCACTCCATCACAAAGTGTTTGGGAGTATGTAGTGGCCTCTCCACCCCTTCATAAGGTGTTCAAGAGATATCCCCACTCTATCATAGAGTGTCTGAGAGAATGTTGTGGCCTATCCACCCCTTCACAGGGTGTTCTAGAGATATCCTCACTCCATCACAGAGTGTTTGGGAGAATGCAATGGCCTCTCTACCCCTTCACAAGGTGTCTAAGAGATCTCCCCACAACACCATAGAGTGTATGAGACAATGCAGTGGTCTCTCCACCCCTTCACAGGGTATCCAAGAGTTATCCCCACTTGTTCACAAAGTGTCAGAGAGAATGTCATTATAAAATAATCCTTTCCTCTCAATGAGGGAGTTAACATGGGACTAAAATCCCCACTCCATCATAGAGTTACCGGGAGAAGGTACGGTCCCATTTTTAGTCATTTTGGGACTATTATCTCCAATCTACCATAGAGTTTCTAGGAGAATTCAATGCCCCATTCTGAATGATCTACTTTTATCCAAGTCATGTGACTAATACTGGGAGAATGTTTGCTTGTTGTTGCATACATTCATCTTCACAAATGGCACATATGGCACATGTGGGCCAAATATTCATTTGCATGGGTAATGTGGTGTAGTGAGATCCATCATTGATGCACACAACCTCAACTTCGGATGTGGCTTTAATAGAAGAATACATAATTTGTTTTTTTAATAAAATTCTTTTTAAATTATTATATCGCATAAAAATGGAAAAATCACAGATTGATATCGAAGAGATGTTATCTGAAAGAGTCCTCGCTCCTCGGGGATGAGGCCCACAGATTGAATGGACTGGAGAAGTCGAGCGAGCCTGCTAAGGATACAACCAAGAAATGGTCTATCAATGATAACATTAATTTGGCCAATGTAGTCTTGGCATCTTCTACAGGAGGCCAAGTTAATATGGCCAGGTTGTACGAGAAATCCAAAGAAACCGTTAAAAATGAATGCCATGGCGAGATCTATGAAAATATGAGGCATATGAGATCTAGATTTTGGACTATTGAGTCTAAGATTAGGGACACAAAAATCTCAGAGGAGTTTTTCCCTACAAGAGCACACACAATGGGGAAGTTACCGATGATCCACTTGAAGAAGAAGAAGAAGAATATCATCAACATGAAGAAGAAGAAGATAACAATGGAGAAACAACATAAAAACTCCATCTAGGGTTTCTTGCAACCATGATGAAGATTTTATTCTCATTCAGATCGAGGTCAAGGCTCTAGTTTGTAAGGTGAAGAATACTGTACAGACCATGCTTGATGATACTGAGGCTAAGATAGAGGGTTTGATTGATAGTGTTTTTAAGTGTGTTGTTCTTGCTTCCCAAGTTCAGTCCCTTGGGAGTGAGACATGAATTGGGAGCTTCGTTTGTTTGAGCTTTTCCAGGAGAATGAAAGAGTTGGAAGGTGTGCGTTCTCTTAGGGATTTTTCTGGGTTACATGAAGCAGAAGCCAAAGGATTGCAACAAAAATGGCACAAACATCATATTGAGGAGCTTAAAACCTTTTTTGGATGCTTGGAGTTGCTTCAAGAGGAATGTAAGTTATGCATAAAAGACCTATAAACTACAAATGTCAGTCATAATTCATAAAACACAAAATTCCTTATTATTTTGAAAAGATTTATATTTCTTCTGTTGTTGTATTAGCTTCTAATCAATCCTACAGACCTATACACAAATTCAGGTTTAATTCCTTTGCTAAGCCATACTTTTGAGCATATTATAGAGGTGGCTTATGCTTGTTAATCTTGTTGAACTATTTGAATACAGGGTGATATGCATATCATGTGCTTTATCAAAGGATCTACTTTTCATATTTTAGTTTTCATATACACTAATAGGATGGGATTCTTGGTTATATTTCATATTTGTTAGTTGAATCACATGACAAGAAAGTTGAATCACCATGTTTGTTACTACAATAGTAGAAATAATAGGGAAGAAGAGCATATAAAAGAAAAAAAATGTGTATTGATATTCTTAAGAGTACAAAACAATTTCACCATTCACAAAACATCCCATTATATAAAAAACGCTCCCAAAATGGAATATTTTGAAAAATTAACTTTCTTTGCCAACTACCCAATCCCAAAGACCCAGGATTGATCAACCTGTCATTGAGCAACATGAATTTTCACTAGAGAACAAATATAGTATCCATGAACAATATAATTGTATGTTCCATTTTTGCAAATAATGATAGAAATATCCAATTTCCTATAATTTGAGTATGAATTAATGACCATGGTGTGAAAGGCATAACATGGCATGAATCCTGCCTTCATGTCATGTTAGAGATTTAATGCCATATCCAATTTCCATCCTTCAGAGAGGTAAATGTACTCACAAAGTGTCAAAATAAAACTACTTGGATGTCCATGTAGACCTTCATAGTCATGTCTGATGTTTCCACCTTACACAACAAGTCAACAATATATGTAAATATTGAGGAATTCGAGAAGAATCATTTAATTTTCATTTCTTCAAAAATTTTGATAGTTGTATCAAGTCCATTAGATTTTTCCAGCAGTAAAATCATCTCAAAAGTGTATGCAACATGAATGCAAACTGATTTTTCCAATGTTGGGTACATCTAAAGTGTCTTATATGAGAATAATATATTCAGAAACATCTTACAACTTGACAAAGGAGTTATATGTTTCTTTGTTAGCCTGAGTCCCAACTTCTTTCATTTGTTTAAGGCAGCTAAAATCTAGTTCTTATTTGTCAGCTATTGAGTAGTATCATATCACCTTATTCATATTGTGTGCACTAAGTGCTACAACACTCCTTTACCTGTATATTCAAGTAGATATTGAATGCCATCAACTTTGCAATCTTATCAAACCATCCAAAAAATAATAATGTCTGCTCAATTGGAGTACACCAACTTTTCCTATTTGCACAATTGAACAAACCCAATGCTGCATCCACTTTGTTGAGGATTTTTAGGACACGATTGGTATGCATCATGCTTGAGAAAAATGGAACTGATTCAACTGAATTTCTATTTTAGGATATCATTTTCTATTCCTTATGATGTTTAGTATCTTGGAAGAAATTTCTACATTTGTGAAGGCCCTCTTCACACCACCTCTAGAGTATGATCATTCTCCCTTTGCTTAACAAACTTTATTCCATTTATATATGTAATTATCTCATGTCTCATCTCTAAATACACAGTTTTATTAGTCCAATCAAGATTTTACTCCCTTGAAAATTTCCCAAAAAGGTCACACACAAAACCCTTGCAATTAAGGTTTCTAGGGAAAAACATAAAGTATGGAGACTCATATTCACACGTTTTATCCCAAGTTTATTAAATAAGGCCATGTAAGGTGTCTAAAATAGATGCAACATAAAATACGACGACATCAACCAACGGAACTCTAAAATTTGGGCTTCCAGTCGGATTTTACTTGTGTTAAAATGCATTTTTTTTGTTTTTTTCATAGTGGCCCAATACCCATCGGATTTTTGACACCCAATAGAGATGGCCATCTGATTTTTGACAATAATTGTCAATTATATACAAAGCTCATGGATCCCCAGTTTATAAATTTCATGGATCGCGGTCAGTTTTGCTACTATACCCAATTATCGGGTTCTACACGAGATGTTTGGCCCTTAGAGGGCATATTAGGTTGGGTGTATGAACTGAATCTCAGAAATCCATAGGCAACAGTCTCATAGCCACTGCAAGAAGCTATAGGTAGTGATAGAAACACCTTCTTGCAAAACCTTCTGCGCAGTTGCTTTACCTCCAACATTCCCACCCGCAACTTCACTGTGACATTCCCAAAGAATATCCGGCCTTTCATGGTCTAAGACACATCGACAAAGAATGTTGTATGTTCTGAGCTTGTATAACTGTCTTGCGATGAGTTGATAGTTCGTGGTTCTAACAACCACATTCCTCTTCTGAGTGGCAAAGTAGTCAGCATGGAAGGTGATTAATATACACCAATAGACAGAGGCACATGGAGAGGAAGTCATCTCGATAATAGATCCATCCATACTTGGCAATGAGCTATCGACCTGGAAGGAATGTTGACTCTCGTCCCAGCCATCGAAGGACATAAATTTTTTCCTTCTCATGGATTCCCAATATTTGTATGGAGCCAGAAAGTTGCGAGAATAGAACCATGATAAATCCCCTTTTTATGCTTTCTCTACCCTAATTTTACAAACAAGACCGATCGACTTCTATGGGATCTCAATCAAGTGGGTTCAACGATGGATGGAGACAGAGCTTGTGGGTAAATCTGAAATTGAACTGGTGGAAAATGAGCTTGATCTAGGGAGATAAGGCACTAATACATTTGGGAGGATTTTTCCACGAAATACTTCCACATTGTGAACTTGTGGATTAATACTTTAGTTTTTTTATCATGGTGGAAAAACCATGGAAATATCGACGTTTTTAATTTTCAATGAACTTTCGTCTCTATATCGACGATATATGGATATCTTTTCACACCCGCGAAACCAATGCCAACTTTCAATGTCTCTTGGCTGTTTACACGTGGGTCAATTTGTAATGGAATTAATAATTATCCTTGGTGAGTTAGAGCATGATTCTCTTTTTGCTGAAGCTTCACAACTCTACTCAGATTTAAAATTTTAATTTGGTTTTACAAATCTGTTGGGTCTGGGTGAAGGGGTACCCTGTCTAAAAGAAGTATTTTATTTATAAAAATGATCAACCAGCTGCATCAACTGCCTCCCAGTCCCTCTATGACAAGAACACAAAGTGTTTGTGGAGTCTCTAGGCTAAAAAATCAATCCTCCCATCCTTGAAAGCGTAATGTGAGAATGTGCATGGAATCGTCCGTCCATTGTACTGCCTGACTCATGCATTTTCAGCACATTTGCTATAGTTGTGATTGATTGAGCCCAGATTTCTTTATCAACCATATCCAAAACTAGAGAGATAAACCATACTTTGCAACAATCATATAGCCGTAAATTCATAAAAGGTAAGCATGCATCCTTTTTGGGGGGATACAAACTAACATTGAGGCTCAAAATAACAGTTGTATTCTTTGTGTCATGTACCTTACGAATTAATTTAACAACCTTGCAACTCCCTCCTTTTATTTAAACTAGAGTAATTGCAACAAGAGGGTCCCGTCAACAATAACTCTAGGCGATTCATTTTTTTTATAGACTCGATGCTCCACTAAGCTATTGTTCGTTAACACAGTGTTAATCGCTTTCCATTGTAGAAGGACAAATTTCATTTGGACCATTTGGACCACCTAATGTTCCAATGCCCAAACTATCAAGGTCTCCTTGTGAGTAAATCAAAGGCCATTGCACAACACTTGTTGGCATCAATGAAAAATTCAGTCTGTTAGACACAATGATCACTGAGAGGGGGGGGGGGGTGAATCAGTGAGCTAAGTCTTCAACTCAATTTCAACTTTTTCTACCAATATTATATCATTATTTCAAAATTTCTTCAACAACATATTTATCAAAGAACAATATCAACTAGGCACATGTCATTCAAAAATTAAATATGTCACTATCAAGACATTGCACAAGGGATACAAGATATAGTTTTGTAATATTTATATAAGTGGAGACTTCAATATCCAATATGGGCTACAACCCATAAGGTGGCACCACCCACCAGAATGGTTCAGTTAGCTACAACCGATTCAGATGCTACTGTTATACCAAAATCTTGTCACCACCATGTGATAAGACCTTTGACTTACATACTTGCCCTTAATTCTAGCACTTGGAGTGGAAACCCATGTTGTTTGTCAATCTTTCATAAAAATACTCAGCATCGTGCTTTCCTCATTATCCAGGAGCGGTACCTCCCTCGCACCTCTTGTATCTTGTTTACCATAAGAGGTTCCACCACTTATAGCCTTTGGTCCATAAGCATTTTTAACCTAAACCACTTTGTCATAAGAGCCAAAAGGAAGTACCCTGGGTAAAATGGGAAAAAGAGAGGTTTCTTGAGGCTTCTAGATCATGAGCCTCGTGTCCTCTCTTATCCCTAAAATTGTGGGTCAGTTGAGCTCGAGATCCCCCATCATAGGATCTTAAAGGCCACCTCATCCACAAATCTCTCAACCGTTCCTATCCATTGAGCCTTATAAATACAAGCTCATGTCCATGGTTGAGGGGGAGAACCATAGAGGTATTGTTATGCTGTTGGATTGACCACTTGGCCCAAGCCATTGGAGAGCATAGAGAGCAAAGTTGGAGCTTATGGGGATGAAGTGTTGGTTTCATGGAGATGCATGTCGACACTAAGGATTAATTGGTTGTAAACTTCTCCATTGGAAGAAAAAGAAGCAACTATCTTCCCTTGATGGTGCTCATTCTAAGAGAAAGCCCAAAAAACCCAAGTTCCCTTGTAAGCTTTGTAAGGGGGACCACCTTTTTAAGGAGTGTCTCGGTCTCTCCCATGTACAAGAAGAGTGGTCTAAAAGATCCAAACCGTCTGTGTCATCAACCTCTAATAATCATGTTGACGATACTTCCTCAACCGGTGACCCATTGGTAAAAGGTCGTAAGGGTAAAGTCTTGTATCCTTGTTTGATATGCAAGGCTATGCATCGTACTTTTCTTTGTCCAAGCATGGATGAAGCTTCGTGTTGGTTGGAAAATATTACTGACCATCAACAGGTGATTCCAACAAGTGATAGTAAGCTATCCCTTGATTCCTCACTAGTTGACCAAGTGATCAATTCAGTTTCATCTATAATTGATCCCACTCTTCCTTCAAAGAGTGAAGTGGTCGATTCGACATCATCTCCACCTGATCCCACTCTTTCCTTTGACTGGAGTAACCTAACAGAGTCTCGTCTTCATTCGAGTGTTCCTTTCCAGACAGTTGTGAATTTTATTGCTAGGAGGATACTTCGCACTATTGTTGATGAAGGGGCTTCCATTAGTATTCTATCCTCAAGTGCTTGGCAAGCTTTAGGTTCTCCTTAGCTTGTGCCATCCATCAATCAGATACTGGATTTTCATCGTAGGCCTACTGTACCTTTAGGGACCCTTCCTTATTTTCTTATTACATTAGGAGGGAAAATTGTTTGTATTGATGTTATGGTGGTCCAAGGTCGTTTAGATTTCAATCTACTCCTTGGACGTTATTATGTTTATGCCATGAAAGCCGTAGTGTCCACACTCTTTAGAGTTATGTATTTTCCCCATGACGGGAAGATTGTGACCATTGAACAAATTTCCTTTGTTACACCTCACCATCGCATCACTCCTAGTAATCAGACTGCCTTGAATGTGCCACATGTTCTTATGGCTCTTTCCCCTTCTATTTAGCTTCTTCCCATCATAGGTAAAATGGGGGGTCATGGCTCTAGTCTATGGATATCATAATGGAGTTAAGATGCTAGCTTTTATGAAATGGGGAAAACCTACCAACCTCTGGATATCATGTTTGGGAGGAGTAGGTTTTAGAGCATAGTTTACTTTTGGTTTCAGGCTCGTTAAAAAATAAAACCACTCCTTAAGCATAGTTTACCTTTGTGGTTTCAAACTTGCATAAAAATGAAACCATGTGTTGAGCAAAGTTCCCATTCTATGTCAAGCTCGTTAAAAAATGAAATGGATTTCCTTAAGCATAGTTTACCTTTTGGTTTCAAGCTTGCATAAAAATGAAATCATTTTTGAGCAAAGTTCCCATTCTGTGTTAAGCTCATTAAAAAATGAAACAGATGCCTTTGAGCAAAGTTCCCATTCTATGTCAAGCTTGTTAAAAAATGAAATGGATCTCCTCAAGCATAGTTTACCTTTTGGTTTCAAGCTTGCATAAAAATGAAACCATTCCTGAGCGTAGTTCATTTTCTATTTCAAGCTCGTTAAAAAATGAATTAGGTTTCCTTAAGCATAGTTTACCTTTTGGTTTCAAGCTTGCATAAAAATAAAACCATGTTCCAAGCATAGTTACCTTCTATTTCAAGCTTGTTTAAAAATGAAACAGATCCCCTTCCCTTGAGTCAAGTCATCCCTTTAGTGTTAGAACTTGAACCTTCTTTTCTCCCACCCGATTCTCGTTCTTCCTACCCCCTTGCTGAACATTTTCACATTAGTAACCAGGTTTTTAGGTTGTGTATGGAAGAAGAATCATCAAATGAAACGAAGTTTGGGGGCATGTCGAGCTGCTAGAAACCATGCTAGGGGTAAGATTCACTAGCAATCATGCTGGGGGCAAGATTCCAACCTCTGTATCTCATGTTAATGGGATTTTTCAGGCATAGTTTGCCCATTGGTTTTGAGCTTGCGTAAAAATGAAACCAATCTTCGAGTGTTCTTTCAACTGATCTTCGAGCTTGTTAAATAGAGTAAGATGGTGTTGAGCTTACTTTTCATTTTTTGCACTCTGGTTAAAACATGAAAAGTGGTTTGAGCTTAGTTTATTACTTTTTCGTGCTCTGGATTCAAACATGAAAAAGGTTAATAGAGTCTTCTTTAAGCTCTTTTTGGACTCTTAAAATGTGAAAAGATAGTCGAGCGATCTTGTCTTCTTCACGCTCATTAAATCATTTGAAGAGTCATCTTTTCGATGGTAGGTTATCTCTTTTTTGGTTTGGATAGAATATTTACGAAAAAGGAACACTCCGGCCAATCATGACTAGAAGAGTTCTCTAAGGTATGAGTTTACACATTTTCGGGCCTTAGAGACTAAATCATACGAAAAAGGACCCCTTTGGAGTCTTCTTCCATAATTGTTCAGACTCTCTAAACATGAACGATACCGAGTTTTCTTTCATTGGACTCGTTAAATTAAACATTGAGAGACCCGTTTTGGGGGACGAACCCCTCCTCTCTCAGGTTCGTAAAACATATGAGTTTGGACTTATCTTCGGACAAGCTATACTGAGTGTTTGTTACCCTATTTGAACTCGTAAAACCGAAAATAGGCACTCATCGATCATGATCGGGAAAATGGGAAGGGAATCATTTTGCAAATAAATGGTAGCAGTTTGTCGTTACCTTTAAACATGGCACTTGTCTGCATATCATGTTAGTCAATTGGGTATTCAGCTAATCTCCATGACGATCCACTTTCATGAGTCATGCCACTCCTTTGAGTCTTTCAAAAGAATGCATTGTCCATTGTTGCATTGCGTGTTTGTCCCGTCCAGTCATGCTGCCAATTCTTGTGTCATGTCACCCAATGTTCAAAGGGAATTTGAAGAAGTTTTACCCCTGCAGTCAACACAGTCTTTGTGTTAGTACTTTTGAGTTAGTCTTATGGTTACTACATTCACATCATTCTAGAACTATGTTTCGAGTTTCATTTCATCAATTTGGGACTCATCATGGCCCTCCTTCGACGAGACTATTCCCGTCAACATCAGCTCATCATCTAGGAAATAGTCTTAGAAACAATACTTAGTACCTTTAGATCTATATGCCTTAATGACAGATTCTCTCGCTCTCGACATAGGTTCACATCATTGACCTTTGATCGATAGAATCGACTGGGTGTTCGACATCAGGACATCTATTCACACTTAGTAGATTGTACTAGGGTACCTTGGGAATCATTGGCATCAAGGGTGATTGTATAAATTCAGGCCTGCAGTAGATTAATTTCACTCACAGCAATTAACAATTGATCATGCAAATTATCAACAATGGAGACTGAATATGGAGCTGTAACACAAAATTATATTAACTGAGTGTACAATAGCCAACCCTATAATAACATAGGCTGCTGAATATATAGAATACATGATTAAAT
>LPNX010511987.1:925245-969485 GCA_001517045.1 Pseudotsuga menziesii | reverse complement strand
GTCTTGTTCCTGTGTGAGAGATTCCATGAAATATGCAAGGCTAGGCATCTTCTAGGTTCGAGCTGTGAGTTTTGTGGCATAGAAGGTCGAAACAAAGACTAAATAATCAGCCCTAGCTTCGAGAGGATGGACAATACGAGCTGCTCATCTTTCTTTTCAATATCACACTGTTTCAGCTGCAAAACTAGTGCTTTGAACTTGGAGAAATATAGCTGCAGGGATTCAAAATTACTGGGACTCAGGGAAATCAATTCATTTTCGATCTGGTGTCCCCTCATCTCATCTGTCTTTCCAAAGAGTTCAGAAAGTTTCTCCCATACTTGATCCGGTGAAGTCAATCCATCGAGATGGAAAAGGAGGTCTTGGGAAATACTGAGACATAGGAGGCCATAGGCCTCATCTCTCCGATTGTGCCATTTGATCTTCTCTGCAGCAGCATTGGGCTCTGCTTCTGTAGCCATAGTCACCCTGTAGAGGCCTTTGGCTCTCAACAAGATCTCCATCTCTGCTTTCCATTCAAAAAATTTGAAAGGAGTGAGGATAGTTTTCTGTGACTCCATAGCTTTAGAAAATCTGTCCCGGCTGTCAGTAGAAGGCTCCCAGTCTTGATGTCGAACCTGCAAAACAATTTTTGGAGGAGAGTAACAACCTACAATGGCTCTGATACCATGTAGAAATTCAGGCCAACAATAGATTAATTTTACCCACAACAATATAATTTTGTTTTACAGCTCCATATTTAGAGCCTGTATCTTGTTTACCATAAGTGGTTCCACCGCTTATAGCCTTTGGTCCATAAGCATTTTTAACCTGAACCGCTCTGTCATAAGAGGCAAAAGGTGGTACCCTGGGTAAAATGTGAAAAATAGAGGTTTCTCGAGGCTTCTAGAGCATAAGCCTTGTGTCCTCTCTTATCCCTAACATTGTGGGTCAGTTGAACTCGAGATCCCCCATCATAGGATCTTAAAGGCCACCTCATCCACAAATATCTCAACCATTCCTATCCATTGAGCCTTATAAATACAATCTCATGTCCATGGTTGAGGGGGAGAACCATAGAGGTATTGTTATGCTGTTGGATTGACCACTTGGCCCAAGCCATTGGAGAGCATAGAGAGCAAAGTTGGAGCTTATGGGGATGAAGTGTTGGTTTCATGGAGATGCATGTCGACACGAAGGCTTAATTGGTTGTAAAATTCTCCATTCATCTTAATGCAAAGCTAATTTCCGTCCCACATTGGTGTTGTTGTTGATTTCACATGTAAATGTTGTTGGATTCCTTAGTCACTGACATGGATGAATAGATTATGTTTTGGTAGCTTTGATGTGTTTGCATGTTTGATCTGATTGCATGTACATAGGTTTACTGTCGAAGCGACATTCTAGGTATCTACAACATCCAGGGAGGGTCTTCATCCTTTGTCATTCATTTGTTTTGGATCTGAACCATTCAGACCAGAGGAACAACTTTTGTCCGCAGAAGGTGAAATATTCCTACTTACAGCTACAACATCCAAACAAGGTTCAACTTGTCAAAAGACCAATAAGTCTTTCCCCAGCTCCACCCAACCTCCCTATACAAATTTTAGATTACAAATTACAATTGATACATCAGACTCTTTCAAAGTTTGCCACAGGCACACACATCAAAAATACCAATCAGCAAGTCTTTATATTGTACTTAGCAAGTCATTCAACACACAACATACTGCAGCCCTGTCTCAACTCTGTCCATACACCATTAGTATCTTGTCTTCAGTACTATCCACATCATCATATAGGCTTCCAAAAGATTTAATTTAACACAGAAAAAATCATTTTTAACTTGTAAAAACAAATTTTCTTCTACTTTGGAATATTGATTTCTTCCTCATGTAATCACATGGCTAGATAGCCATTTCAACAATGAACAAGACCATATCACAAGATAAATCTATTGACACACACACAACCTCTAGCAAGCATTTAAAAATAGCTTCTCAACCTCTTTTGAACATCAAAACATATTTCATCCCATTTTGGTAGACTCCTATTTCACACGTGTGAACACTCTATGGAGACCTGAAGTCATGAGTAGATGGACAACTTACCAAAGAATGGGTCCATGAAATTTGATAAATTTACTTGCACAAAGACAACCCTTGGCGGGCATTTCCAACTGACCTCTCAAACTCTTGTTTTTAACACTTGGTCAATTTTTTTTTGTTCTCACTATGCAAAATATTATTTTTCGTATTTTTGGCTGATTGATATTTTGCATACGAGACCATGATAAGACAACCTGAAAGTATGGATGGATAGTAAGTTCACCAAGGAGAATTCCTATTCTACCTAATGAATTTTATCATCAAAATAACCCCTCCTCGCGGGCATTTCAAAATTCCTTTTCAATTTCTTGAATCTAACACAACCAATTTTCTTGTGTTTTTAAAATGCAAAATAATATTTTTCTTACTTTTGGCAGATTTATATCTTTGTCATAAAACACTTCACATGATAACTGAGACCATGGTTAGATGCACCCAACAACAAGATATAGCCTAACACTTTCATATTATTTTTCTCATCATTCTATGAGATAGGGCAGGCATTTCCCTGAGGCCACTGAGGCAGTTTTTCCAGTACTGGAATAGTGCAAAACAGCCTAAAGCTCTGTTTTAGCAGACCATTATCTTTGTCATCAAACATCTTCTTTGACAACTAATACCATGGAGAGATAGCCTCTTGAACAAGCTATAGGATGATAGTTTGAGATAATTTTTGTCATACACCTATAAGGTACGGCGGGCATTTTCCCAAGGCCACATGAGCCAATTTTTCCAACACTTCGACAATTTTCTTAGTCTAGTCCAATCTGCCTAAAACATTGTTTTTGAAGGTTCATAACTTCTTCTTCAACTACTTCCAAGATAATCTGAAGACATGGTCAGGTAGGCCAAATATCAATCTACAAGACCCTCATATGCTGCATGAATTTTCTTCAACACATAATTTGTGGTGGGAATTTTCTTAAGGCTACCTGATCCAGTTTTCCAACACTTAAGTCATTTTCCCGTTTTTCACCAAATTACCATATTTTTCCAAAATGATTGTCATTAATGTTGTCATCAATAACAATCCTACTCATCACAGTCTTCATGTTTTTATTTATATAAATTAGTATATAATATACTGCATTTAGAAATATACTTATATCTAATGTAATCGACAAGTTACTGTTTGGTATGGTGTAGGTAAGACAATTACTTGTCACTACAAGGATTTTTCACTATGAATGAAAATGCAAGGAAGCTTGCTCAGTTTAGAGCGGCATTAGAGGCGAGGGGAGATGGAAAATGTTATTTCCCTTGCTCTGATTGCAGGGGCTTGCAAAGAAGAAGAATTTTAATAACGACAGCTGAAAGACATTGTAGGGAGAAGGGGCACGACGAAGGGGGTTATGAACATCATCCCTTGGTAAGAGGTTATTCAATTTTTAATGTATTCTCTGTAATAGTCATCATGTCATGAATTTCAGTAAAATGTCTTATCGTTTTATTATATGTTCTATACACACTAATTTTACTACGTTGTTTGTAAATATATAGACAATGCCCCCAAAATGTCCCCTTCCAGAGAGTTATTTTCCAAGTATTAGCAGAAATACTCATTTACAGGGCGACGAACATCTAGATCAGAATATTGAAGCTGATCAAGTTCTTAATGATGATATGGATGGAGATAATGTTAGTGATACAAATGAGGAAGATGCGATACACAGATTGATCTAAGACACATTTGCTCCAATGGATGAAGAAAACCATGATGATAGCCATGATGTTGATCCTCTACTCGAGAAGGCATGCCAACCTGTTTATGAAGGCTCAAAAAAAATCTTCTATCTGCTATATTGTTGTTAGTGAACTTGAAGGTTTTGAATGGTTTATCAAACACCTGTCTCACACAACTACTAAGGTATGTAATTTGTTAATTATTTATGTTTGCATGTTCACATGTACATAAAGGGTTGACTTTTTCCCTATATTGCTATTTTGATCTAATTTGTAAAGTATGGATGCGATATTGATGATTAATATTGTTTACATTGACTTATTCTTTTGAAATTTGTAGATTGTTAGGTGAATTTCTATTACCAACGTCAAATATTTTACCACGCACATATTGAGAGATATATGTGATTGTGAAAGAATTTGGAATGGAGTATCAAGATATTGATACATGTCCTAATGATCATATCATATCCTATGGACAATATGCATTAGAAAATGAATGCCCACAATGTCAAACAAGTAGGTATCGAACCGATAAAGTGACAAAAAGGTGCCTCACAAAGTTCTTCGTTATATTCCGATAATTCCACGTCTCCAACAGTTTTTTAGGTGTCAAAGTATAGCTCGGTTTATGGATTTCCATGCAAAGAACAAAAGTCAAGACGATGTTCTTCGAATGCCTGCATATGGGTCTACATTTAGGTGCATCAAATAAAAGTGGCCAATTTTCAAAGAAGAACCTCGTAATGTTAAACTTTCATTGGAAGCTGATGGTGTCATTCCATTTGGAGAGCTTCATTCTACCTACTCAATGTGGCCTATTTTTGTTATAAACAATAACCTTCCTCCTTGGATGTCGGTCAAGAGAGAGCAAACAATGTTGGCAATGATTGTTCCAGGTATTTAATTAATTTGTGTTTTTTTTATTTGAAAGTACGATCACTAAATATTTCATTTCTTTGTTTCGTGCATGATAATTATGTCTTTTATATATAACGACATATAGCTAAATATAATTAATCATGTATGTTGGACCAATTAGGTAAGTACCAAGTTAAATATATGAACACATATATTGAGCCTCTTATCAATGAGTTGTTGAAGTTATGGGATGGCGTCACTATGTATGACATCTTTAGAGCAATAGGGCAAAGGTGATTTCAATTCCATGGAATACTTGGATGGACAATTCACGATGCTCCCGGGTTAACACATTTTTGTGGTATATTGTTACTTTGTTTTGTTCTTTATATATATATATATATATTGAAAATATCATGCATTATTTTAAATGGTAATTCTAATTCACTACACTAATTCATATATCTTGTAGGTCTTCAAACAAAGGGTAAATTTGCATGTCTAGCTTGCGGTGCTAGGATAAAATCTCATCGTTCAAGGAGTTTAGCAAAGGAAGTGTTTGATGAGTATAGGCACTTTCTACCTAAGAACCATAGTTACTGAACTACAGACAAAGTGAAATTCAATGGTAAAGAAGAGAAAGGAAAAAACCACAAAGAATGACACCTTACCTATGGAATTTGGAATATAATAGAAATCGTAAAGGTATGCCAAAGTATTTATGTATTGTTAGAATATTGGTCAATACTTAGCCAAATTTCTGAATATGCAAAAAAATATTTTTCCTACTTTGGTAGATTGATTTCTTGCACATGTGACCATCATAAGGAAAACTGAAAGCATGGGTGTATAACCACTTCAACAAGGAACATATCTATGTCACCCTATGAATTTTATTAGCATAAGGACACTGCTGAGTATGGTTGTCATTGATGTCAGGAGGTCATTAATGAAAAAAGAAGTGTTGATATGGCATGTGTGATGAGGTTGAAAAACACATGTTGGTGTCCTAATGTCTCATGATGTCATTGTTACATTTTGGTAGTAGTTGGTAATTGTATGATAATTTGGGGATTTTGATCAAGTGTTGAAAAAATTCCCTAAAGCAGCTACCTTATGAAAATGAACACCATAATTCATAAGAAGAAGAAAATTCCCACCATGACCTACCATCCCATAGTTTGTTGAAATATCTATCTGACCATGGCCCCAATTCTCAGAAAAAATCCTTGAAGAAGAAGATACAGGTCTCCTAAAAGAAGGATTTTTTGTCAAATTAGTCATACTTGCTCTAGGGAAATGCTTGCCATAATTTGTGGGTTGAAGAAAACGACCGCAACACATGGCCATCCTATAGGTGTATGTTTTGAATACCTTACCATGTTCTCACATTGGTTTGATAATGCTTGAGGAAGAAGATATGGATCTGCCAAAACAGGGTTTCAGGCCATCTTACACCAAAGTTTAGTAAAATGCCCGCCTAGGGAAAATGAAGATGAGTATGGAAGTGAAATCAGCATAGGTGTGCTCAGTAAGGTGTAATACATAATATAGTAGCATTAGTTAAGGTTTTGGGTGAAATGAAAAATCCACCTTAGGTTTTGGACAAATTGTCTGAGTATGGAATTATTGGTAAAATCTGCCTAGGTGGCCTCAAGGAAATGCGCACCACCTCTCATATGATGATGAGAAAAATTATATGAAAGTGATAGGCTCTATTATGTTGGTTGGTGCATACAACCATGGTTTCATATTTCCAAAGAGTCTCTGAGAAGGAAGATATCAATCTGCCAAAAGCGCCTCTCACCTTCATTTGCACTATCCTAGTAAAATGCCCGCCAAGGTTAGATGATGAGGTTGCAGGAGAGAAGATTGGAATGGTTGAGTTAGTATGACATTCCTCAAATTTTTGATGTCTCACTCTCAAATTTTGATGAAAAAAATAAAATCACCTTGGTGACTTAGGGTTTGCAGAGATTTGTCTAAGTGTCAATAAGCAGTTTGGAAGACCGCTTTCAAATTCCTCCCAGATGTTGGGTGTATGTCAACAGGTTCATCAATTGGCATGGATTTGTTCTTTGTTGAAATTTCTATCCAAACATACTTTCAGGCTGACTTACAATGGTCACATATGCAAAATATCAATCTGCCAAAAGTAGGAAAAATACTATTTTGCATATTGAGAAACACAAGAAAATTGCCTAAGTGTTGAGAACAGGATTTTGAGAGGTCGTTTGGAAATGCCCGCCAAGGGCTATCCTTGTGAAAATAAATTTATCAAATGTCATGGATCGAAGGCCACCTGGACCATTTTTCCAACACTTAGCCATGTCCAAGAATTTCTCCAAGGTTTATCTTGAAACCCTATTTTGGCATACTTATAACTTTCTCCTCAGAAATGATTAAGGCGAACTGAAACCATGGCTAGATAGCCAGTTCAAAAAGCTATAGCCTGAAATGGTGGTGCAGGCATTCTATTCAAACCATGAATTATGGTGGGAATTATCTTAGAGTATTTTTGACTACTTTTCCATACTTAGTCAATTTCTAAAGTTTCACAAAGTTGCCATATATTTCCAGAATGACGTCAGATTACAACACTGACTTTCTGATAGCACTAGAACACCATTATGTATCTTTCCAGCCTCACCATACATGCCACATCATCATACTTTCCATGTCATTACTTCCTTTGTCATTCCTTTGTCTTTCATTGAGTTTACCCTGCCATCATGTCTTTGTTTATCCTTTTGTCATTCACTGAACTCCTTTGACATCAATGTCAAACACATTCAACTTGTATCATATATTATATAAATCTTTTTTTTTTAGTGAATTATGTTCAGCGCAGTATGTACGTATATTGATTAATTAGTGTTAATTTGATTTTGTTGATGTTTCATGAATGTCGTTAAGGGACGAAAGGGCTTCCACAAGGAATGAAAATTTACCCTATGCAATTCAGTAGGTTGCCATACTATAAGCAACTACAAATAGTTCATTTGTTTGATACAATGCATATCGGGAAGAACATAACAAACTTGTTATGGCAAATATTAGATGGAAGGATTGACAAAGAAAGAATTGGAAAGATTTGTAGTGACATCCAACAAGCTAATCACACATTGCAAAGTGTGATCATTAATTCTAATGGTGATGGCCGTCAACAGAATATTAGTCTTCCTTGGTGCTTGACGGAGCAACAGAGAAATATTGTAAAAGAGGTCATCAGAAAAATCAGGTTTTCGACGGGGTTTTTGTCTAACATAAAGAATATCTTAACGAAACAAGGTGATTTTGGTGGGGTGAAAACACATGACTGACATACATTCATTAAGGTAATTGTGAGTTTTTAATATATTTCCTTATTGGTATGCACTATTTTATTAATTTTATTCTCTTATTTGGAAATAAATAATAATTATGTGTTTTTGATACAGTATGTTCTACATTTATCTCTCCCAGACGACTTTGACAACAACATAAAACAAATTATTTATGTTCTTGGAAAATACACGAGGTAAGTAATGTTTTATATGGAAAATGTACTTGGTCCGTGATTTGTAGCAGAACTTATTGACATATTATGTTTTTCCTGCAAGTTTTATATATGGCTTGATATTATTTTATTGCATTATTTGTAGGTGGCTTTCCTCAAAAGAAATCCATAAAGAAGATATAATGTATTGGAAGAGATAAATTCCCCAACTAATGTGTGAAATGCAATAGTATCTACCTCCAACATTTTTCAATGCACAAGAACACTACCTCATACACCAAGTTGAGGAGATTGAATTATGTGGACCGGTACACACAAGGTCGATATGGATGGTGGAGAGGCAGTTGAAGTCATTGAAGGATCTTGTTAGACAAAGAGCACGTCCTGAGGGTTCTATGGTTGAGGGATATATGTTATATCAATGCATGGTGTATATTAGTGAATATATACCTAAATTAGCAGAAAATATGAATGTGCCTTGCATTTGGAATCTCAACTCCATCAACAAATTTGAAGGGGAGGTCCTATTGGGGAAAAGCACAATGAGGATCATGAAAGGTAATTATTAGATTTTGTGGAATTAATATATCATGTATTTTTCCAATTTTATTTTATCATACTAATTTGTTATTTTTTTATTAATCCTACATATTCAACTGTATTAAACTATGCATGTAATGATATCTAATTAATGACAGTGAATTGTTATTTTTTCATATAGTTGCTAGAGTGTGGGATACTTTACATTTATACATTGCAAACAACCTTGATTGGATGGAGCATTGGATAGAAGATTGTGAAGAATGCTTTGGTAGGTTATCATGGGAAGGGGTTAGTGAGATGATTAAAACAACTCATCGTCATCGACATCAATTTCCTGATCTTACATCACAAATGGAAGTTGATTTAGCCTATGGTTTAAAATATAAAAAGGCAATTAAATTTCTTACCCACATTTTTCTAGTTACTTCTCATTTTTTCAATGTATTTGGTTTGTTTAAGTTTTCAAATATATTTTCTAAGTCCTATATGACGTTTATTAATTCACAATGTATTTTTTACTTGTTGTCAATGTTGCAGTTGAAACATCACAAGGCTATGTGGTGTAATGGTTGTAAATTTTGTATCAAAATGTTGGATGATAAGATGAAAACCTTGGATTGTGGGATAAATGCAGTGTTTAAGGTCACCAATGTTTCCTCTAGAAGTGACAAACATCCAAAAGAAACTAATAATAAGTACTATGGGCATTTGGAGGACATAATTGAGTGTGATTTTATTTCCTTTAAAATAGTTTTCTTTGAGGTGAAGTGGTACAGGCTACGGATGCATGAACGTGATCCTGAAAGAACTGTTATTGAGAGTGCTAATGGATTTACCATGGTTAATACAAGGGAATTTGAATTGGGTATAGAGCCTTATGTTCTTCCAAGTCAATGTGAGAAATTCTTTTACTCAGAGGTACCAGGTAAAGCAGGATGGTCATACGTTGTTAGATACAATCCAAGAGGAAGACCGGTAAAGTATAATCATGTAGATGATGAAGATAATCATGAAGAAGAAGAAGATGATGATGATGATTTATATCAGGAGCAGGTGGCTGCAGTCAATGTGTTTGATGAAGAAGTTGAAGAGGTTGATCATCCAAATGTAGTAGACTATGATCTCATTGACGATGTCGATGACTATATTAGCGAAGATGCCATTGATGATGATGTTGATGTGAATGAGCCTTTCCTGAATATGTATTCTGAACCAAATATTGATACAGATGTTGAGTTGGATGAAGAAGAAGATGAATGATATTTAATTGTTTAAGAGAAGAGACACGTGTTTATATCTTTTATGTCATGATGATCTTAATATTTTTTTTATTTCCAAATGCCTTTTTTATATGTTTTTATTTCCAAAGTGATACCCAAGCAAGGCATTGATTTGTTGCTGAAAACCTCTTTGTGGGAAGAATTTGTGAGCCTGAAAATCAGTTTGCGAGGATAATTTGTGATCTTGAAATACAATTTGCGTGCATCACCTCACCTCCACTTTGAACCTGGATAACCATGGACGAACTTCAAACAGGGCCGTCCAGCATGATGAGCGCAGCTGAAATGCGGGCATTGTCCTCTACAACCCCAGTTGAAACACAGCCGTCCACAGATGATAGGTTAACAGTAAAGAAATTCTAGGAGAATTCTGATGCATGGATAGATGCAAAGATGTGGCCACCAAGGTATGGAAACTATCCTGAGGAAAGCAGAAGTTTTTGAATTTTTGTGGGGAATGTTTAGTTATGTTGATGAGGGGATAGATGAGGAAATTTTGAAATATGATGCTGGGAATACGAAACTCATAATTTTTGGGAGGGGGGTATACCTTGACCCTGATTTGGTTTCCTGAGCTACAAATATTCCTCGCAGAGGGGGAGTGATTTTAGGCTCAAGGAAAACCCTCGGACATGAGAAGAACCAAATGGCCAGTCAAATTTGTGGGCGATAAGTAAATGTTTCGAGGAATGGTTTAAAAATGTAAGATGTCCCTCCCAGAATATACAAAAATTTGATTCAGATTGTCCGTAGGACAATTCTGAATCATCACAAGGTTGACATTTTAGGTGAATGTATGCGGGTAGTGATACATTGGGTGGAAGATATACCTATAGATATTCCTTATCTACTGGATAAGAAAATCCACTTTGCCTTGCAAGAGAGCCAATTAAGGAAGGTTAAATTTAGTTTCCCCAGCACAGTTCAAAAAAAATATTGATTTATGTCGACCCCATGCTACTTAAACAGAGATTGGTGATATCAATCAACATGGAAAAATATCTTTGCCAAAACACTTGTTCATAAAACATACATTACAAAACGTAAAAGCAGGGAATAGAATGATGAATTGCCAGTACAGTATCCTCAATAGAATGAGGAATTAGTAGAATATCCTGAGAACCATGGGGAATTACCATTACACCCAGCTGAACAGAACGAGGAATCACCAGTACAAAGTCTTGAGCACCATGGTGAATTACGAGTACGGTATCCTAATTTGGTCACAAATGATGAAATTTGTGCTGCCATAACTTTGAAAGAATTTAAGGGGCATGTAGATAGAGGTCATTAGGAGGAGATGATAGGCAACGAAATGGAACAAACTACTGCTCACTTTTCCATTCCTCAAGACATTCTTGATAGAATTCCTCCTAAATAGTTGGCAATTGAGTATGATTGTTCTTCCAAATCAGAATCAGGGGCTTCCTCTATGCATTTAGACATTGCATAATATAAGTTTGATAGTAGGTACATGTTCATCCTATAGGATAAAATGGAGAATTTCAAGGAACAAGCTTCCTATATATGCAATTGGGTGGAAGAGTGCTTGAGAAAAGATGATAATATTTTACAATGCCTAAAACATATAACAACCTTGTAGAAGACAGTTGTGGATAATCATTTCAGAGAAGATAGAATTATAAAAGGGAAAGAAGAAATGGTTAAATTATTATCCAAAGAAGTATAAAAACACACTGATGGTGCTGAAAAAGAAATTCATTCTGTGAGGGTTGCGTATGAAGAGGCTTTGGAAAAAGCTAATGCTGAAGCGAGTGAACTCAAAGAAGAGTTAAAAAAAAGACCATCTATTCTCAATGTACCACCAGTGAGGATAGAAATGGGTCCTTTACAGGTAATGGAGAAGAAAATTAAAGAATATGAATAGGTTGTACAAGAATATCAGTTGAAGTTGAAAGAGTGGGAGGTAAGCCATGGAAAAAAAGTTGGAGAATTAGAATCAATAATTTGCGATTGGAGAAAAACCATTTCTAGGCAAGCTGATAAGCCGAAAGGAACAAGGTTAGCAAGGATATATGAAACTTTAAAACTTAAAAAACAAAGTAGAGGAAAAAAAATTTCCAGTGAAGAAGGTGGTGAGGGTGAAGGTAAGGGTACCAAAGGAGACGATGGTAAGGGTAAGGGTAAGGGTAGAAGGAAAAATACACCTATAGGTACAATGTCCTTAGAAGAGTGAGATAAGTCCTTAGCAATTTGAGAGAAGATGCTACAAGAAAGCTTCTCAATGAGCCTTGCACTAGGTGATTTGTATGGCTCATAACCGTTACATAAAGAAATGAAAGAGAAGATGGTCGGGAAAGATGCATAAATAAGGGAGCTGGATTCAAAACTCTTAGAAGGTAGAAAAGTTCAGCATTTGCGATGTGATATGGAAATTCAAACACTTAAATCCACAATTGCTGATTTGGAGAAGGAATTAAAAGGGCTAACTGCTGCGATGAGTGCAATTCTTGTCCTTCCCAATGAGACAGGGTTGAGGGAAAAAGAGCAGGAGAAAGAAATACATAAGCTGAAATGTGAATTGGCTGAAGTTAAAAATCAGTTGAAACATACCAGAGACAAATTGGAGGTCAATGAAGAATAGGAATCAACGAAGTATAAGAAAATTGTGGAAATGTTGAACAAACTGATGGCGGAAAAAACTTTTTTGCTTGAATTTTTTTTTTTTTTTGACAGAGAGTTAAAGATCTTGAAAAGAAATTGCAATAAGTGTCTTGTCCAACTCCAGAACAATTACTGTCTTCTACGAAAGGAAAGAGAGACAATTCAGATTTGTCTTCTGCTCAAGACGATGGATTGCAACCATCTCTGAAACATGCTAGACATGTATAAATCAATGTATATATGTATTTATCGACAGTTAATGAAAAACAAATATTTATATGATGGAGTTTTCTATTTATCGGCATATAATGAAAAATGCTTTTTAGTTGGCATATCAATGTATATATGTATTTATCGAAAGCTAATGATTTTTTTTTGTATGATGGAGTTTTTTTATTTATCGACATATAAGATAACATTATAGAGAACTCATCTTCGAATCCAATTTTTTCAGTGATCAATATGAGACTGCTTGTAGGTTGTGAAAGAAAGCATCAATCTCTTCGAAATAAATTAAATTTTTGTATGTTAATTAAATAATAAACTCTGTTTTGTTTATGTATCTTATTTATTTCATCTTTTTTAATTAACTGGCTGAGCAATCTCTATTTAAATCTCTGGCTAGTGTGAGCATCTGAAAAACGTTTTTAGTATATATTTTTAAGATATGTGCAGGCAAACTCATACGCTGTGTGGACATGATTTTTTTTCAACATGGATGGTTAATTTTCCACTGATGTGACCTCCATAGTGAAAATTGAAACCATGACTGGATAAACACTTCAACAAGGAACATATACATGTCATTTGATGAATTAATTGACACACACACATCATCTGGTGGGAATTTGAAAATAACATTTTAAACTACAGATTTACAACTTGGACAAAATTATAAAACCATAAGTCAACATGAGGGATTTTTATTTTCACCAACTCCTGAACCAATGATACCAGATGATGTAGTACATCCCATTATGCACAACCAAACTTATTTCCCCTTCAGATTCATCTTCTTCTGAGTTGGGAGGGCATTTTACTGGACTGGAGCAAAACAAGCCATAGGGAAATTTTGGCATATTGGTAACTTCATCTTCAGAGAGTTTTTGGAAAAAATAATGATGTGGTTAGATGCACCAATCAACACTAGAGACCCATACCCTCAGAACAATTTAATCCATCAACTACTAGAAATGGCAGGAATTCATGAGGTCACTTACACATTTTTACCAGAATTTTTATCAAACCCTAGGTCAACGTGATGAGATTTTTATTTTCATCCAATTTGAGGTGTGAGATGCCCAATGGGTAGAGGCCAACATGGCGATTCCATCAGGACCACTTTCATCCTCTTAATATTCTTTGTCTCTCCTCAGTGGGCATTTTCTTCTTCTAATGAATTATTATGGACATTTTCATAACACAACTGCTTTAGGGTAGTTTTTCAACACTTAGTCAAATTCCCAAAAGTATCATACTCTTGCAAACCACTATCAAAATGTAACAAAGACATCATGAGACATTAGGACACCATCATGTGTCTTTCCAACCTCATCACATCATGAGACTCATATTTTTGTCATCTGACCATCACTAAGCAAACTGAAGGTATGGCTAGATAGCCAGTCCAATAGGAAACAAGACCATATCACCCTTAGAATTTACTGAGACAACCTGAGCCTCTAGCGGGCATATCAAAATAGCTTCTTAACTTCTTTTGAGCATCAAAACATATTTCTTCGTATTTTGGTAGACTCCTATTTCACATGTGTGAACACCATATGGAGACCTGAAGTAATGACCAGATGGAAAAATTACCAAAGAATGGATCCATGACATTTGATGAATTTACTTGCACAAAGACAGCCCTTGGCGGGCATTTCCAACTGAACTCTCAAACTCCCGTTCTTATCACTTAGTCAACTTTTCATACTTTTGAAAAAAAAAATTTCTTCTATTTTGGCAGATTGCTATTTTCCTCATGTGGTCACCATAAGAAAAACTAAGAACATGGCAAGATAGCTAGTTCATCAAAGAACAATCCCATACTGTTGGGGCTCTGACCCTAAGGGTCCTTAGTTTTGGTAACTCCACGGTTTTTGTGGAAGTGTAAGCGGAGTTACGACCCAAAATAGTCTTAGGGGTGTCACGGGTGGGTCGAAACCCCTTTTTGTAATCAACCCTTGGTATAAATCCAGGGTTAGGGTTTTGGGCGCCCATGGTTTAAGGCCATGGTTTTGTAACAGTGCGCTATATAAATAGGCACTTATGTAAAGAAGGAGGGTTAGGTATTTAATGATTATCTTACGAAGCTATTGTAATGCGAAGATAAGAGATTGTATAAGGGTTTTTGTACGAAGGTTAAGTCCTAGCTGTGTGCATGGACGACCTCTGCAGCTGTGTGCGCAGAGGGGTTTTTGGTGAAAAGGAAGATCTGTAGCTGTGTGCGTAGAGGCATGTTTCTGTGTGCATGGATTTGAGGACTGAAAGGATCTGCAGCTGAGTGCGCATATCATAACTGTCGTTTTAGTTGTAAAGAGTTGAATAAAACGCAGTTCTGTGGACATAACCCCTACACTGGGGGTGAACCACATTACATCTAGTGTTGTGGTTCATTTGTGTTGATTTGTTATTATATTTTATGCACTGCTAAGTAAATAACTGATAAAGTAAGATTGCTGTTAATAACTAGCTTCGCTGTGAATTCCCAGATAAGGGCTATGCAAGTAACTGTTTGTTTATCTAACCACGAAGCTACATATTTGATAATAGAAGCATTGTGTTAAGTGATTATTAATAGTTAAAGACTAAAGGTACAGTAAGATTCTCTCTTCTGCTTGCAGAAACCTGATTCTGCGGCACCCCATAGCTGTTTTGGGTGAGACTGTAGCTTGTTCGCAGGCTGCTGCCAAAAGGGCCAACACTGTGGGTCTTTTGTTGGTGCGAAGTTAAAGGTAAAACCTAGGTCTACCCAGTTATCCCAACAAATTGGTTCCGTTGCCGGTTGAACTCAATATCTGTTGAAGAGGGATCTACGTCGTACCCCGAGGGCTATGTTTTGGTGACCCTCTGTAAAAGAAATTGGTGATTGGATCGAAGCGACCTATTTGAAGTTTGCAGAGCAGGAAAATAAAGATCCCCGTCGTAGCGTGGAATTTTTTTTGCAAAGGTACATCTTTTCTGATGTTCATGAAATTTTCTTTGGTATTATACACATAGAGTTGCACCAGTGGTTATCCAGGTTAACAGAAAGGAGGACGAACTTCCAAGAAAACTAGTTTCCTTCCTGGACCCCCACAAGAATCGCTATCTTGAAAAAAGTGAACAACACGATCTTGCGAGCCGTGGATTTCTGGACTGCGCAAACTCTCGAAGCATTTGTGACGGAGTTCGCCATTGACACAAGTACCTCCTATAGCGAGGCTGAATGACAATTTTTCAAAGGACCAAGGGGTAAGTACTTGAACCTATTTAGTTTGAATATTAAAATACTATTGGTTGAAAAAGGAATCTTGCTTATAGAATCAGATTGTTAGATCTAGTATTGCTAACCTATGATTGGAAGTGACTGTGACTTTGACGAGCAAAGTGGTTTGCTGCGAAGTGGAAAAAGATATAAGAGAGATCTTGGCCCCTCTACTGAGTATACCCCTTTAAGCTCTGAAGCCTCTGAGTCCGCCGAAGCCCCCTCTGTTAGAAACCCTCCGATAACCTCGCAGCAGAGACCTATTATCCCCAAGAACCTGTCGCAGTCTGAAAGTAACCCTAGCCTGAGTATCCCTGTCGTAGGTCAGTATTCCCCAGCTAGTGCAAACCCTTCCTCCCCCCCTAGATCCCAGATGGCCCATGTTCATGATGACATCAAACTACTGGTTTTTAAAGGAACTGGGTCAGAAGATCTAGAACAATTCTGGTTTCTATGCGAAACTATGTGGACCGCGAAGAACATTACGGACATAGATGTTCGACGAGCGCAGCTGATTACTTCTTTCGGAGACCAAGCCCTAAATTGGTTTATGAAGTTTTCTAGCATGCATAATCCTATCTTGGCTGACATCAAAGTAGCACTGATCCGAGAATTTAAGAAACCTAAATCAGATTCGCAGTGCATCACTGAGTTAAAAGAGATTCAGTAGCGGCGAGGTGAATCTGTGTGGGACTTTGATTAGAGATTCAAAGTTCTGCTTGACCAAGTTAGCTTCACGATTGGACCAGCACAACATAAGGAGTGGTTTATTGCAGCATTATTACCTCACATCATAGCTCCACTCATGCAACAGAAGGTTGCTGATCAGCAAGAGGCCTTAGAGATTGCCATAAAGCTTGAAACTGCACCTGTCGAAGATAATTCTGGCATAGCTCAAATTCAAGCACAGCTCGTGGAGATGGATTTAGAGCTTCTCGACATGAAAAAAGGGAAATCCACCCATGAAGAGGTATGGTGTATACGTTGTTGAACAGAAGGCCACGACAAGGACCAGTGTCCAGTGCTGAGAAACTATCTGAATATTGGTGCACCAAACCCGCTGAATCCTAGTGTTCTGTACTGTGAGATCTGTCGAACTACTGGCCAGCATCGACCGGAAGAATTCTATCTATTACAGAGGTATGTTCAAGTCCTGAAGAACCCTTACTGTAAATCTGGAAGTCAGTAGGCCACAATGAATATGAATGTTGCAGCTTCGACCTTATGAGGGAGCGGACCTACGACACTTATAGGATCTACCCGGATGCACAAGGCAATGATGGATATGGTTACCGAGGTGGTCGAGGTAGTTTTAGAGGCCGTGGTCGTGGTATTCCTGGAGGAGGTCGAGGTCAAGTTATTTGCTATAACTACAATCAGGCAGGACATCTAGCTCGAGACTGTCAAAACCCAACCACGACATGCCGATACTGTAGAGCAGTCGATCATGTCATTGAGCAGTGCCCACAGTTGCTAGCTAAAATCCAAGAAAGGAGCAGCAAACCTAGTCCAAGTGTCCAGTTGATTGCTGTCAAGCCACGACCAATCCCAGCTGTTAATGTGGTTACAAGAAGTGGAGCTACGACAGATGCGCAGTGTCAGGCGAAGCAACCCGACGAAGCTTGGGTTCACAAGGCCGTAGAGAAGAATCCAGCATTTGATGTTCGATGAGAAAACAAATTTTTTTTGGAAGCCAGACAAGACTTTGCTGATCCAGATTTTCCAGCAGCAAACAAGCAGCATCAGCAGCTACAATCCCAGGAAGACTCACAAGGCCAAGTAAGTACTCTGTCATCATTTTTACAGAGTTGCATCAAATTGTTAAGAAATCAGAATGCCTTAAATGAATTACAAAAAATTATTCAGTCTTGCGAACCTCAGCAAAGCCCTGGTAAGGAAAAAGCTGTCAGTCGAATTAGAAGGACTGGAAGAGAGATGAGACTACATGCTCAGATAGGAGAATATGACAAGAAGGATATTATTTTAGATCTGGGTTCAGAAGTCAATATCTTAACTAAACAGACATGGGAACAGATGGGAAATCCCACCCTTGACCGGTCCCCTATCCAATTGAGATTAGCCAATCAGCAGAGGATTCTGCCTTTAGGAAGATTCCCTAGAGTACCAGTGGATATAGATGGAGTCAGTACTGTAGCAGATTTTGAAGTTATTGAGATCATTGATGACAGTAACCCCTATCCAGCTTTGCTAGGAATTGAGTGGGCAATAGATAGTGATGCGGTTATCAATATTAAAAAGAGACAAATTACTTTTGAAGGGAAGGGATTGAGAGCTATACTACCATTGGATCCTTCTCAAGGAGAAAGATATACGGAGCCAGTCAGAGAGGAAGATCAGGATATTCTGGACCACATCTATAATATCACAGCTAAAGAAGAAGATTATGTCGAGCCTAATGCTGAAGGTGTAATGGATTGGCAATGTGATAGCTCCTGCATGTCTGATTTAGATGATGGTCTAGAGAATTGGCAGAATTGACTATACGAGCTACATGGCCATCGGTGCGCACGAATTACCAAATCTCTTAGATGCCTTAGTGCACAAGCCAGAGATTTGCCTACATATGATGGGTTGACAGACCCAGGAAAATTTATTGCGCAGTTCTCAGAACAAGTGCTAGAATCACAGAGAATGCAGACTTTGGAAGCAGCATTAAGAGCTACAGCTGCGAGATGGTGGAATGGCCATAGGAAGTATATTCACAGTTGGGAAGCTTGCCAGAAATTTCTACGCCTCAGATTCATAGACCAATCTCAAGAGGTGTGAAGCAAGTTCAATGGGCAGAATAGTCCTCAGGAACATTTGAAGCAATGTTATGCAGCATGGGAACATGTACCTCGCGAGGAATGGGTGCATAAGTTTGTGCACACTTTGGAACCTATAGCAAAAAACTGGTATACGGAGGTCAAGCTTCGACACGGTACTGTAAGTTGGGATTATCTTGTTGATATTTTTATGCTTACATTTTCTATTAATGAAGTTTGCCCTACTTTAGATGTAGATGTCAGACTGATCCATGACAAGGCAGTTGATGATCAAGAAAGAACTGAGTACCAAACTAAGGAGCAGAACCAAGAAGTTAGTGCACCAAACCTAACAGCCCCGTCGTAGATCTTAACAAGGCAGGCTGAGTGTCAATATTGTGCCGAGACTGCCCATTGTGACGAAGTTAAGATAGTGATTTTGCCGGAGCACAAAAACACGACGAAGCTTAAAATCTGACCGTTGGAAAACAGCCGAATTGGCGGCGTTGGCACTTTAATTACCTTAATTGTCTGTACTACTGAGATCATGGAAAATCCAGTACCAGTCGGACAATATTTTTATCAAATTCGGTGCCTTCAATGCATCATCCTAACAAATTTGATTGATAGAGTGTATAAGAAGATCCCTAAGTTGGCAAAAATCGCATTCTGCATTTCCTTGACATTTACGAGTGAACCCATGATAGACGAGCGAGAGCCTCAGGATCTAGTAAGAGAGTTCGAACAGGGGGGTCTGCAGAGTCATTCCAATCTCCCACATACCTCTGCGCCCCGTGAGGAAGCTCACCCAGCACCGCCGCGGCCGATGCAGACACGGTCTACCAGGAAAAAGTTTAAACCTGAAATTCGTTCTAAGTGGAAAAAAGACCGACACAGGAAATCAGGGCAAACATCAGGGACTCACTAGATGGACCCACCCAATTCAGCACAGGTCCCGACTAGAGGAGATGAGCACATTGCACCACCGCGGCCACCGTATCTCCAGCCCGTTCGGCCAGGCGTCCAGCCACACTAGCGGACAAAGCAGTTTACATTAAGCACGCCCTCGCTACCACCGGGTGTACAGCTGGTCGAAACCATGACAGGAAAAATAGACCGGATTAAGTATGCCGGCCATGACACAAATGATCATAGAAATTTTCCACAGTTCACACCTGCTCAATACTTGCATCACGTCAAATACCCAGACAATGGCGCGACACTGTTGGAGGTGAAACAGTGGGCTGCCGGCTTGGACATAGCTGGCCTACTAAAAATGCTTGATGTTCCTCATTTTGGGCTCAGCACACAGGTGACCGTAGTAGTTAAGCAGCTGCTAGCATTAGTACATGACGGCCACTTATGGATAGGAGACAAGCAAATTCCTTTCAATGGCGAGCTCATTCATAAGATCATAGGCTTACTGATAGCAGGGCTTGATCCGGGAATTGAATTTCCGTCAAAACACGAGGATACGAAGCTTGCGTAGAGTATGAAGGACCGTTTCGGCCTGACCAAGGGGAAATGAGGGTATCACACTTCCACGATTGAGGACCAGAACATCCGCTTCGTAGCTGATCTCTTAGTGTGCAAACTCTTGCGAAAGTGCAGGCCCAATGAAGTGCCTGCCCCGGTTATCAGAATCGCTATAAATTGTGCTGAAGGTTACACTTACAACTGGGCCACATGCCTCACGAGGGAATTCTTGGAAGATGCCCGTGATGCACAGGAAAAAGGTAGACCCTTTCATTATTCTTGGCTATTAATACTTATTGCACTAGTTGGGTGGAAAGAACCCACTGAGGCTCAGTTCGTGGAGGCACCCCCAGGCATGCCGGGTGCAGTAAGGTACGCATCCCTTCGGATGTCGCCGGACAAAGCATCTCAGCAGATGACGAACACTATGTTCGCCTTTTATGGCATGAGTATACACTACGAGATCTTACAAACATCATGACTTACAAATGAGTTGTTCTCTCAATATGAACCGCGAACTTCAGTGCCGACATGCATCATGTTTTCATTCAAGCCCGTGCAGATCCAACACATCAATGGGTTAAGTTACCATATGTAGTAACCAAAGCAGACATCTTGGGCATAGTTCAACAGTGGTCGGCTGACTGGTTGAAAGATGCAGGAAAAAAACCCACCATTCCAGTTCCCCCGGTTACCAATATGGGCACAGGTACCAGTCAGACGCAGCAGCAAAACCCACTAGAAGACAGCGAAGACCCAAGTGACTCGCAACAAGATGGAGACGACCAGGGTGGAGATGGCGAACATGAAGAAGAGGATGAGGAGTCGGTCAGAACTCTATCAGATCTTAATCGATCAGCTAAGCGCAAATCGCCAGAGGTAGAGGAGGTAACCAGGCCTCAGTCCCACAAGAAGACAAAGGCGTCGAAGGACAAAAATCTAGATGAAGGAGTCACTGTGACGCTAGAAGAGTTTGAGCTAGCTCTCAAAAAATCTACTGAAACACTAACTCAAAAGTGGTCACAGTTCGTGGATGTGCATCTTGCTGCGCTCACGGGTGTAGCAAACAGGGTGTTAGAGCTGAGAGAGTTAGCAACAAAATCAGCAACCAATACCGTGACAAGTAGTACTCCAGCGTCCGCGCAGCAGGATATGAGGCAATGGCCAACCAGAGATAACAAGGGCCAAGTGTCAAGCGCGGCTCTAATACTGCCTGATGCATATTCTGGGTCGCAGATGAGTATGATAGTTGGGGTCAATTACACCAAGCTGTCTATGACAGAATTGCACCTCTGCCAGTTAGCCATCACGAAGGAGATCCATGCACGAGATCGCTATTCTCAAAGCTAGTTGGAGGACACCATGAAGCAAAGCCAAAATCTCGCAGCAAGGTTGGAAGAAGTTGCGCAAAGAAAGAAAGAGGCTGAACATAAAAGAGCTACACTGGTGCGAGCGCTGGATGAGGCATGTCGGAGTCTTCCTGACTTCGACATCCAGGACGAAGAGGAACCAGAGAAAAGAATTTCCAAGCTGAGAGACTACGCCCAACAGTCTCGTAGAGAAATTGAAAAGTTAAAAATAGAACACCAGAGTCAGATCGCGGAGCTTCAACTTCACATCCCCCCAGAGACGCCACCTGAGGTCCAAGAACAGCGCCACAGGGACATCCAGGCCTCAACAACAAAAATATCAAATATTATGGGCAGTGCAGCAAAGCTGCTGGAAGACAGTATCAAATCCTGGGCAAACCTACAGGACCACCCAGATATAGGTAAGGTACAAGAAACCATCACTCTGCGACAGGCAGAACTGGATACAGTCAGAGCAGAAATTAAGACGCTGCCTCCTATGCAGAAAATGTCTAAGGTGAAGCGAAGCAAGGAACTCCAGCACGAAATTGAGTCCTGTAGGACGAAGGTAACACTACTGGAAAATTCGCTGCAGCCACTTGTTGATGAAGCATTGGAATTGAGCAATGCTGCGGAGAGTCAACTCAAAGTTTTGAAGACCTATGATACTTTTGCGCAGGAAAAGGCTAATGAAGTATCATCCTCAGTGTTACAAGAATTGGTGGAAAAAGAGAAAGCAGTTGATGACATTATACACAACCTCAACAGTCATTTCCATATCCTTGCAATGAAGATTCTCCCACCAAAAGAGTCGCAGAGTGCCCCGGGACGGGCCACAAGTGAGTCTTAGGGGCTTGTTGGGGCTCCGACCCTAAGGGTCCTTAGTTTTGGTAACTCCACGGTTTTTGTGGAAGTGTAAGTGGAGTTACGACCCAAAATAGTCTTAGGGGTGTCGTGGGTGGGTCAAAACCCCTTTTTGTAACTAACCCTTGGTATAAATCCAGGGTTAGGGTTTTAGGCGCCCATGGTTTAAGGCCATGGTTTTGTAACAGTGCGCTATACAAATAGGGAAGGTATGGCTGGATAGCCAGTCCAATAGGAAACAAGACCATATCACCCTTATAATTTACCGAGACAACCTGAGCCTCTAGCGGGCATATCAAAATAGCTTCTTAACTTCTTTTGAGCATCAAAACATATTTCTTCGTATTTTGGTAGACTCCTATTTCACATGTGTGAACACCATATGGAGACTTGAAGTCATGACCAGATGGAAAAATTACCAAAGAATGGATCCATGACATTTGATGAATTTACTTGCACAAAGATAGCCCTTGGCGGGCATTTCCAACTGAACTCTCAAACTCCCATTCTTATCACTTAGTCAACTTTTCATACTTTTGAAAAAAAAAAATTCTTCTATTTTGGCAGATTGATATTTTCCTCATGTGGTCACCATAAGAAAAACTAAGAAAATGGAAAGATAACTAGTTCATCAAAGAACAACCCCATACCCTCATATAAATTTATCATCAACAGGACAATCTCTGGCGGGCATTTCCGTGAAGCCACTTATGAAGTTTTGCCAGTACTGGAATAGTGCAAATATGGTGGGGAGGCACTTTTGGCAGGTTGACATCTTCCTCCTTAGAGAATCTCTGGTGAGGCAAGTGACATGGTTGTATGCTCCATACAACACTCTAGAGAATCACATTCTCAATAATTTTTTCACATCATCCAATGAGGCATGGAGGGAATTTCCTTAAGGCCACTTGGGCAGATTTAACACATATTCCATACTTAGACAAATTTCTCAATTTGGTCTAATGTACCTAAAACACCCTTTTGGCAGGGCCATAACGTTTTCTTCATCCATTTTCAAGACAATCTAAAGACATGGTCAGGTAGACCGAAGACCAATATTCAACACCCCCATGTGCCGCGGGCATCTACTCTAACCCATAATTTAGGGCGGGCATCTTTATGAGGCTACTTAGCCATTTTTGCATCCATTGGTGAAAAACCCTATTTTGGCAAGCCTGTATCTTTCTCCTCAAGAAATCTTAAATAAAATTAAAATCATGAATAGGTAGCCAAACCAACTAGCTATAGGACGGTACCATGGTGCGGGAATTCTTCTCAAACCATAAATTCTGGCAGGCATTCTCTTAAGGCTGCTGGGATCAATTTTGACTAAGCCTTGTTGGGACCAATTCTTCCTTAAATATATGTTGTAGTTTGGTGAGGCAAGTGAATGGTTGTATGCTCCATACAACACTCTAGAGACTCACATTCTCAATACATTTTTCACATGATCCTATGAGGCATGGAGGGAATTTCCTTAAGGCCACTTGGGCAGATTTAACACCAATTGCATACTTAGACAAATTTCTCAATTCGGTCTAATATGCCTAAAACACCCTTTTGGCAGGTCCATAACATTTTCGTCATCCACTTCCAAGACAATATGAAGACATGGTCAGGTAGGCTAAAGAACAATATACAATACCCCTATGTGCAGTAGGCATTTACTCTAACCCATAATTTAGGTCGGGCATCTTTATGAGGCTACTTAGCCATTTTTGCATCCATTGGTGAAAAACCCTATTTTTGCAGGCTTGTATCTTTCTCCTCAAGAAAGATTAAAAAAAAATCAAATCATGAATAGGTATCCAAACCAACTAGCTATAGGAAGGTATCATGGTGCGGGAATGCTTCCCAAACCATGAATTGTGGTGGGCATTCTCTTAAGGCTACTGGGACAAATTTTGACTAAGGTTGTTGGGACCAATTCTTCCTTAAATATATGTTGTAGTTTGGTGAGGCAAGTGACATGGTTGTATGCTCCATACAAAACTATAGAGACTCACATTCTCAATATATTTTTCACATCATCCTATGAGGCATGGTGGGAATTTCCTTAAGGCCACTTGGGTAGATTTAACACCAATTCCATACTTTGACAAATTTCTCAATTTGGTCTAATCTGCCTAAAACACCCTTTTGGCAGGTCCATAACTTTTTCTTCATCCACTTCCAATACAATATGAAGACATGGTCAAGTAGGCTGAAGACCAATCTACAAGACCCCCATGTTATGCTAGAATTTACTCTAATCCATAATTTAGGGAATGCATCTTTCTGAGGGTACTTAGCCATTTTTGCATCCACTAGTGAAAAACCCTGTTTTGGCAGGCTTGTATATTTCTCCTCATGAAAGATTAAAGCAAACTCAAATCATGAATAGGTATCCAAACCAACTAGTTATGGGACAGTACCATGGTGTGGGCATTCTTCTTAAACCATGAATTGTGGCATCCATTCTCTTAAGGATGTTGGGACCAATTTTGACTAAGGCTGCTGGGACCAATTCTTCCTTAAATATATGTTGTAGTTTGGTGAGGAAAGTGACATGGTTGTATGCTCCATACAACACTCTAGAGACTCACATTCTCAATACATTTTTCACATCATCCTATGAGGCATGGCGAGCATTTCCCTAAGGCCACTTGGGGCAGATTTAACACCAATTCCATACTTAGACAAATTTCTCAATTTGGTCTAATCTGCCTAAAACACCCTTTTGGCAGGTCCATAACGTTTTTGTCATCCACTTCCAAGACAATTTGAATACATGGTCAGGTAGGCCGAAGACCAATCTACAAGACCCCCATGTGCTGTAGCCATTTACTCTAACCCATAATTTAGGGCAGGCATCTTTCTGAGTCTACTTAGCCATTTTTGCATCCACTGGTGAAAAACCCTGTTTTGGAAGGCCTGTATCTTTCTCCTCAAGAAATATTAAAGAAAACTCAAATCATGAATAGGTATCCAAACCAACTAGCTATAGGACGGTAACATGGTGCGGGAATTCTTCTCAAGCCATGAATTGTGGCGGGCTTTCTCTTAAGGCTGTTGGGACCAATTTCGACTAAGGCTGCTAGGACGAATTCTCTTAAAACTACTGGGACCAATTTTGACCACTTTTCTAAAAAAATTCCTCATGGAAGGGTGGATTTTGTATATTTGGGTGGTATCATTGTTTTTTGCATGGAAACCTTGGTAATTTTGGCATGGAAACTCGAGGTAAACTCTATTGTTGTAGTTTTTCTTCAAGAGTTTTTTGCCTTGGATATTTTAGGGTTTGGTCTAACTTGGGCATTTGCAGGTATGGTTTCTACTAGAGCGACGGTTCATTCTTGTTCATGGGGTGGTGTCTTAGCTATCTTGCTTCCACAACTACAGTTAGCTCAAGTAAGTGATTTTCTTTTCCTTATGAGAATTGTAAATTGTAATGTGTAACCCTGAAATATTTTCTTTGGATTTTGGTTTTTATGAATTTATCTATGAAAATGAGGGTCATTGTTATGCAGCCCCAAGTTCTATTTTTCATCCTTACATCCATGTGATATACAATGAGTAATTCTAATTGAATATATACATATCAACAACAACCACAAGCCCCATTATCATGATAAAGATGAGGGAAACTCAATGTATGAAAATGGAAACCACTTATAACTTAATAGGAAGTAAGCTAATTGGTGGCTAATTCACTGAAACTTAAGCTTCAAAAGGAAGTATACCATGAGCAACAATTTTATATATATATTTCTACTACTATTGGATTTACCTCCTAAGAGATCAATAGAGTATGGTTTACTATATGTTCACCTTTATTCAACTTGGATTAGTGCAACCAAGAATATTGGTGTGAAAGATGAACAAGTCAAACTAAATGAAGAGGAACATGTTATCACCCAGAACATACCCTACTGTGAAAGGTAGATCCCAGGGTAATAGAAAAAACCACTTTAGACTATATTTCTGACCCAACACAGTCAGAGAGGGATCTCTAACCATTTACAGAGTTTTCATACGTAAGATATTCAATCAAAGACAAGTCAGAAGGTCATATTTCTGAATAGAACAAGTTTCATTTTATAAAGTCTGGTGGGACGATCATGGAGGGGACCATTGGGAAATGGAGTCAACAATCCGGTCTGAAATATGTTGTAGGAGGTAAGGAATCATGAAAGTTTATGGACAGAGGCAAGATAGTCATCCATCCTTCAATTTGGAGATATTTAGCAGGTGATTAGCAGATAGGAGAAAACAATCCATCATGCAGAGCACCTAACCAGGGTGAATTCTGTATGACTTTAGAGAAAATGTTCGAAAATGCTTGAACAATGGGTCGAGATCACACAAGACGAATTCTGGCCCATATACACTAATTCTCAAACATGAAAAGAAAATACAAACTAGAATGAAAAACATGAAAAACATTCACGTAAATAAGTTACTTATTGAACAAAAATACGACATAGGAATCTCTGCCATGAAAGGATTATCATTCCTCTACAATTTTATTCATATTTGGAAAGCTTGAAACACGGTACAGTGGAGAGACTCTTCTCTTAAAAATTCTGAACCCTTCTCCCCTATGTGGGGAGAAATTTATACTATCTCAGTACTTGAGGCTAATCCCTGAAACAGGGCATGAAACTGTTTACAGTCATAATCAACTACTAACAACTTAGCGCGTGGTACTACTACCATGGTTTACATATATTAAAATAGATATTATGGAGCTAATGTGTGTGCTTGGTCTGGATGGTAGCACGTCGCTTTTGTTTCTGAGCTTGCAGGTCATGAAAATGACATTAAGGATGCTTCTGATGACTCACTACTGACTGGGCTCGACCACTCATCTGTCTGTCGAATCATTAATGTGTCCTTCCCTGTGTGTGTGTTTCATGCTCAAAGGCACCTTTCTGCATGGTTTCTGGACTGGAAAAGGAGTTTATATTCTTTCCATGCTTAGCCTTCTCCACAAACCCCCTCTGTCTTGGTAATACTGTTGTATGAGAGGACTTGGAGAAGGGAAGCTTTGTACTCCCCACCTCCCATGGCAGAGGTTCTCCTACAGGTCATATAGTGGGGGGTGTCTTCCACCTCCTCACCACCTTATAAAAAGTTGGCAACTGGAGTTCACAAACGAGGCGATGAAGACTTTGGACACCTTCCACCCCAACATGAGCATTCACTCCGACTAGTTGCCACTGAACATGGTCACCATGTACCAGGAATTTGGAAGCCATGATTTCTTCCATGGTTTCTGGGGAGACACTCTCGGGACAGGAAAACATAGGCACTGCGCAGCGGGAGGTACAACTATTTGGAAACATTCAAAGTGCTTCACATCCAAACCCCGATGGTTGGCGCTTTCCTGGTGTGAAAAACCAGGGCAAGATATAAGAGTGGACTCAAGCTCACCAACCATCAACACCCCGAGACTGACAAGATTCTCAAAGCATATCGCCATTTTAGCTCTTTCAGAATTCTCAGAATCTCTTAGCAGAATAACACTTAGAGCATTGTCTCTAATTACTGATTCATCTTATGCATCTTAATCGACTTGGGAAGGTGGTGTTTATATAGGATGATGAAGATCAAGATGGATACATAGATGAATGGTCATCATAATGGTAGCATGAGTGGACACGTGGGTAGGGATCTCTATTTTCTGCTGAGAATCCAGTCATGCCGTCTCCTTTGATGTTGCATTGCTATCCACATGGATCGTGGTGTTTGGACGTGACATTATTTTCCTTTTCACTTTCGCTGACAGTGGTGTTCAGAACGATTTCGGCTAGCCGCATCCCTTTGCTTCGTGTAGAGGCCATATTCTTCGCTTCAAAGATCTGAATTCATGATCTACCATTTTTTTCTACGCAAGCCACATGCTGGATCTCTAGAGTCGGGAAGGTTGGTGATGATTTGGACATGATCTTCACCTAAGGTGTGTCACAAATGGAGTCGAGGGATATTATTATTGGTTAGCTCATATGTGAGGACATCCTTTCTGTCCTAGACCTGATGAGGACATGACCTTTACCAGGTTGAATGGCTCCAGAGTCGGATCAAATTTGAAGGGCAGGTCTCATTATACTTTGAAGGGCTGTGAGAAATTGAACCCTTCAATGTTGACATTTAAAAATAAGTCATTCTTTTCATTTGAAAATTTAAGTGTTAAAAAAAATTTCATTATTTATTAAAAACATTGTATAGAAAAAAAATGACAATAAGAATAAATCCCAAGTGATTCAAGTTTCAACATTTACATGGAATTAGTGAGGTAAACCATGTACATATGATTTATCACTTCGAGATTCTTTTTATGGGGATTACTCAAGAGTCAGTATAGAGGAGGAGAGACTAAAATAAAGGTTGAGAATGAAGAACATGTAATGGTGGTGGAAGATGAGATTGGGAAAAAGCCAATTTAGAAAGAGATTGATGCACTTGTTTTGTTAATGTGAACATAGCCATAACCATTAGGAGTATTGGTTTTTTGTATTGCATGTTCTTTGGCCTATTTATTTTTTGAAGGGAAATGTTTGTTTCCTAACATGCTAAAGTGATTAGAGTAGTTGAGAACTACTCACAACCTTATCTGAATGCATAATATGAAATTAGGGGTGAAAGTAGGATCATGGGGTACATTTTACCTTACCTGTTTTGAAATGAAATTTTCTACATGCTATTAAAAGCATTGTATTATTATCTTTCCAACTAAATAAGTTTTTTAGGATCCACATTTCCATTAAAGGGAAAAAAAGTTACATATACCATCACAAAGCTACTTGATATGTTTGTCCATATGGACACTGTTCATGAGTAACTAGCCATTCAATTTCAAACTCCACCTAATCCCTAAGCATCGTCTTCACCATAACAAACCTAAGTATTAGAAGACTTGAAAATTTATCTTTCAAACATTAGTCTTGAGTCTACTAACATCTAGATGTCAAATGAGAGGGATTGATAGGGATTCTCATTTCTCTTTTCAAAACTCAGCACATATAATTATTATTCAAACACATTGAAAAAAGTATCCTTCAAACTTCAACGTGGATCTTACTAGTATTTGGATCTCACATGAGAAGAAGATTGAGAGGGATTCCACACTTATCTTTTCAAATTTTCATCTTATATTTATGTGAAAAGGTTAGAAAAAAAACAAGGACTATTATATACTATAATCTCTTTGTGAACCTTATAGATTCAAAAATGTTATTTTGACAAAAAAACATATTTACAATCTCTTCTCTTAAATTCTGGGTTGATAGGTTTGAGGAGTGGTATCCAAGGTAATTGTAGACTCCATTTGATATGTCGACATTACAAACCTTTATCAAGGTTCATCATCAAGACAATGAGTCGATTTGAGTAACGGATACAGATTTATTAATATATCTTTAACAACACATTTCAAGAGAAAATTAGGAAATTGATAATGTTGACTATATATCTAAGACCAAACCCAAACCCTAAAAATGTTAAGCTAGATAATAAGGAAGTCTAAGTTGTGATTAAAACAAACACCCTAAATTGCTACAATGATTCTGAACTTAGAATATAATAAAAATCTAAATGAAATTTATTAATATCAAATATTTTTCTTAATGAATAAATTGTGAATTACTTAACCTATTTTTTATAAACTATAGAACTAAATGTAATATGTAATTCTAACCTAGAAATACTACAATTGTTTAGATAAAATAATAAATAACGATTATTTTTTAATAATTAGTGAGCTATTGTCCATAACCTAGGAAATATTTGATGTAAAAAAGTAACCTAAATTATCATATCTCATTTACTCTCCTATAACCTAAAAGGCATCGTTCTAATAAAAATTAAAAATTTAAGATTAATCTACAACTTAATCTTGTATTTCTATCTAATCTTTTTATAATAAAATTCAACCTGGATTTCATTAAAGAACACTGCAATAATTGAAGAGAGGCATCATTTTGAACAATGTAAATCATGCCAATTATGGTAAAAATCAATTCACCATCCATGTATATGACTCATATGAGCATTTAATTTCACATCATATACTGAAATACTCAAGTGACTTTTAAGTTGTGAGATCACACGATTCGGTGGAAAAGAAGATGCCGGATGGAAAATTGAGTTGGAAGGCTAGAATCCTCTGAGACCAATATTTAATGAAGTTGGTGAATCAGTAATGCATGCCAATGCCATTAAATTCTTTGAAAGTGAACATCGAATCCCAAGTCACAGTCACTGAGTTGAACTTGGAACTGGGTAGCCTAGTGGCCCACCGTGTTCCATTCCCATTGGGACCGAGATCCTCATCCATGATCCGACTACTAGAGGGAAATTGGACACAATCTGAGTCCTGACTCTCCCGCAGTCCAGTGAATCACTGATAACCCCTGGAAGGGAAAATTTTATAGCTGCCCTTCTATTGAAAATTTACCCATGCTTACTCAATTTCATTATTGACGTGTTGGAAATGAAACTAAAAGTTTTTTGCATGGTAAAATTCTTTGTGGCCTTCTATGAAGGCTAAAATGGCCTTTGAAGGGATTTGAAGCCTTCTCCAGACCATCGATCTGAGATCATCCTATATCCATCATACACGTGTAAATGGCCTTTCCTCTTCGCTATTTCAGAAATACTTAGAGGATTTAAGGATTCCTTTGCAATCTGAGCCTTTGGTACGTAGTGTCTTCGCACGAGGCTTCAACCTTAACCACCTGCACATCTCGATTCGTGGTGATGACACCGTCAACAATGATGATGATGATGAGGGCAAGGATGAGGATGATGATGATGAGGATGAGGATGATGAGGATGATGATGATGACTAGGATGATGATCATCATCATCATTATCATGATGATGATTAGGATGAGGATGATGATGATGATGATGATGATGATGAAGATGAAGATGATGATGATGGTGATGGTGACGATGATGAATATGCTGACGAAGATGCTTATGATGATGTTGATGATGAAGATGATGATAAGGAAGATGACCATGATGAAGAAGATCATGATGACGATGACGACAGCGACAATGATGATGATTATGAAGATGATGATGATGATATTGATGAAGTTGATGAAGAAGATGGTGATGATGGTGACAAGGATGATGATGAGGATAATGATGATGATGATGATGATGATCGTTGTTGTCGTCATCACCATCATATTCATCATCATCATCAAGGTGTTCGTCCTTGAAGGGACTTATGTATAGGATCTCACTATAAGCAATGCAACCAATACAAATTATGACAAAATCCTAGTTAAATTAAATTAAATTAAATTAAACTACACTAAATTAGAAACATAGAGTTGTTTAACTATAATTAATTTAAAATGCAACAAAATATAAAATATGCAAATAAAAAAAACCCAAAATAAACTAAACAAAAGATAAATATGCAAAATTAAAAAACAAAACAAAACACAAAATATAAAATATGCAAATAAACAAACAAAAAACATAGAATTCAAAAACACCCGCACACTAACTCATTAGCAAAACAACAACAAACAAGTTCACTCTCGCACACTAGTTCATTAGCAGCATCTAGAGCACTGGTAATTTGATGAGCAGAGCAGTGGTAAATCGAGGAGCAGGAGATACCAGTCCAAAAGATACCTACGTTCCCAGTGGAGGCAATCCAGCCGCAGTCCAGAGGATAACAAAACAATTTGGCTGTAGTCCAGAGGATAACAAAACAATTTGGCTGCAGTCCAGAGGATATCGACGTTCCCATGGGAAGCAATGTGGCTACAGTCCAGAGGATAACAAAGGGCCAATGAATTATGTAAGCCCATTAACCCTAGCAGCGTAGGAATTTGGGAAAAATACGTCAAATTTCTGAACCAATACGGATTCGGTACAGTCATACTGAAATTATAAGTTGTGCTACCATCGCTTCTATTATCGCTGGATCTAGTAAGGGTTTTCTATTATTGGAGCGTCTGAAGCTCCTCCCTAAATTCAAGGAAAAGACATATGGGTGGAGCACTGCAAGCCAGTCATGATCTTGTATAATTTTATGAATTATGGCATGATTTGCAAGCTTTTGTAATTTTATTCTATTTAATGGTCCGGAACAGTGTGCAGAGTCTTGTAGGAGCTGTAATATGAACTGGTTCAACCGATTCTGTTGAAACTTTGAACCTGAGACGTGTTTATTCTAAGCATTTAATTTTTCTTTAATAATTAGTTTTACCTCGATTATGGAACAAATTACAAGCTTTTGTTATTTTATTCTATTATATGTCTTAAACATTCTATAGAGTGCAAGCTTGTGTAATCTTATTCTATTTAATAGTCTAGAACAAAGTCCTCTATGAGCTATAATTTGAACTGATTCTATCGAAACTTGAACATGAGACCTCTTTCTCCTTTAAAGACGCATTTAATTTTCCTTTGATGGTCATTTTTACATGGATTACAGCACATTTTTTAAGCTTTTGTGATTATTTTCTATTATGGGTCTAAAACATTTTATAGACTGCCATAGGAGCTGCAATTATAATGACTGGGTACAATTCAACCTAAGACCTATTTCTCCTTTAAAGAAGCATTTTATTTTATTTTTATGCTCACTTTTACCTAAATTACAACACACTTTGCAAGCTTTTCCCATTTACTGGTTTAGATTTTGGAACAATGTATAGTTCCCTGGGACTCCTGGGCTATAATTTGAATTGACTCTAGTAAATTGACCCTCATACCTCTTTCTTCTTTAAAGGCACATTTGATACAATTATTATTTTTCAACGATACTTATATATTTTTGCCTCTGTTTGGAATATACCATGGTAGTTAGTGTGGTCGCCTCTGTTTGGCATATCTCAAAGAGTCCGAAGGCTATCAAGAATATTGTAGCCTGTGTGTGTCTTCATTAAACCCTCTGTGAGCATTTCTTCCTTAAATATATGCTGTGTAATTTCGATCACATCATATATTCCAAAATACTATCCTTAAATCCTTCTCAACATATGCAGAATTCCCTTTATAAATTTATGTTTATTAATTTCCTATAGCTTACTCTTTTATTTCACCAAGACTGTACATGCATACTTTTCTAACTTTTGGAAGACTTATATTTTTCACATCTTGACCATCTTTAAACAAAATGAGGGTATGGCTATCTATCCACCTCAACTAGGAACACAACCATGTCACCTTAAAACCTTACTAACAAACACATCGTCTCTTCCAGTCACTTTAAAATGGTCTTTCAAACTTCTCAATTGAACACTTAGTCAATTTTGTCAGACCCTAGTCATTGCTGTGCTAGGAGGCCTTTTGGCAGACTCATATCTCACATGTGTGAACACCTAGAGGGAAACTGAGATCATGAGTGGATGCCCATATCATCAAATAATGTAGCCATAACATCTGATGAATTTATCAGTTAAAGAGCTAACTCTGGCATGCATTCCCAAGTGGGCTTTCAACCTTTTGTTTTCAACACAGTCAATTTTTCATATTTTTGGATATGCAAGCTAATATTTTTACCTCTTTTGGCAGGCTGATATTTTTCTCATGTGGTCAGCATAAGAAAAACTAAGAACATGGATGGATAGCCAGTTCATGAAAGAAAATTCCTATACCCTCTGATGAATTTATCATCACTCAGACAGGCTTTGGCAGGCATTTCCAAATTTATCTTCAACCTTGTGTTTTGACACTTCGTCAATTTCTTTAAACCTTAGGTCTCAAAGGTGATTTCAACTTTTCATCAAACTTGGAGTGTAATACATCCAATGGATGGAGGACAACGAGATGAATCCATTAAGACTATTTTCATCCTCTGGAACTACTTTCTCTTTGCTCGGCGGTCATTTTACTGAAGTATGATGTAAAAGCTGCTTAAGACCTTGTTTTGGCAGATCCATAATTTCTGCCTCAGGTACTTTCAGGTCAAAGTAAGAACATGGTCAGGTAGAAAACACATCCACCTACAGGATGCCCATATGCTGCGGGAATTTCTTTCAACCCACAAATTATGGGGAGCATTATCCTAGAGCAACTTGTCTAATTTGACCAAAAAGAACTTCTTTTGGGAGGCCTGTATCTTCTTCCTCAAAGAGTTGTTCTGAGAACTGGTGCCATGGTCAGATAGATACTTCAACCAACTATGGGATGATAGGCCATGGTGGGATTTTTCTCCTTCATATGAAATATGGTGGGAATTTTCATAAGACTATTGCTTTAGGACAATTTTTCACCACTTAGTCTTTTTCCAACTTTATCATACATGCCTATGCCCATCAATAGTTCTTTTGTTAGTAATGAACATCTCTAGGATATGTCTGTCGATAATCATCAGTTCACCAAATGTCACCAATTATCCATTCATATATTGACATCAATGCCAACACATTCATCTGCCATATTTCCAACAATGATTCCCAAGAGGATGGAGATTAGAGGTTACCCATCATCATCTCAACCTGAATATGTAACTTAGCCGTTTCTAAAGTCTTATATATTGCTGGGTTGTCATTAGTGCAACTCTCCCATTGAAGTGATAAGGATTTGAATAACATATCCTTTTTATGGGTTCCAATGAGCCCTTACTTATCTCGGATCGAAACTGGAGATTATTTTCCATATACTATACCTTTTCTTGTTGTTTCCCTTGTCTTTGAGGTTGAAACTATAGAGAAAGGACAGTTCTAGGTCTTATCCATTGTCACAAGAAATCAATACTTAGTTACTACTTGTGTTAGTTCCTAATGAATAATGAATGACATGTTACACTTTGGAATGATGATCGTATAATCTTTTTTTTAAAATTAAAATTGCATGTTTTTGTATTTATAAGATGCCTATTCCCGTATTTTAGTCGTACTTGATTTTTTTTGTTACGTATTTTTTCCATATCGTATTCGAATCCGTACTCGAATATTGCTACTATGGTTTTGACTGTTTACTTCGTATTTTCTGAGGATTTATATGAAATATAGGCCGTATTTGAGGTGCAAAATGACCCATGACGGGAATTTTCCCATCAAATTCTAGGCTTGAACCCATCCATCACCTGTTTGATAGGGAACGGGCCTAAACCATACCCTCACGACCAAACAAATTCAGGATTTCCCTGTTGCAGAACACCATAGAAATGGTAAGAAAATGGTCTTCGATAGTGTAAGACGATTCAGGGTTGTGATAAGATGATTTTGGATCCAACATCACCCTATCCGTGTCCATGTGCAAAACCACTCAAGACTACCTATAATTGGTCTAAATTTGGTGACAGTTCACAATGTTATCCTATTTGAAAATAAACAGGCACATAATTAGAGAAGGAGTACCTTGCACAAGGAAACTTGCATATCAAACCACTGTGGAAGAGGGAGTTTTTGACTAACGTCGCGAAGTTTTGGTGGGAAATCCATGAATGAAGCAATATTACCACCGCTCGTTCCAAATTGAATCCCCAACATGATCTATATGAGGGGGAACCCCTTACCTCTTTGCATGCATTAACTAGTCATGTGGCCCAAGAAACACACTTCTATATCCGTGTTGTGAACAAATTCAAAACTAAATCAAATCGTGTCTTATACTTAAAAATATTTCAAATATAAATAACTCTAAAAGAAATTACACCTTTGAGAGAAAAATAGCTTTTGGTAAAGTTTTTGGGAAGAAATTTTTTTTGATATTAAAACATTACAAGTAAATATATTTGCACGCTAAATTATATCCGCTTGGTAGTTTATATTCTTGTTTTATCAAGTGTAGGTACCACCAAATAGGTATCTATCATATTTATCTTCCTTGAGTGATGGTGAAGATATACTAGGAGAGTTTGAAAGTGATGCGTGTTGTACTAGATCTACCAGCTCTATATCAACTAGATATGAAAAAGGTAAGGAAAAGATGTCGTAGACGCATGAAATATTTTATTGCCAATGGAGGGTCATGTAATTATGATGCTGAGAGCATAGGTGACATTGAGTTTCCCTTAAGGTATAGACATCTAGTGCAATGATGGGTACCTAATAATCTACCTCAAGTGGACACATATTTCTTCATCAATGGGAGGATGTATCACATTGCTCCTTCATCCTTACATGGATTGGGGCTATTTTCCATGGATGGCATAAAGGTCGGCTATGGCACTGCAACTGAATTGATGGAGTATGTCGGACCATTATGCAAATACAATAGCTAGTTGATCTTGGTCCAATATACTCTAAGTATGAGGAGATACGGAGTTGCCGCAAGTTATATACAACTAGCAGTACATAATAAAAATAAAGGGGGGACTATGTATATTGATTGGAGACCAAAAACGTCCAAAAACGTTGCTGGATTTATAAATAGTACACGGCTAATGACAGAAACTAAACAACCGAATTGTGAATTTGAGGGACGTGAAGAACATCATATATTTGTATGTGCAACAAAACAAATACTTCCAGGTGAAGAGTTGTTGATTGATTACAACTTAAATCGAATAGATGTGGCTTCCACGGTCTAGGGTAACCGTGGAAGGTCACACACTATGCCTCATTAGGTAAATGCTAAATATAGTAACTAAACATGACTATAATAACTAAATGTTTCGATTTTTTCTGTTAACATTTTATTTCCACCGTTGACATTCACTTTTTTCGTGCATATTATGAATATTTCCATGTGATAACATGCTTATTACACTGTTATGCTTATCTCATTTTTTTTATGTTACAATTATTGAATCGACTTTTATTAGTTGATTTATTTTTTCAGGGTTGCAGCAGTGGAAAACCACATGCTGCTTCCACGATCCAGGGTGACCATGGAAGGTCACAATCTATGCCTCGTGAGGTAAATGTTAAATATAGTAAATAAATATGACGTCAATAACCAAATGTTTCGATTTTTTCAGTTAACATTCGATTTTCACAGTTACCATTCGCTTTTGTGGTGCTTATTTTGAATATTTCCATATGATAACATGCATATTACATTGTGGTAGGGGTTTGCTCATCCCCATGGAGCAGAACATGTATCTCCTCCTTTGGAAGTAAAAGTAAATATTATTGTAGTATCTCATTGTAATACCCCGATTTTGACCCCATTTGCATTTAAAGATACATGATGTATATTTTGTAATTCATCGTGGTGTGGAGCTAAAGGAAAAAGCCCCACCATCGATTTGGTTGTGTATGTTATGGCAATAGGGATAGTTGCCAATGGTATATCGTACTATCCAACACCTTATAGTTTTGGCATCATGTAAATATGCATTTTTAATTAAAATAAACCCCAACCAGCTACGTCAATGCAACCATGATGAAAAGGGCATGAGTTTCCTAAGGATAAGGAGGGGGAATTATTAAACCTTGGGCCAGTGGGGAAAAGCCATGTGTCAGTTGTTAAGCCCATTTAGTTGTCACCCACCCTTTTGACTCACTCACCTTTCCTTGTCTCATCAGTCAACTACCACATTAAAACTTTTGTTGATTAGTTGGGATAGTTATTGTTGGGCAGTGGTGTGTGGCAGGACTGTCAGCCCTTTCCCACACACACACTCCACCAGTGGACTCTCACTTCACTTGGGCAAGGAGGCAAACAATTCCATTCCCCCATTTCTCCATTTTCTCCATCAACACACAGAGATGGTCGCTCCCTCCTCCTCACGCACAGGTTGGGAGTCTTCATTATTCTCCTCACACACAGGCTGTGATTCTTCATTTTTCTTCACACAGCAAGCTGGGAAGCCGTTCTCTACCATCCCCGATTTCCCTGTGAAGGAGCCATTCACGATTTCTGTTGTGGGGGTGTGTTTCCATACCAATTTTGTGGTTTGTGTATATGTTTTCCCTACCCAGGCTGAGAGTCTAATCACCTCTTCTATTTCGGGCCGTGTATTTCCTGTTGTTTCAATGTTGAGATTGGGGCTACTGTTTTTCCCACGATTTGTGGTTTGATGTGGGTTATTTTTAGTTTTGGGTTGGATGTGGCTATTATTGAGATGTTTTGGCCACGATAGGGCCAAGAATGACCCAGGAATTAGATTTCCCTGCCCGAGTTGTGAACCGCTTGTTTTGTTGCGTGTATGCAGTGGTTGGTCTTCAGACTGTGTTGGCTTGGCTAATTTGTTGATGGCCTGATAAACCCAACTGTGTTGGCTTGCTGATTTGTGTATTCTTGGCTATGTGTAAGCATGCTTGTTCCTTATTCCTTGGGGAAACCATGCCCAGCTCGGGGGTGGGAGTGTTGCTGAAAGATTAAGGAGCACACTGGCCTATGGTTGGGTGGAACGTTGCAGCGACATAGCTGGTTGCAGGATGAATACTGCATAAGATAAGTATTCTTGACTATTCCATCTCTACAATTATATGTGATGTCTAATGAATTGTGATGAACTTGTTGAATGCTTGAATGTATGGTTTTGCTTCCGCTGTATGCTTAATAATTATGCATCTCTGCATGTTTTACTTCAAAGCATTTCAGTTTGTCAGTTTTTAGTTATTTAAAACTTCATGGTGCTAGTTTCCCGACTTATATCATAGTGTGGTAGCGTCCTCTTCGCTGGTCGGAGGGTCGGGGACATTACAGATTGGTATCAGAGCTCATGTTGTAGCATGGGCCTCCATAGGCCGTGAGAATCAGTGACAGAGGCAGGTTGCCCTCTGCCCAGCAGAAGAGAAATCAGAAATCAGAGAAGATGACAGGAAATTTTAGAAATTTTGCTAAGTGTGAAATCATTGGACGGCTTAGGCTGAAGCCCACCCGATACATCGAAGGACTTAGCCGAAAGCTCCTCCGATGCATCGGATAGCCTAGGCGGAAGTCCACCCGATGAGAGACGGTCGGAAGGAATTTTCAAGAAAATTTTCTAAGTGTCAAGACCGTCGGATCATCAGAAGACTTAGTTTGAAGACCCTCTGATACAGATCCCAGCGGTGGTGAGAGATAGAGGAAGTCTGAGCCAATGAAGCGGATGGAAAAGTATGAAGGCGCTGCAACGACGGCGGAAGAAAGATGATGAAGGAACCGTTAAGTTGGCTGGGTTGGTAGGTTTGAGCCGCAAAAACGGCAGCATACAGTACATGATTGAGCCGACGTGGGCAAAAATTCACAAAAATTTTCTAAGTGTTGAGATCATCGGAAGGATTCAGCTGAAGACTGCCAAAATGACGACACATTTAGATGGAAGGAATTTTGATGCCACCGATGGAGAAAAGGGTCAACGGAGCCGAAGTGTTGGCAGGGATCTCCTGAAGACCGTCGATACGTCAAAATCCAGAGGAGGATCAGCTCAAAACATCGGAGAAATTTACTTGATTGAGAAGCCGATGCGGCGGCGGAAGGAAGAAGAAAAATTTCTGAATTTTTTTCTAAATACAGAAAATGTCAAAAAACTTTAGAGGATTGGACTGCCGACACATCGGAGAAAATTAGAGGATCGGTTCGCCGATACGTCGAAAGCCAGAGGAGGATCGACCCAAAACGTTAGAAAAATTTAGTTGATTGGACCGCTGATGAGCATCGGATGAAAGATGAAGATCAGACCGCCGAAGTGTCGGAAGCTTAGTCAACTAGCGAACCGATATGTCTGAAGCTTAGTTGGGAAGAGACCCGATTTAAAAAAGGAAAAAAAAAGAGTTTTCAAGTGGGATTTCTCAGTAGATTTCAGCAGTTTTTCAGTGGGATTTTCAGCAGTTTTGAGAAGAAAATTCTATGTTTTGGGGAAATTAGTCAAACCCAGAATTCATAGAATATGAACGGTGCATCGGAAATGAGATCCGCAAGTTACTGAGTGTTCCTCATTGTATGCACTGACTTCTCCCGATAAATTTTTTTTCCTGAGACAGTCATTCTTGTGAAAAGAAAATTCTATGTTTTGGGGAAATTAGTCAAACCCAGAATTCATAAAAGATGAACGGTGCATCGGAAATGAGATCCACAAGTTACTGAGTGTTCCTCATTGTATGTACTGACTTCACCCAATAAAAAAGTTTTCCTGAATCTTCCTAGACTTGCTCCTATAGGTGGCTGAAGTTGGCACCCAGACCAAAATACAGTTGTGTGTGAAAATGCAAAGATTTGGTGAAAATCGTCATTTTATAAGTAGTGTGATTTTCACACCTAAAGTCAGAATGGAGCATGGGGATAGGCATTGGAAAGCGTATCCAGAAGAGAAAAGTGGAGAGCCACCAGAGTTTGAATGAGGAGCAGAAAAGTACTAGTGGTTGTTTTGACAAACAATGTTGTTGTCAATATGGACAAATCCGAGAATTGCATGCCTAGAAGTAGCAAAGACCATGAAGATGAACCAACTATTATGTGGAAGAGGAATTCCATGCAAGGATGAAGGATTTGGAAAGGAAAATTCCTTAACCCCTATCTTGCTAACTATATTTATATTTTATAAGCTTGGTGTACATAAAAATTATGGCATGGGGATGCTAAAAATGCATGAGGATATGTATTGCATGCATAGGATATTACATATTGGTAAAAGTAGTGGGAATTATACATTTACAATGAACCACTAATGGTAAATATTGTATTGGTGTTGGTATTGGTGGAAAAACTAACGGCACAGGAGCATGGCTAAAGATGTGTATGATGTCGTCGCATGGGACCATCAACCTTATAAATAAAAAAGAAAAAAGGATAAGGCAAGAAATCCATGATCAAGAAGATGGAGAGCGAATTCCACAACCGTCTGCGAGATACCGACTAAACTAGTAATGTCGAGGGTGTAAGTAGGATCCATGCAGGTAATGGTTTAATTATGACAATTGCATGGAGTTGTAAAGGAAAGAGGTCTCACATCAGGTGGTTATTTAAAAATTTATACTACATTCATATATAAATATATTCTGCCTTGCGAATGTTGATATGAACTTAATAACCAGAACAAGTGAGGACTGATGGTTGTGATTATAGCAATGCATCCTATATGAGGTAGTCATGTTTAGGCCATGGTATGTTTGAATGCATAGTATTCTTGAATCAATACAAGGTAGCATTTAGTGGATATGCATTAAGAGATTTTATAAATCTTGTAGTTATGCATTGAATAAATGCATATGAAAAGCTTGAGTAAATGTTGTAAATATGCATACATAAATATGGGTGAAAATGTTGTGATGCACTGCATGAATACATTGAGATAGTGCATGTGTTATTATGACTAACCAATGGCTAAAATGATGAATTGATGATAATTCTAGAATCCTTTCAAGAGCTATTATGAATGCAGAATAGTAAGTGCATGAAGAGGGTAGTCATGATCGATTGGCTGCCGGAATGCTCTATGGAAGGGCAAGGTGGTACAAATGATACACTTGTGAAGTAAGGAGTATCTAAACATTTAATTTAATTTGCATAAATGATGTGACTATACCTTATAATTTTAGTATGATAATGATTCGTGTAAAGTAAAGGAGTTTTGGTAATATTGATGTGATTAATAGATGGAAGTGTTTGAATTCTATAATTCTGAAAATGCTTCAGTGATTGTTACAGCAATGAAATGTTATATCCATGGAGACTTACAATGTGTTTTTCTGATTAAAGTTCAGATTTCAGGTAGATTGTTTGGGGCATGGAAATGTGGGTAAGACCATGACAAAGGCCGAAATCTACCATGTGAAAGAGCCAAACCTCATGAGAAGAGTCTCATGGCTGTGAAAATAGTTTGTATGCAGAAGGGGTTGTCAATTTGAACTTGTAAATTTCAGATTTGAGAAATTGTTGACAACTACTAATCACTATTGGCTTGCATAGAATTGTGTCAGGAGGACGTATTGTAAGTGGGTATTCATGTTATGCTAGTAAGTGTAAAATTATAATAGGCATAGTGGTGCCACTTACAAGAAGCCAACAAATGAGGGTCACCTCATTGCTAAGCAAATCAATTTCTGTAGTAGACAGAGTTGCAAATTCTTATTGAATTTAATTACTAAAGTCATTGCTTGGTTATGGAACAATCAATTTGGATTGTATTATCAGGTAATGATTGATTGTTTCGCTACTTGATGAATGTGCCAAGGGTACACAATGCAGAAAGACCATGTGTGATGGCCTGAAGGAGCCAAACTTTATGGGGAGGTTTTCCCCTATCTTGGAAATGGGTTTCGGGTGAAACTCCATTGGACATTTTGGAAATGTCTCATATGCACTACATGTTGGTAAGTGTTTGTGTCAGAAATTGTTACTAAGGCTAGGGTAACAAGCCAACACAGTCTCAAGAGAAAAAAAAACTCAATTCAAACTAAGGTTTAAGGTTTTGTTTATGTGTTTTTGGTTGTAAGTTTCAAGATCATGCAGGGAATACATTCAGAGTAAAAGAAACAACTAAATCATAGACATAAACTGATAAAGATGCCCAAACATATCACAAAAATCCAACAAGGAGACTATGCTGTGGTTCATACATTAAAAGATAAGCATTACCAGAAAAAGACATCAACTAGCAATGAAATTACCATTCAAGAAGCAAAACATGCTCAATAACAAAGCCAACATAGACAAAATGTAGGGGAAAGAGTCATATATCACATTATTTCATCAGAAAATGTATATAAGAGTTACAGTACCAGTTCTCTGAATAAGTTTGATAGTACAAGTAGCTAGCAGACCTCCTGATGCTCCCAAAATCCAGAACCCTCACAATGTCTTGCTAACTCATTTAAATAAGAAATTTCTCCCAAAATCAGTTAGGTTTCACCTCCTAACTACCTCCATCGAGTCACTAAGTAGGTAAAGTAAAAAGTGACCTTTACAAAATTACATGATTGCTAAAAATAGCAAATGCTTAACAAAAAGTGTTTATCAAAAATAACCACTAACTAAAAACAGTTTCATATCTTCTTAGCTGCCTCAACAAGAAGTTATATTCCATGTAGGGCTCGAGACATTTTCTTAGCTCTTTTATCCTTCTTCTCCATATCAATTATCCTTTTCTGCAAGTCTTCATTTTCCTGTTGCAAATGATCAACAGTCTTCTCCAGCTTTGCACAGTACCTATCAGCAACTCTTTTCCTGCTAAGGACTTCCTTGGAAACTTCTGACAGCTCCAAAAAATGTTTATGCATATCCTGCAACTCCTCTACAAGCCCTTTATTAACTTTGAATAATCCATCATTCGTTTCTTGCAGGTGCTTCATGTGTTTCCTGTATCTCTGAATACTTTCCTGTACATTCTCTTCATCAAAATTTGGGATCTCTGATATATTGTCATCCTGCATTAAAAGATCTGAAAAATCATCATGAACAATTGATTCTACTAAATATCCTGCTTGCTTGAGAATAGCTTGATCCTCTTCATCCAATTCATGATCTCCAAAAGCATCTGCCTTTGCTTTATCTTCTTCCTGCTGCTGGGTAAGTCTATCTTTAATTTTAGCAATTATTTCAAATAATTTAGACCTAGGCTGTTCAATTTCTCCTACTAACTGTGATCTTTTTGTCTCTGCAGGTTGGGAAGAGGAGGAAGGCTTGACAGTTCTCTTTCCCTTACCTTTACTGCTCTTTTTAACCATTTCTGTTTCTTCACTGGAGGAAGAACTAATCACCACAGCTTCCTGTCTGGACTCTAGTTTGGGGTTAAGTAGCTTTTTCATGTTCCATATCAGCTTATTAGTTGGCCTAGTTTGAGGCCTTTTGTATGACCTTTTGTATGAAGCTACCTTCTTCCTTTTCTTTGTCTTAGATTTGGCTGATTTTACCCTTGAGGTAGGAAAATATCCAAGTGCTTCTGTACTTGGCTCTGTCTCAACCATCT
>LPNX010511987.1:875646-925030 GCA_001517045.1 Pseudotsuga menziesii | reverse complement strand
TGAATGAGGATACCCTTGTTCCAGTCAGGAATCACATTAGGCAATAGGTATCTTTGGGGTTCAAACTCAAAAGGCAATTTTTTAAACCAATGCTCCCCCTCATTGCTGATCACAGTAGCTTCTGCTATAAGCTCCACAGTCAGTTTGAATTTCAAATCATCCATCATGATCATATCATCTTTGAGTCCCTTAGCAAACTTGCAGGACACCTGAGCATTGAAACCATCTATCTTATTGAAAAAATTCAACCAACCTGCCCGCTGAAACAGTTCTGCACAGTCAGGAGGCTTCTGAATCCAGGTTAGGACTGTGGGCTCAGCCCTGTTGACCTTACCACTTTTGCCACTTTTCCCCATATTCTTATTTCAGTAAATAGAAACAGACAGGCCTTAGGTTTCAGAAATGTTTTGCAGACTGGTTTGCTGTTATTTGAACTCCTTCTCAATCAGTTAAGTACTCCTGGACAGGCCAGCAATGTCAATATTCCCTTGCCTCAACCATACAATTAGGTTTATGAATAGATAAACTGTGAGACAAGATCAATCATAAGTGAAAACTGTCATAAGAACAATATGGCTCTGCTTAATTTTCAAACTGCACCATTAGGCATAATGTCGAACTGTTTCAGAATATCAGCCACTCAAATTCCTTATTTTAGGGTTTAGGAGAAAATAGTCTGATGTGTATTCAAAAATTAGCTCCTCCTTAGCACAACTGATTCAAATCACTGAAGACAGCACTTTGCTCAATTTGCAATGCTCAGGCTGTTCAATATAATTGCAGATTGTCAATGAAAGTGGTTGCCCTATCTTCAGTATTTGCTCTTCCTTCTATGCATCAAAATAGCTTTGATCCTCAAACCCTAGATTTCTGACTGCTTCAGACTTTGCAAGAGTAACATCACATCATAGGCTTATCAGACCCATCGGAGACTATCTGTATGAGAAGAGAGAAAAGCACCAGTGTTTGCAATATATATTCACCCTAGCCACAAAATGTCATCAAATCCTGTACATAAAATCCAACCTGTTCTCCAAGCAATTGATATTGCTCTCCAAATGAGTGATTTCACAAGTCATGTCAATTCCAATAGCTTTCAAACCACTTGAACAAACCAATCCAACACCTTTTGTACAAAAGATTAGCATAACAAATCGATCTATGAATCCTTTGAATGCTGTTTCCTGTAAATTCTGTCTTATACTGGCATTAGGTCATGAGAAGAATCCCTTCAATCAGTTCATTGTAACCAATCTGCATTACTATCAGAGTTTTTGAATGTATAGGAAAGCAAATGATCAACACTCCTCGTTCAAACAGTCATTAAAATTTCACATGCTGAATGCTTTTAAGTTCAAGGTCCCTTTGCTGCTCTGTTCCTTCCGATTCTTTATAATGGCTTTTGCTAACTATTTCTGTGGTGAAAAGTTTATTTCATGATATATTCTATCATCTCCAGCGATTAATTTCTTCTGATAATCATGCAGCAAGAAAAACCCAAATTTTTGAGCTATAAGGGTTTTGTAGCAAGTACCTACCAATCTCTCAACTGTCGTGACTTAAAGCTCTGTTTTAAGGTAGCAACGGTCTCTCCTCATGTATACAAGTGTTTCCAGATCATCTCCTTAACTGCAAATGAGTGAATCAAGATGCCCTAGTTTCTTGCTGGCGTTAAAACGCTGTCTTCTCTTCACAGGAACACAATCCACTTCTTTAGCACTTTGATCTGCATCACAACCTCTTCTCTCCTATAATAATGCATGTAGAAAGAGGAATTCAACAGCTTTAGCCGAGATTTGCTGATCTTGTCCAACTGATTCCACGTTTTGAGCAATGATGAACCTGCTTTGGCTGCGTGACTGATAACTGCCTAAAATCGTGTCTAAACTGCGGTCACACGTGTTAAAACACCTTGCAAAATACGATCAGTCACTTCCAGACAAAAATCATGATGAAAATCTGCATTAAAATCGGAAAAACAAAGGGCCGCGATATTCTTGTAGTGCGCCCTTTGTTAAATTTTCCACCAGCGCTACAATAATAACTGCTAAGACAAATTTTCACAGTTTTGCAACTTTTTGCCAAATTGTCGGAGGTTTAGAGGACTGCTAAGGTTAAGAAATAAGTCTAACTACTCTTTCAACACATTAATGAGTCAACCTTTGAACATAAGACCTTCTTTACCCCTTTTAAAATATAAAAGACCAACAAAAATCAAATAAAATTTAAAAGACTGGGCTCAAAACCTATGCAATCATCCATATAGCTCCTGAAGGGGACTAAAATTAAAACTTGAAACCAAAACCTTCACTAAAGTAGATTGAAAACAAACCAAAAATGGAGAAAATAAACCAAAAATGGAGAAAAATTTACTGACTTAACAGTAAGCAACATGAGTGAGATGGTATAGATTATGTCAGTAAGACATGTGTGGATATGGAATGTGAAAGGAATTGGGATGGCAAACCGAGGGACTGTTAACTCAGAGAAGGGAGCCCCCATTCATCGTTAACGAAGGGATACTATATCTGCAAATGGATAAGTGTTTTGTGACCCTAGCTAAGAATATGCATGTCTAATTGTTAAATTCAATATGCAGGGCATGTTTTGATTTTATTTCCATTATGACATATTGCTTGAGTATGCATAGGGCCTACATGGCTCACATCGGAAAAGGGTGCACACTTTCCCGATGTTGGATTATGAAAGGGTTTTCAATATTGATTACACCCTAGGGGGTGGACGCACTCCTGGTTTCTCAATACTTGATAGAGAATGATATGAAACATGATTACAGTTTTTAGAGCAATAACACTGATGAGTTTGCATGTATTTCTTGTGTTGTCAGGATAAATAGATGCAGTCTGGTGTTGCACACTAGAGAGAAAAGGGTAAATGGTTGTTACAGTGTTGACTTGATTTCCTGCAACTTGATAAACACAATTGTGTATTGGCTTGGATGGACGGTTTGATAAACCCATCTATAGGTTGGCTTGACTGTGCTCGATATGTATAAAAGGATGTGGTGAAGATGTCATCGAAATAAAGCTGTTACATGCCTAGGGATCCATAGTAGATCCTGGACCTGGAATTGGTCATTTATGGTTGATATAAGTATGTTGTTGATATAAGTGCGTTGTTGATATAAGTGTATGTATTATTGTTGATATAATTGTATGTATTATTGTTGGTATAAGTGGGGATGTGATGAGGTGTTGTGAAGGTGTTGCTGAAATAGGGCTGTTATATGCCTAGGGATCCATAGTAGATCCTTGACCTGGAAATGGTCATGGTAAAGTTCCAAGCCCAGTCAGCGTGAAGGTGTACTGGATGGACATTAATTATTTGATGTTGTGAATCAGCCTGCATGTTGACCTAACATCCAATTCCATAGGCGATCCCAAGGCTTGCAAAGCGAAGCAGGATCCTGTGGACCAACGAGGAAACGCACAATACAGATAAGTATTGGATTATTTTGCTTATGAATGTACATGTGTATATGATTTGGTTATGATGTTTTAAGCTCTTGTTTTAGAGATAAAATTGATGAGAATAAACTAAACATGTGAATCTATTCAATGTTTGGATATAGGTATCACTAGGAGCGAGGACTATGAGAGCACCCTAGGGGTGCATGTGGACATGTGACTGTCTTGGAGAGCTCGGAATGAGCAGTAATGAAAAAGGTGCTAGTAAGACTGTGGAGGTGCTTGCAGCCAAGACAAACCATGTGGAGAGACTCCATGGTTGAAAGGTCTGAAATAGACTGGAGACACTAAGTGTCATGACCAAGAGGGATTGGTCCAGCATTCACGGTGAAGTGAAAGAAGCTGAGAGCATGAAAAGCCACAGTGATGGTGTGGGTTCTAGGATGGAACAAAACAAAGAGGAAAAAAAAAACTCTTAATGCTCTCTCTTGCCCTTTTAATTATATATATGCATTGCGAAAACAAAAGATTGTTGAATGCATGTATGACTGAAAATGGAATGTGTGTATTTGCTTAAAGTAATTTGTGAATGCTGGAATGGTTAACTCCCTGCCCAAAAATGGACATGAATGAGCTCGTGTGCCTATTGGGAAGGCATGAAAAATATGAAAGTCTCTTTGATGAGACTTGGACTGCCATGCCAATTGGGTAGTTAACTTACTGATTTTAATGTCTATATTATGCTTGGCCTGACAGAATTTCAATGGTGCATTTCACAGGTGAGAAAAGTGAAACCCGGTGGTGCACATTGATCATGGTAGCAGATCAAAAGTTGCTGGACTTGGATGGAAGTCTCCTTCAAATGATTGCCAAGACCCAAGAAAATCTTGGGGAGATGCTCAAGATACAGAAAAGGCAGAATGAAATGAACTGCCAAATTTTGCAAGACTCTATTGGTTTGCAAAGGGAGGTGAAAAGCCTTCTAGGGGCAATCGGAAAAGGAAAGGAAGGTGGATCAGTGATGGGACATTCATCCAAGTGACTCGTTAAGAAACAGTCCAGGCATGAAGACTCAAAGGAAATTGAGCAGGTAAAGACGAAGCAGCCAGTGAAATGCTGGGAATGCAGAGGACATCATTTACGCCGGGACTGCCCAATGAGGGAACATGAAGAGGGAAACAACCACAAAGTTCCTAAGCTTCGGGATAAGCTGAAAGCTAAGAACCAGCAGGAGAATTTCATGGAAGCCGGGGGGCTGGGTCCTGAAAGTTCATTTAAATAATTGAACGTGGGATAGATCTGCAAAATTTTGAAGTTTGATGTGCAAATTGTATATGTATTGGAACACCAAGGATGGTGTTATTCCAAGGGGGAGGGGATTGTAATACCCTGTTTTTGACCCCATTTGCATTTAAAGATACATAATGTATATTTTGTAATTCATCGTGGTGTGGAGCTAAAGGAAAAATCCCCACCATCGATTTGGTTGTGTATGTTATGGAAATAGGGATAGTTGCCAATGGTATATCGTGCTATCCAACACCTTATAGTTTTGGCATCATGTAAATATGCATTTTTAATTAAAATAAACCCCAACCAGCTACGTCAATGCAACCATGATGAAAAGGGCATGAGTTTCCTAAGGATAAGGAGGGGGAATTATTAAACCTTGGGCCAATGGGGAAAATCCATGTGTCAGCTGTTAAGCCCATTTAGTTGTTACCCACCCTTTTGACTCACTCACCTTTCCTTGTCTCATCAGTCAACTACCACATTAAAACTTCTATTGATTAGTTGGGATAGTTATTGTTGGGTAGTGGTGTGTGGTAGGACTGTCAGCCCTTTCCCACACACACACTCCACCAGCGGACTCTCACTTCATGTGGGGAAGGAGGAAAAAAATTCCATTCCCCCATTTCTCCATTTTCTCCATCAACATGTAGAGACGGTATCTCCCTCCTCCTCACGTACAGGTTGGGAGTCTTCATTATTCTTCTCACGCACAGGCTGTGATTCTTCATTTTTCTTCACGCAACAAGCTGGGAAGTCGTTCTCTGCCATCCCCAATTTCCCTGTGAAGGAGCCATTCACGATTTCTGCTATGGGGGTGTGTTTCCATACTGATTTTGTGGTCTGTGTATATGTTTTCCCTTCCCAGGATGAGAGTCTGATCACCTCTTCTATTTCGGGCTGTGTATTTCCTGTTGTTTCAATGTTGAGATTGGGGCTACTGTTTTTCCCATGATTTGTGGTTTGATGTGGGTTATTTTTCGTTTTGGGTTGGATGTGGCTATTATTGAGACATTTTGGCCACGATAGGGCCAAGAACGACCCAGGAATTAGATTTCCCTGCCCGAGCTCTGAACCGCTTGTTTTGCTGCGTGTATGCAGTGGTTGGTCTTCGGACTGTGTTGGCTTGGCTGATTTGTTGATGGCCTGATAAACCCAACTGTGTTGGCTTGTTGATTTGTGTATTCTTGGCTGTGTGTAAGCTTGCTTGTTCCTTATTCCTTGGGGAAACCATGCCCAGCTTGGGGGTGGCAGTGTTGATGAAAGATTAAGGAGCACACTGGCCTATGGTTGGGTGGAACGTTGCAGCGACGTAGCTGGTTGCAGGACGAATACTGCATAATATAAGTATTATTGACTATTCCATCTCTGCAATTATATGTGATGTCTAATGAATTGTGATGAACTTGTTGAATGCTTGAATGTATGGTTTTGCTTCCGCTGTATGCTTAATAATTATGCATCTCTGCATGTTTTACTTCAAATCATTTTAATTTGTCAGTTTTTAGTTATTGAAAACTTCATGGTGCTAGTTGCCCGGCTTATATCATAGTGTAGTAGCATCCTCTTCGCTGGTTGGAGGGTTGGGGACGTTACACTCATTTTTGTTTATGTTACAATTATTGACTCAACTAAATATAGTAACTAAATATGACTACAATAACTAGAAAATCCAAGCCCAAAATATTTCCATGTGACAACATGCTTATTACATTGTGGCAGGGGTTTGCCCATGGTCGTCATGGAATAGAACGCGTGTCCTATACTTCCATGGTCCAGGGTGACCATGGAAGGTCACACTCTGCGCCCCATCAGGTAAGTGTTAAATAAAATAACTAAATGTTGAAATTTTTTCTGTTAACATTCAATTTCCACTGTTACCATTCACTTTTTTCGTGCTTATTGTGAATATTTCCATATGATAACATGCTTATTACACTATGGCAGGGGTCTTCTCATCACCATGGAGGAGAACATGTATCTGCTCCATCAGAGGTAAAAGTAAATATTATTGCAATATATCATTTTTGTTGATGTTACAATTATTGACTCAACTAAATATAGTAACTAAATATGACTACAATAACTAGAAACTCTAACCCCAAAAGATTTCCATGTGACAACATGCTTATTACACTGTGGTAGGGGTCTGCCCATGGTCATCATGGAACAGAACGCGTGTCCTCTACTTCTAAGGTAAAAATAAATATTATTGCAATATCTCATTTTTTATTATGTTACACTTATTTTCATAACGTTTACTTATTGATTTATTGCGTCGGGTTGGCGCTGGTGGAAAGGCACCTACTGCTTCCATGGTCCAGGGTGACCGTGGAAGGTCACACTCTGTGCCCCGTTAGGTAAGTGTTAAATATAATAACTAAAGGTTTTGATTTTTTCTGTTAGCATTCAATTTCCACTGTTGACATTCACATTTTTCTGTGCTTATGGTGAATTATTGATTGATTTATCGTGTCAGGGTGGGGACCATGGAAAGGCACCTGCTGCTTCCACAATCTAGGGTGACCATGGACAATCACCCACTAGAATTAGATCAGTATGGGGTGGCCGTGGGAAGTCACCTGCCACAACACCGCATCAGGTAAGTGTTAGTTCTTAATAGTAACTAAATTTCATTAAAATAACAGTGTTTGAATGATGTTAAAATTATTTTGCTTAATTTTATTGTTTGATGAATTTACCAGTGCACTTGATCTGGTGATGAGGAGCTTGAGGATGAAATTTAGTGTTCCATAGACCCTATGGATACTATAAAGAAGGCCTTGAAAAAGGAAAACATAGAAATGATTTCCTTGCCTCACATAAGGCACATGACACAGGAGATCAGGGCGAGGATTGAAGAGCTGAGAGTACAAATAAAATATTATGGGGTAAGTGGCAACTTCACATATTTTTTTAAGCTATGACATGATTTCATATCTGATATTATGTTTTCTATTTTTCCAGGTGATCTGATAAAGTAAAGTTTTTCATTTGTAGGAGTTTTTACAACCCGTGACTAGAGAAACTGTCGAGACAGGTATAGGTAGCAGTGATGCTCCAATGTAGCAACAACACCGACAAAGCAATGTAAAAATGAGTCTTTTTGACACTCCTGTGGTTGGCCTCGAATCCATTGATGAGGGCACCGATTTTGATCAGCATGACATGCCGAAGCATGATGAGATGGAGCCTAGGACTCCACATGACTCCGGAGATGAACCTACTGTAGATGACTAGGAAATTTTTCCTGGAGCAACATGAGTTAAAAGCATTGGATCAATAGATCTCACCTTTCTGGTGGATGATGCTTGTGTTTCGATCAAGATTAAAAATATTGTAGGTATTTATTAATTAATTTATTCATTTTAATCATGAAATTGAAATGGACATACGCTGAAATTATTATAAATTAATGGATTACATGTTTATGTAGGAAACAATGTTTTCTACAGGAATTTGAATGACAAAGCATTGGAGTTGTTTGGCTCCACCATTTGCACACGGTGGAATAGCCAAGATAGCGCAAAGAGAGATGTATTGATAGACCAAATGGTAAACTTGTTCAGCAATACATTCAACAAGAAAGTGGTTGCACAGTTACTTGGCGAGAATTTAAAATATACCAGGGCCATATATAGGGATAAATTGCAACTTGAGCTCAAGCATGAGCTCCCTCCCATGGTTCCGGAGAAAGAGTGGAAGGAACTCATAGAAGATGCAAAGGAGAACTTGCTAAAAAGGCAAGGAAAACAATCACAGCCTGGAAATGCAAGGTACAACACATATCATCTTTTTAGTGAAATATGCTCATTTATTTTTTTCTTTTTTGTTTTAAGCAAGATTTCTGATATCTAACGTTTTTCAAAATTTTCATATATAGGCTATTGGACACCTCCAAAGCAACCAAAGCTAAAGTGGAAAATCACGGGCAACATACATTGGGCCAGGGTGGCTATAGAAAACTAAGAGCTCGAATTGTAAGAATTAAATGATTAACTGTGGGGAATATTTATTTGAAAGTAGCGAACAAATATATGTTTTTGATACGGGAAATTTTATATGTGTTCTGCATTGTAGGGAAATACGTTCCAAGATGCTGCCACCGAGGAAGACCTAAAGCTTGGTTTCAATTATGGTTTTAAAAGTGTCATTGAGTATCGAAAATCTTGGGGCAGAATCCAATCTCTCCAATGATGCAGATGCAGGTAAATAAAATGAATAAGGACATCATTGCAGTATACTATTAAAGTCTATTTAGTTTTGATTATATCACCCATAACTAAATATTTATGTTTTCTTTTAAGCAACACTACAACCACAGCACTGAATCTAGTGGTACTCTGCACATACCAGATGATGTTGGGGTGTGCATGTCCCATGATAGTGGGGAGTAGAGTTTCCATTCTGGTATGTGTAATTTGGAAATAGAAATATCTACTGTGATTATATATATTTATTTCCTAACATATACTTATAAATTTTCTTCTTTCAATGGAAGACCGTGAAGCTCAGGAGGGTGAATCGCAAGATGAATTAACAAGTAGAGAAACAATTAACACACCAACTGTCACATCTACACAGACATGTAAAGAGAAATATTGTAATTTTAATCAAAATGATGAACTATTAATTTCAATAATATTTCAACATATCGATATGCCCATTTTTTTTGTTGCAGTTCACGCCCCTTCAAAACTGACTCCACGCCCTACTCAACGACATACAAGAAGTATGATACATGAGGGCATGGAAACACAAACACTAGCATGACATGGCTTTGTAGATATTCCACCAAATGATGATGATAATACCCCAATTATCGTAAGTTATTACAATGCAAAAAAACAGAAATCAAAGAAAAAGTAGATGTATAAATTCATGACTTGTATTTGGATGTATATCGATGTTGTTAGTCTAAAACATTGTTTTATGAATTACCTCATTATGCTTCAATGTTTTTATGTTTATATGTTTTGATGACTAGCCTAGTTATGTAGGAATGTTTATATGTTTTCTATGTAAATAACATCATTTATTAGGTATGGGGAATTGAGAGCGATGTGGGAGAGGGGAGGGGGAGGGGCCATATGGGATTCCACCTTCACGGGGTTGGATCTGTTTATTAGAGAATATAAAAGTGTTCTTGAAATAGAGAGGATCTCAATAAGGTATAAATACTCTTTTATTACTATGTATTAAAGATGGTTGTAAATTTTTAAATGCATGTCTATTTCCTAAAAGCTTGTTAATAAATTTAACATTTCATGGTTCATTGATTTCTACAGGACTTTGTAGTAGGATTTAAATGGCTGTTTATTTGCTTATATATTATATACTCATATAAAAATTTTGTCTTTTATGATTTATGCAGGTCTTGGTGATGGAAATCCATCTCATGGACAACTCTTATTAAGTTGTATGGGAGAAAGGATCTAGCGAAAGGACAATGATAAGGTAAGGGTTTTGACGTGTTCTTTATCCTTAATGTGTTTGTCTTTATCCTTAAATTCTATTTCATTCTATTAAGATACAAGAGATACAAGCAATAGTAAATAACTACTTTTAGACTATAATCCAGACTAGGAGACAACCTTCTACATAAAATAAAAATGCTTCTTAGTAAATTAGAAAAATAGAAGAAAAATCACGTAGAAGAAATTAGGCTTTTTTAGGCCCTTCTTCCTATAATTTCGGCATGATGAAACCCTAGGTTAATAAATTTTAATTTTTCAAACCCTAATTGTACATCTATCTTTCAAAACTAAATTTTCTAAGTTGCATACTTGTAAATATTATTCTTAGGTTATTTTTGTTTCTCTTAGGTTTTAGTCTTAATTTTTATGTGTTTTTGTAACTTTTATTTTATCAAAAAATAAAGCCCTAAAAAAATAATTTATGTGTAAAACCCTAAAAACGTAGTCCTGCTTCTCCCACAATCCAAGCCCTCTCATTTATCAAACACAAGTCTGCAATATTTATTCCAGACCTCGTATGCCCTAGTTTCCTTCTCTACACACTCAAAACAGAAAACAAATTAGTATTTCAAACTATTTAGATGGTGGTGTATTTTGTAAAATATATCTTATTGATTTGATTAGTTTTTTGCCCTATTCGCATTAGTTTTCTGGGTAAATGTAAGTCTGATTTTTTAATGAGATTTGGAACCTTACATCTCTGAATGCACAGTGATATAATTCTGACATTATTTTGCTGAGTATTGTTTTGGATTTTCTTATTACTAATTATTGCTATTGAGAGCTGGGTGATGGTAAGGGACTTGATGATTTTATATTTCAGAGCTTACATACAGGATCGAGTGAATGATAATAACATTATGGTTATCTTGGCACTAAATTTTCATTAAGTTAGTATTTTATATCTATGCTATCACATACACAGATCTAGAATTCATATGCTAAATGGCACTTTAAATGATTAACACTAGTTATTGGTTGCACTATTTTACACGTTCAAATTACTGTAATGATAAAACTCCAATTGTTGCATGGGACATATGTGGACCATAAATTCATATGTCTAGATCTTCAAAGGTAGCAGATAAAGTGATGTTATTACATGAGGAGTGTCTCCAAGGAAATTATGATATGGTTTCTAAACTACAAATTGCATGCTCAACTGTGCAACCTACTTCTCAGTGCCAAAAGGTAATTTATGATGATTTTTTTGCTACATGAGATCATTTCTATTAATAGAATAGAATCACGTTGTCAAATTTGTGTTGACTAACATGTCTCTTTCCCATCATGTGCTTAGGGGATTGTTTTTATCTTATGGGCATATTTGATACTAACTTGACCAATATTTGATACTAACTTGACCTTATGTTTTTTGTAGTATGATGAATTATCACTAGTATCTCTTCACATGTAGTAGAGCAAGTGATGATAGTTCACGAGGAGTGTCTCCAAGGCAATAATGATATGGTTTCTAAACTACAAATTGCATGCTCAACTATGCAACCTGCTTCTAATCAATGCCAAAAGGTGATCTATGATGAATTTTTTTTTATATGAGATCATGTATAGTAAAAGAATAGAAATAAGTTGTAATTTTTTTGTTGATTAACATGTCTCTTTCCTATCATGTGCTCAAGGGACCTTTTTTTTTCTTTCGGGCATATTCGGTACTAACTTTGACCGATTTTGGCCATGCTTGAGGTGGTTGCATAAGAAGGATCAGTTCTTGATTTTCATCTCTTCCAAAAATTGCGGGCTTGACCTTCTTTGGCTTCATTTACACCTGCGAGCTTCCTAAGTCTTCAAATCTCAGGGCTTCCTTCATCTTCAGAACATGGGATTCCTTTACTTCTAACTTGTGGGCTTCTTTAAGCTTTTACGGGTATCTAAAGGCCTCTGTGGGATTCTTCCAAGCTATGTGGGAATCCTTCCAAGCCCTTATGGGCTCTTTAAGCCCCATTGGGATTAACCTAATTTCAGATCACAATAAGTTTATCCAAGCCCAATGGTGCCTATGTCTTTTATCGATGGTATTTTTTATAGATGTATCCCCTACCTTATCATAGAAATCATTTCTCAGTGGTGCCTATAAGATCATTTAATTAATGTTTATACGATCCCTATGGTGCTTACAACATATTTTATTGATGGTATTTTTATAGATGTACCCTCCTACCTTGTCATAGAATCCGCTCTAAGAGGTGCCACTTTAGCCTCTAATTATGTATTTTAGCCAATTATTATGAATTTGTGCATCCTAATGGGAAAATAGTTTTTGAGGCAATAATTAGGGTGATTAGGGCCACTTTGGGTACTTTTGGGCACTTTTTAAATCATTATGCCTTATTTTTTAGAGTCAGTTAACACTTTTTGACCTCCCCCATGAACTTCCCATTTATTTTTTTCCCTTTTACTTCAATATGTTTTTTCCCATATCTTACTTTCCTGATATATTTCTTTTCTATAAATCACCTTTCCTGTGTTATATTTATCCATTTCTTTGTCTTTAAAATATAGTATGTATTTTTTCACAAGGACTTATTGAAGATCCAAAAGCGTGGAAAGGAAGGTGCATTTCCATGGTTTTTAATTTTTTTTTTGAAACCTCCAGGTTTCATCTGAATATCGACGAACTTTCATCATGGGTACTGCAAAACCGTTGAAACCCAGGGTGGCTTTCCAGGAATATCATTGCTATAGAGACGAAGTTTCGTGGAAAAATCACCGTTCAACTTGTAGAGTTCGTTTAAAGTGATTGGTTTTCCATGGTTTTGTGTGGAAGAAATTTATGTTCAAATTCCATAATTCGTCGATAGAGAGACAAATGTTCGTCAAAAGTGTTCCACGGTTTTGCGTGGAAACAAAATTTTGTCTAGCAGTTTTTGGCCATATTTTCGTCGTTCTAGGGATGACAAATTTGTCGATAGAGCAACGAACGCATGGAAGAAATTTATGTTTAAATTCTAGAATTTGTTAATAGAGAGACAAACATTCGTCGAACGTGTTCCATGGTTTTGCATGGAAACAAAAATTTACTTAGAATTTTTTGGCCATATTTGCATTGTTATAGGGACGACAACTTTGTCGATAGAGCAACAAATACGTGGAAGAAATTTCTGTTGAAATTCTAGAATTCGTCGATAGAGAGACAAACGTTCGTTGAAACTATTCAATGGTAATGTGTGGAAACAAAAATTTTCCTAGCTGCTTTTGGCCATATTTTTGTCGTTATAGGGACGACAAGTTTGTCGATAGAGTGACGAAACGTAGAAAATGAATTAAAAAAAAATCAATTTCAAGGCCACCGTATAGAAGACATGTGGCGGCCAATTTTCATCTCTATGTCGATGGCTTATAAAGTTTGTCGTTATAGAGACAAAATAAGTGCCACGAAACATCACACCCGTTATTGTCACAATTGAGATGAAGAAATGTGGAAATAACAATGAAAAACCGTTGCAAATTCGATCATATGTATTAGTGAGGCCCAACTCACCTAACGTTACTCATTGGTTTGTCGGGTTCATAGGAATTTTTTTGCCATGGAAGCAATGAAGGTTCAATACATCTCTCTATTCATTGAATACCCATTCGAGTTTTGGCTTTTCAAGCCATTAGCTTACATTTTTTTTCAATTTTATTTTATCTTGGTTCCACTACAGTGGGGTTGAAAACAAAACAGGGAATCATACTGGCAGTGGAGAAGCACATCACATCACCTTTGTTGGTTTGATTCTTTATTCAATCCATTTGTTTTCATTCTATGTTTGATGTTCTAATAGTAACGATAGATCCACAAAATGAAATATGATATAACCCTAAACCCTAAAGCTGTAACCCAAGGGTGGATCCAAACTCTAGAAGACTAAAGAGACCTGGCTTCCTGTATTGAAAATTAACATTGTGCTAACCTTTGTACTATTTGAAGTTCCTATTTAAATTCCTGGACCATCAACACTGACATCAATGTTGAAATGTCGAGTGTTGTCAAAGATATGCATCACAAATTTCCAAGGATAATCATGGGTGGGGAGGTGATTTCATATATGCAAGGGTTATGATAACATCTATGTGCCAAGTATCAAGAACGCTCCACAAGAAAAGGTCTACACAAGCATTAATACTAGGGCATGCAAATCTCTATCAACATGTAAGAAAATGTGATAAAAATCACATGTGGATACCCATGCAAAATGAGGGGTATCATTTGGATCTAGCCGTGGGAGATGTAATCTCATGATAGTGCATGAGAACCTCAGATTCTCTGAAATGCACTTGTTAGTAATTATCATCAATGAAAAAAAAACCAAAAAACCATGTGGTAGGATGGATAATCTGAACATCCCTAAACACCACATCACATCTAAAATTTCTATCATCATCATTATTTTTAGAACTAGATTTACAAGTAAGGAACAAGTCATTAATGCAAAAATCTTATTAGCTACTCTAATATTCATGCTCCTTCCTACCTACTTTAGTAAATGAACAAGAGCTTTCTAGGTAAAGTCTAATATCCGATGAAGCCACCTTAACATCTCATCCATCACATGGTTTCTTCCATCATGCTTGGTGATGGACCAAGACAAGACAACTTCTACCATGAAATGAGTACATGTTTTAATATTCATAATAGTAGGGCTAAACATAAACATGAGAGCATAGGCATGTGAATTGTCATCAACATCCTCAAACCCTTGCCAAGAATAACAAGTCTTTCCACAAGCTCTCTAATCCAAGATTGGATAAGGCTTATCAAAAGTAGATTGCTGTAAATGACTATCAAAACCTAAGATAAAAATAACTTGTTGCCCCGTGTTATTTCCAACGCCTAAAGAAGAGTGATTAGCTGAAAAACTCCATGCAAATTCCAGACTTTTAGATGTAGAAGGTGGAAAATTATTACCTTTAACTATTATTGGAATGCACCATTTCTATCCCCTAAAGCATACTGATTTGTTGATTTCTTTCCCATTAATTCATCATTTTCAAATTTATTTGGCTGGAAATTCTCTGCATAAAATCCATGACTAAACAAACCCAAGAAATGATGAAAATCAGCATGAACAAAAGCATTCCATTGCTGGAATGTATATGCAAGAATTGCTCAAAATACACCCTAGGAGAGGGAGTACACCCTTTTTCTGCCCCAAATCAAGATAACAAACGACATTGATAACAACACCCTTTTTCTGCCCCAAATCAAGATAACAAAAAACATTGATAACAACACCCTTTTTCTGCCCCAAATCAAGATAACAAACGACATTGATAACAACACCCTTTTTCTGCCCCAAATCAAGATAACAAACGACATTGATTACTGAAGGACATGGCTGGAAATTCCTATCAAATCCTGCATAAACAATACCTTCTTGTTGCCCCAAATCATCATCAAGATCAACATCACTCTCTAGAAAACATGGCTGGGAATGATTCCCCTTATTTTCCCTAGAAGAGGGCAAACAAAGCTATCCCAAACTTGCCCTTGAAGAAAGAAAACACTGCTGTTCCAAAATTGCAAACAAGACATCATCTTGCTGCTCCAAATATGCAATAATATCTAAAGAAGATGGATGGAAATGATCGACCAAGTATTCCCTAAAAGAGGGCGCATAAGGCTTCCCCAAATCTACATCAAAATCCTATCATGATACTCCCAATCTCCAGTAATAGCATGTTGATAGGGTTGAAAATATTCATCACTTTCAACACTAGAAGTATCATAAATAGGATCTCCAAACTATCTCCAATAATCTTCATTACATGCATGCTTTAATTCTAGGAAAATATCATCCATAATATAAAAAATATCATCTATCGTATGATCATACTAAGGATTTGACCCCATCATTTATTCTCTTGAATCATTAAAAGACGTTTCAACAATTTCAAAATTTTGAGAAGAAAAACTCACCAAATCCTCACCTTCATGGTGAGTGGAATAAGGGTCTTTACCAACTATGTTTTCAACACCAATACTTTCAAGGGCCCCTTGCACATGCTCTTCTTATTGATCTTGTTTGATGCCTCCTTCAAGAACTTCTTCATGAAGGATGATGGAGTTGCAAGGTACCTCTTGAACACGCATGGGCTCTTCTTCATTGCTTGAGCTTCAAATGAGTCCCCATGGCTAGGCACATGCCCTTCTTGATCTTCAATGATGTCTTCAATAGGCATAGGTTATTCTTGATGACAAGGTACTTGAGTGCTTTCAACAAGGATCCTTTCATGCACTTCTTCATTGGCTCCTCATATGACAAGCTTTTCTTAGATGGATTTAGTCAAGGATACAAATCTCTCCTCATATCTTTTGATTTGATCCAAAAGAGCATTGAAAGGGTCTCTTTCATACTCAAGCATAAAATATTGGATAATTTATTTTGTGATTTGGTAAGGATATTTTAGATTGTTGATGCTTTATTCATTTAGATAACTAGCTTCCTATCGCTCATGAAACGCTTGAAAGAAATTTGCAAAATAGGAAACCTTCCTACAATTTATTAACCTGAAATTTTGCATCCCTTTGCAAGGAAAATGCAAATATCTTCATAAAAACACCTTCATGCACAACTTTGATATTTGACATATAGCATCCATAAATGAAGACAGACAACGAGAAGCTTGATGAATATCCCCATGAAAATTTAAAACATGATATTCTCATTTTGAAGGGATCTTATTTGGATACCTTGGAATTTCCATAACATCAAGAGAAGGATAAACCTCATGGAACTCCCAAGATTCCATATTTCTTCAAGTCCTCAACCCTAAAAATGAAAGATGAAATCCACACATAATTTTCATACTTTTTCCAAACAGTGGAGTCGCCAAGGTGAATCTTCAATTTCCTTCACATTGTTTCTTGTTCCCCCCTACAATCAACAAGTATTGAAAAATCTTCAAGGACAAGGGATTTTTCCATTCATGGAGTCACCATATGAGCAAAGGATTTTTAAAATTTTGCACTCACAGGTGTCATACGTAGCAAGACTACATATATGGGAGATGGGATTTATCCTCGACAATGGTGCCAAAATGGTACCCCACAAACCAACATATTGAGATTAAGAGCCCTAAGACCAATGATGGATTATGGATAACTAAGAGGGAGGTCAATGTCACCACACATAACCCTCTTCTTTTATTTAAGCTAGCTATTCTTTAGATCAAAGGAGTCCCTAAATAGGATTACTAGGGTTTAGTAATGAAGCTCTCGATGAATTTGAAGAGTAACGCTAGCAAACCAAGTTTTTTCATGATAGTAAACGATAATGGTGATGAAGGCATTGGAGTCTATTGTCTTATTAAATGGGGTCAATAAAGGATAATAATGAAGATCTTACTAACATCCAATGATAGTTAGGGTTTGAGAGCCAATTCCTACCATATTCAAGAAATTATATATTTATCTTGGGATCTTCAAGAAAGTCTAAATTTATCTTAAATCCAAGTTCCATTATCTCTTAGACATAACAATTGTTTGTTTATTATTTTTCATTTATACTTTCCAATAAATACATGTTGCATTATTTTCTAGACAAAAAAAGTTTTAGTTCATGTAGTTTTCATAGAGCCTCACATAGACTTCCTTTACTAGTCTACACTCTTAGTTAAAGACCTTTGTTGGGTAATTATGATTTCCCATAATGGTGAAGAATCTATTGATTTGGGGAAAAACATGACCAACAGTGGAGTTTTTATGGTTGTCTTGTCCACATAATTACCCAAAATGTTGTTGTAGGGTTTCTTATGCAACTGTGAGGTTTTCAAGAACACACCAAAACCTTGTTTTGTTTTTCTTGTTCATAAATAGATAAGATATTAGGATTTCCTATGGGATTAAGACATTCCCAACCTCAAGGTATAGGGATACTACCACTCAATAATGCCTAGAAATTTCTCATATTGGTCTTTTCATCTATGTCCATGCTTATTTATTTCCCAATTTTTTTTTTGGATGCACATACCTCTCCAAAAAGCACTCAAAAATGAAGGTACAGATGTTTAGGGATTCCAAGAGGTATAAACAAGCATATAATCATCCCTAGTTGCACCATATTTGATAGTGAAGACTAATTATTATTGTAGGAAGACATCACCTATCTTGAACCTTTCCTAGAACTACTTCTCATCCATAAAACAAGCCCTATATTGTTTCTTTACCATAAATTTGTTCCTAAAATGAAACCAGGATTACTTCAAAAGTTTGTTTAAGGTAAAAATAGGCATAGAATCATTCATCAACATAAGTGGAAAAAATACTTTATTTATTCATTGTGGATCATGGATAGGCTTATTTTCTAGGGACAAAGGATTGATGTTGTTCTAGTCTTCAAACTTATCACAAAATTCTCAAAACTACTTAAAGTGTGCCCAGATTTGGGAGAGATGGCTTATTTTCCTGCTTACTATTGTTTAAAGACTCAAAACATATTTTATCATCTTAAGTTAAAGACTAGTAAATTAGTAATTGTTGAAAGTAAAAAATATTTACTGTTAATATTAATTATTATAAAAAGAATCAAAAGATAATTTATCCTCTACTTGTCATATTTTTACTCAATTCTTGTTTCAAGCCAAATTTTTTGGAATTGCTTGAGATTCTACCTACTTTATCAACTAATTTGTAGCATAATGATATATATACACCTCCCTTTTATATGTATATGTTTGAATATACCAACAAAGTCCACCTTTCGACGCTTAAACAATCCTTGGGGAAAAGTTGGAAGTAAGGGAATGGAATCATCTTGCATTCCTGTTGTAGATGAGGAAGATATACTTTTGTAGGTTCAAGGCTAGGTTTCTTACATGTCTCCATAAATTCTCTAAAGTATTTCAACATTTTCAACATTTTACTCTGGCAGTGAAAGAGATATGTGAGGAGTATGATGCTAAAGGTACAGAGAAAGAGGACTTTATGCCAGATATTGATGATGGGAAATCCAGATCATGTATTGATGAAAGCTTAAAGGATTGTATGAACAAGTAGAGCATCCCATTCTTTTTCTAAAGAGGACTAAGTGTGGGAAATGGATCAAAAGAAGAAATGATAGTAGGTTCCATTGGATTTGAATCTATCTAATGCAAAAAAAAGGGAACTCACTATTCACTTGGCATATCTAGTAATATACACCATTCTAAGTTCATGGTTTTATTCTAAATTTTCACATCTACAGTGGTTATTGTAGGGTAAGTGTGTATAGTGTGATATCCTATTTGTGTTATTTTGAGAGATGGCACATATTGCAGGATAAGGTAATCGATATATTAACAATTGAGTTAGTAACTAATTGATATAGGTAATCAAGAACATGTGATAGAAAACTGTACCAAAATGTTGGTTTTTGTTGTGTCTTGTTGTCTTAAGGGAGTGGCTGGCTTGTTGTTGTTTTCTTGTAGTGGAGGACTTACCTACTAGAGGGGAAATCCTTGTGTTAGTATTTGAGTCAACAACTCAAAGCCTTAAAGGACTCACCATAAAAGTGTAGGATCCCCCCTGGTTCTCACAGTTTAGGATCCTGTTGGAGTGCTCTTGCTTGTTTCCATAACATGACGTCCCTTTCTGCTAGTAGCATTGGGGAGAAGACTGCAATTGTTTGAGTGGTGGTCTTGCTGTCTTAAGGGAGTGGATGGCTTGTTTTTTTTGTCTGGTAGTGGAGGAATTACCTACTAGAAGGGCAATACTTGTGTTAGTATTTGATTCAATAACTCAAATCCTCAAAGGACTTGCCAGAAGAGTGTAGGAGGCCCCCCTGGTTCTCACAGGTTCGGATCTTGTTGGAGTGCTCTTGCTTGTTTCCATAACATGGTGTCCCTTTATGATAGTAGCATTGGGGAGAAGAAGCAATCGTTTGAGTGGTGTTTGGTCAGGTGGGTGGCCTCAACAAAAAATAATGTAGACCCATTTCCTCCATAAAAAAAAACTACTAGTCTAAGAATTGTTGATTAGCATACTAGAAAAAGATGGATAGAGAGTTTAGAGACTCTCTAAAGAGGCAACCGAACCAACCCTGTATCTCCTATTAGATAGAGCACTGGAAAACAAAGGCTCCTTAGTCTTGGTATCCTACATATAACATGTTGGCATACCTTGCCTTCTTATGGAATCTGATGTTCAGCCTAAGTGCATGCATCTAGTGTTACAACATATATGGGATGTATTGCTATTGGTTTTCAATTTTTATTTTCATCTGGGATGCTAAGATTTTGTTTACAATGGCTTCTTGTAAAGATTATTTATGAGTTTGCAATAAAAACCATTAGGCGCTTTCAATGGATTCACTTGTTAAAAATGATTCTTTTTAAAATCATGGTGGATTGCACCGTAGATGAACTGTCTTTGTTTCCTGACCCCAATTCATAATGTGTTGGGAATACATTTTCCTAGTGATTATATGCAGTTAGGTTGTTTGATGGGTGTTGCGATGGATATGCCAAAATACTGTGAAGCCTTCAATAAAATTAACTAATACTGGTGGTTTCCTTTTTATCATTCTTGCGTTTGGAGTACCTCACATATGTGCTATTTTAAGAGTGATTTCTGAGCATTGGAGGGTTTATGGACGACTAATTGTTTCAATGAATCTTGTGCATTACAAATCCGTCTAAAGAGATTTCTAGTGCATATATGTGTGTGTACACCCTTTAGGAAAACAAGAAACATAACATGTGTACATTAGGTAACTAAGAGTTGAACTGGTCCATCTACAAAGACATCAACTTTCCATATCTCTATAACCAAATATTCAAAGAACTCAAAGGTGGATGCATAATTTTTTAGGTGTGCCTTTGTAAGTAAATTCTATTCATGAGTAGCTAATGCTGAGTTGCAATATCAAGTTATTTGATCTTTGATGTAGGAGATCATGATGAAACTAGGTTCCTGGAAGAGGTGTTGAAATCGCATTATGGTTTTAATCCCATGTTTCTAATTGTTTAAGATACTAGTCAAATCATACCAAAATATGAGAATATAGCAAGTACCTGCTACAACCTAAGGCATAGTAAGATGAAATTAAAATATGGGTTAAAAACCAATCTGAATTATTGAAATGTACCAAATTCAATGAGTTTTGAAGGATGACACTGTGGTACATGACGGTTGGATTAAATTTATTGTGATTGAAATAATTACCTCTTCATTTGAAAAGTCTACCATTGAGTACTAGTGTTTTCAAGTTATTGCTTTCAAGCTTGTATGATTTTTACCTATGAGCATCTATTCCAGCACAAAAAGTATCTATTTTCATATGGAACCTCATATTCTACCATTTTTTAGCAGTTCATTTCTCTTTGTGGATCCCTGTTATTATTTGATCCAATTCATTGAAATTATCTACTACAGAGTAATGGTTGTTGGTTGTGTTGTGATTGATATTGATGGTAGGAATTGTTTTCCAGATCATTATGTTGTATGTTGAATTCTTTCCTTTATATTTCCCTTACACAGCTATTGCAGGCATCGAGCTATGAGCACCAATGAGTTGTGATCTTATATTGCTACAGCGTAAGCCATAGCAAGTTGAAATTAAAATCAGAGTTAAAAAAAAAGGCCCTTTTTTTGAAATTGTCCCAATTTTCATTGAGTTTTGAAGTGAAGAAATGTGTTGCATGATGATTTGATAAAAAAATGTTGTGATTGAAAGAATTAGCCCGTCATTTCAAAAACTATCTAGAATTAACCTTTTATTCTGAACCTTAATCCTACAACTCAAAAGTCTCCTTGTAGAGAAGGTATTATCTTTTTATTTATTCTTTTTGTTAAGAGCTATCTCCTACATAGTGGTTTGTTAAATTTAATTTTAGTGATAATGAATGTGCTTGAACATTACCTCAAGGGCATGAATATTTTTCAATCTTTCAAAACTTTATTGTTGTATTCTTTTTGAAAAATAATACACCTGTACTTTTGATTCCCCATATGAGTGAGGGTGCTTGGCCTTTAAGTAGATTACCTATTGCATAACAAGTGCTAACATTGTGCTTGTTTGATGTCTGTTATGGTTGAAATTTATTTATCGAGACACTTGAAAATTGAATAAAAACATACTTTTTTTTCGTCCTTGAAGTTTGGAACCTAACCACTTCTAGTCTAGTATGCATAAATTTGAACTCCTGGCATGAGATATCTGCTTAAACCATATCCTATGTTATGCTATCAACATCTATTACTTTTGTTCTTGGTTAGAAGCTGGTAACTACAGTAGCAGGCTTGTATCTATAATTCAAATTTCCTACTTTCAGAAAGCCAGCCTCTAGGTTGTCTATTGCAATTTTGTACTAGGCTGTCAGAATCTATGTTGTATTGTCTATGCTATTTGTACAATCCTCGTGTGTGCATATGTTGAATGAAATAGTTGATGTGGCATTTGTGCATGTCAAGGTGCAATTCTGGCCTATCTTCTGTTTTGTGTGGAAGGTATTGCTACATATGATTGTTTCTTACACAATATTTTTTAAGAATGTATGTTTACCAAGACAGATCAAATGGTTTAAAATATTGAATGTGTTTTGATGTTGTTGTTCCAGCAACATTGTTTTGTCTTTATTTTTGCTTCTGTTTTTAGGTTGTTTGAGTGCTTTGGACAGGTTAAACCAGTGCTTTTGGCCCTGAAATTTGTGATTGAAGTCATAGATAATCCCTTTTATAATTATGGCTTTGCTTGTCTATTTGAGTTTTTTATTAGTAACCTAATTCACTCTTTCGAACATCTTGTAAGTTATGGAACTGTTGTTGTTTTTGCATTGTAAGCCTATATTACATTTTTCCTACATCCACTCCATTTAATGGTGCCTTTTGTTGCCAACATATTTCACATTTACTAAGATATACCTTTGGAAAGCCTTACTACTAATATTGTCAGGATCTTCATATTAATTCCCTATGGAAACTACTATTCCTATCAAACCTCTCTTCTATTGTGTTTATGGAATTACATTGTGCATGAAAACTTTTTCTCTAGTATATCCCCATTTGGTCTCGAAAGCTAGCTAGTATCAAATTGTTTTCTACTTTCCAATGTTCTCTTTTTGAATTTGAATTGATTATGTTTTGTTAATTTTCCCATGTAGGTACCAACACCTAGGATCGTTTTGAATTATGTGTCCACAAGAGAATCGTTGATATGGTTAGTTCTTCTGAAGTGGTGAAGCAGATCACATCAATCACCATTGAACCTGGATTTGAGTTGGAGGTTACAATTGTTGATACATGAGCATTGAATAACTGAGATAATTTATTGTAATTTCAAAGATGTTAGTCATAGCTTTTTCACATTTTTTACCTTCCAGTTTATTTCTGTGGATAATTGTATCTCGTTAAAATCTAATTTCCCATTTAAATATTTCCTTAATTTGATTTTGGTACCTTTCAAGCCAATTTCATTTTGTTATAATACAATTAAGGTTAGAAAATGATAAAATAATTAATTTCTTTATCCTTTCACATTACTAGCAACTGGCCAGTTTACTAGCAGTCTTGCTTATACTTTCCTATATGGTTTCATAGTCTGGAAACTTCTACTGCCATAATTTGTAGTGAGTGGTATATTTTAAGTTCATATGCTTTTTTCTGATTGATTTTGGTAGGATGAAGCTACTGTTTAAATGCTTCTTCTATCAAAATGATTATTTCTATTGAAGTGTTGTGTATTTGCAACTCTTTTTTTTTGTCAAGGATGTTCTTGGATTTCATAACTATTTAGTTGGGTTCAATCTTTCTTGTGTATAAATTCTAAATTTGTTACCATTTCACAAGGTATAAGCTAGTTAACTACTAGGCACTGTTGTATATACTGCAGAATTTACGAGTTAGTTCAAGGAAAATTTGCAACTTTTTTTATTGTTCAACTACATAAAATGGCATGCATGAGATTTTTTTATCAGACAATCTTTTGTAATTTAGGTTTCTGGGGATGGAGTAAGTGCTCCAGGTATACTGCAAAGGTTGGTATGCTATATTGTAGAGCCACTAGACCAATGCAATTGATACTAATCTGTATGATAGATAAAAAAATTATAATTTTATTTGAAAAATTGAATAAAGTATAAACTAAGTATTGATGTTTGTAATCCACGTGTTAACTCACTAGAGGTTTTATGAAGAGAGAGTATGAAATCAGGTAGAAATATAGCATGTGGATAATCGGTTTGGATTGGTTGAGGTTACCGATCTGCATGATAGATGAAAAATCTATTTGGTAAGTTGAATAATCCAAACCATTAGTATTAGTGCTCCAACTTGCTGATCACATTTAAAACATGTGTTGGACTTAGAAGGGTTCTTTTGAAGAAATTCTCAAAATTTGGACAAACTTTAACATGTAATAGTTTGTCTCATATTGGTTGAGTTTCTTTTTAAAACTGGTTAACTTGGACTTAACTTGGACTTGGAACTAGCTGAGTTAATCGAGTTGCCCCCCATGGACTTCAACTCAGTATTCAAAACGACTTAGGGTAGTTTCAAACACTTCCTTGCATCATAATTCCATTCTGAAGAAGAATGTTCTTGATTAAGATACCGACTTGCAATTTCCCAATTGCAGGGGGTGCGTGGAAGACAATATATCGGTTGGATTTAAGCACATGCTCATGTTCAGTCGTGCGGCCATGGAAATCACCTTTTAATGAAAGTTAGACCTCTAGACCGAATTTGCAATGCTAATTCTGTCAAGGTCAATTAGAGATTCAATAATTTTATGCTTATAGACTAGACATTTGTCCAAATTTGTTTTGTTTCAGGTATTATAGTGATTATGAGATTATTTGCAGGTGGGAGGTCTGAATGCAAAATATAGGAATTTTAACAACTTTTGTGATATAATTGGTTGGCTTCACCTTTAATATCAAAGTCTATTCCTTACCCCCCACTCTCGCCACTCTTATGCACATTCGTTCTACGTCTTCTCGTGGTTTGAAGCACGCTGTTTTAAAAAAAATATTTACAGGTCGTCCGATTTTCGACGCCTAGGTCACCTAAATACCATCATATTTTTTACTCTCATGACATGGCATCCAATGAAGAGGTAATTGAACCGACGAGTGACAGGTGTAGGATTGATGTGATATACATCAGACATTTGACTAGTAGACGTTACAAATTATATGAAGAAAAGTAGGAAATCCGACAACCTAGTCGTCTCAAATTCAATGAGGAGAAGGTAGATATTCAACAACCGCTTCATCTCAAATTCTACAAGAAGATGTCGGAAATTCGACAACTGAACCATCTCAAATTCGACGACGTAGCATTAGAGGAAATTTCAATTTAAAATGGGCCTTCCAAAAAAAAAACAAATTCCATATCATCATGTATTAGCCAATCAAAATGCTTTAAAATTAAAAAAGGGAGCACCTCTTAAACATATTTCACTCCGATGAATACATTATAGAAGCCATGACTGCTCCTAACTACCTTGGGATAATTAATATGCGTCATCTCTCCTATTCTCACACACATATATTTTTCACAGTGGATTCTAGTAGTTTAAGAAGCTATAATAGGCCGTAGAAGTATGCTACAAAAAGTGCTTCCTTGTCTAATGATCTCCATCCAGCCGCCCCACCAGACTGAGAAATCAACCCTAGTTAACCTTTTGTCCTCAAAGTAACATCAGTAAAATCCGATCTTGTGGTTACTTATTCGACAATATTAACGACGTAAACCAAGAAACGACATCGTACTAGAACTTAATCCACATTGTATTCATGCTTACCACTATGTAAATTAGAATACTCGACCATGGGTTAATCAACAATTTTTTAATATAAATTTGGGGATAGGTATCATAAAAGAAACTATTTTTTTTGTTCGTATTTTCGACATATCTCCCTGTTTTTTTACTCAAATTTTGAGCGTAAGAGCTCGTTGGATGTGTAATTAAATTCTGCATCCAACGAGTACTCACTCAGCATACTTTTCACGGGCCCCGCTAACCCAAAAACAAGAAATACCTAAAAAAATGTGATGATGATGTTGAGTATGTCGAGTGGGTACTCGTTGGATGCGGAATTTAATTACGCATCCAATGAGCTCTCCCGATCGAAATTTGAGTAAAAACACAAAGAGANCTTCCTCCAAAATTAATAAATATTATTTTATTATTTTAACTATTATTTTATTAATTTTCCTTAGGAGGCCCATTTTGAGTTGAAATTTCCTCTAATGGGACGAAATATTTCCCTATATTATCTTGATACTTTGTTGAAATGTCGACAAGGTTTGAAAGGGAGTCGAATATCCGATGACAAAAAAAAATGTTGTTGTTGAATAACAGACGCGTGTCTATCGAAGTTCAGACATGACATCCATCGGATTTTGGGCTCAAATTCTGTTGTGCATCAACATAGTATGAAATATTTTGATGCTTAGACTCAAAATTGAATTCCTTGGAAAAGATTGAAATTCAAGTTTTGATTGGCTAACCTAAACAAGTTGATATTTGATCAAATCAAGGACATTATCTCAAATCTATGTTGACAAAGTTAGGCCCAAAGCTTCTAAATCTAGATTTAAATATTAGAAATGAATAATAGCCAAGGCCTTAAAGAAATACAAGTACATGGATTGTTTTTCATAAACCTCTTTAGATGGTAAATTAAGTGATTTATGAAGGAATATAATCCTATTTTATGACGTGGTTACTCCCTACCTGGTTGCTTGAATCCACGACTAGCATGTTCGTATTCTTGGTATTCTTCTTGTGGTTCTATGGATTCACGTCAGGATGTAGGTTACAACACCTATATTTTGTGGGACCATATATATTACAATGGTTGAAATGGTTATTTGGATCCTTGCATTGATTTGCGGTGGTTGTTGTGTTCTTATCCTCTCCTTTCCACTTTGTTTTCTCCTTGGAAGAATCTTGGTTTCCTTTCTTTTTGGAACCACTTGGTTGTCCTTTAGTAATACCCATATTATCCATATATTGTGCTTGCACACATGCCTCATTAATTGTCATGGGTTTAAAGAGTGTCACTTTCCTCCATAAATGTCTATTTAGACACCCCAAATATTTGATGAGTACCTCTCATTTCTTGGAATATATATCCAACATAATCGCCATTTTTTTGAAATAGGTAGTGTACTGTTGCACACTCTCCCCCTGCTTCTATTGGAACTCATGCCAATAGGTCCATTAGTCCTCTCTGTACCAAATAGGGTATAAATAGGAATTAATGAGGGTTTTAAACAAATCCCACTTAGTTACTAGGAAATCCCTCCAACCTAAGCGTCTCGGTGTGAATTTCCCACCAATTTTGAGAATTTCTACCTTTAGTAGACCACGTGAAATATTTTTCTAAAATGCTAGGTTATGAAAATTGAAAATGGAAGTGAGACTCGGGATATAGCAAGCTCATTGTGGTTGTGATGATCTAGCCTTAGATCTCTATTTTTGAATGTAATTACGACACAACTTTTTTTTAATATAAATTTGTCTTATATTCCTGGAAAAAAAACATTTCTTAATAGATATGTGAGAATCCTTGCTTTAGTAACACAACTTCAATGTAGATTGGATTGAGAAGAATATCTTGCACCTGTACCATTCCCTTCATCAAATTAATAATAAGTATAGAGTCACTCATCAAATGAATCTTCTGAACTCTTTTTTTGACAACCTAAGCTAATATCAATTTTAGAGCTAGCGATTTTTCTTTGTTGTTGGTACCCTCCCAATCTGTTCCATTAACTTTATAAAATGTGAGTTTAAGAAGTTTAGAGTACCACCTGTTCCTCCCACAAAAGGCTCCCCTTGGGTTGTCCCATTGAGATAAGCCCATGGCACAAATTTTTCAATAATTTATGGGACCACCATTCTCTTTCCTTTCACTAATGAATTTTGTTTAAAGATTTATACGATGCTTAATTAGGCTTTGTGTTGCTATCAATTGTAAGACGTTAAATTTTTTTTCTCAATTTTATTAGTACTGAAACCCCTTGGGGCATCATGTAATTATGGAAAATACAAGATATATATCATGCCTCGGGGAGGTTTGATCTTGAGTGAGGAGGGTCCCAGTCTACCATGAGACGTTAAACTTACCATCAAATAGTTCACCATTTTTTCTAGCTAGACCCCCTAGGTACATAGTAAAGTTAAATCTCTATACTTTTTTAATTTTATGTTCTCACACACAAATTTTATTCAGACATTGATAAAGACCCCAACTCATAATCCTTCGATACAAATACCTCTTTCTAATTCTACCCATACAAAAATAACAAAAATCACTCAATATACAAACGACATGTGATTTCTTTGTTTACCTTACATATTGGGAACCTTCTAGATTTTTATCTACATATAATCCCGAATAAGAACTATATTACTAATCATTAGACACATAAAAATCCTGGTCTTCATCAGACACTCACTTGAACTTCCAAATTATTGAGTACCACCAACACAAATCCTACTCAACCTTTGCTTCCCTTAATATTTTGCAACACAACTCCTAGACTAAGATGTATCATAAATTTGTTTGATAGTAGCATAAACAAATACATATGAATTCTAAAAACGCTAGGGACATCCTACTTTGGTACTTGTACTTGTATGGAGCGCTCCAACTCTTGTTGGTTAGAGAAATCCTAGACAAAAGGGGGGACCAAATATGGGGAAAAGTGGGGTTGAACATGATAACCATGACATAAACATCCAAAAAAACCACACTAATTACGAAACCCTGTTAATGTTTCTTTTGTCAATCCTTTCTAAGTTGGCCTTAGTTAATAAAATCTATGGAAATATTGTGAACTTTAGGAAATCAATGTTTTTGATGTAATTATTGGGAGAAAGATAAAGAATTGTGTGCATGACGCTCCTGAATTGATACGTTCATGCCATAGTTTCCACAAAACATGTTTACTATTTGCTTTGTTCCCTCCTCCAGCGACATTTGCAGTCGGGATTGGCCTCCACTCAGGAAATCACTTTCTTCTTTCCAATGCTCCCCTCCTCCAAGGGCTTCCATAGATCGACAAAGGATGACACTACTTCTAACCATAGACCACCTCTACGTCCTCCCAACCCCATCGATGTTGCTAGTCTCGACCCCATCCCAATACTCAGTTGTATGCATCCAAATCACAACAATAGGCTCCCCACTCCTAAATTCGACACACTACCCATTATAGCTCCCCTTTTCGTTCTTATAGTTCTTTCAAACATATTACTATTTCAAGTTTTCCTCATTTGGCTTCATATATTAGGAGAGACACTTCCAGTGTGTACCATGAAATACTTTCTATTTTTGGATCATAGATCCCATATCCACTCTCCTTGTATATTTCTTTCCCTATTTAGACAATGCGTCACAACCTAGGAGTTGACATATAGCCCATAAGCCATAAATGAAAATATTGTTGATGATGACTTCAATGTACAACATGGGCCAACGCAGATGCATTAGCCCTCTATGTTAGGAGCTAACAAGGAAAAAAATACATGATGGGATATTTGCAGGTCCCATCGTCGATGAATAGAGTGAGAGAGGGTCCATCTTGTAAATAAGAAACCTTAGATAGTTCTTCACCTTCCCTATATCCAATAACCAATAGGGAGGTTGACTACTAGTTTGATGCCCTCTTGGATGACATGTCTGCTTATTGATTGTGTTCTCTCTTGAGATGACAAAAATAGATAGATTGTAATTCATATTTTGACTCCATCATTCTCTAAATACCCCCCAAGAGGTTCTAATTTCAAGAAGCGATAGATATTTCTAGATTGAATATATTCTAGTTTTAGTCTCCAAACATTTGAAGCTATCTAACGGATTGCTCCAATACAAAAAACATCAAGATTGTTGCAAAACTAAACTCTACTATGTTGTTCATAATAAAATAAAAAATACATTAAAAATAATTTATATGAATTTAATAAAAGTAGAATTCTGTCTACTCACTAACACCTAGATTATATCACTAACACCTAAATTAAATCAGATAACACCACCAAAAAAACCAAATGGTTTGTCCTTTCCCACCACTAAATTTGAAATTACACTTACATTCTCATGCTTCTTTACTTGACCGTAGTAACTTAAATATATATTATTATATATTTATAAGCTAAACCAACAACATATATATATATATATATATATATATATATGTGTGTGTGTGTGTGTGTGCACACACACACACACACACATATATATATATATATATATATATATATATATATATATATATATATATATATATATATATATATATATATATATATATATATATATATATATATATATATATATATATATATATATATATGTGTGTGTGTGTGTGTGTGTACACACACATAAAATAAGCCATCAAGATAAAAAAAACAAAAATATGCATTTTAGAAGCCATAACTTTCTAAGATAAGGTTTTTAGCGCCACAAAGTTTTTTAAAGTTTGAAAACGAGTTATGGAACATGAATGGGGGTTTTGATCCAGCCTTCCAACCACTACATGTGGAACACAGAGAGAAGAGGTCCGAGAGAGGCAAGAACAAGCTATGCAGGAGCTTCTGCTGCAGAGGCGTCGAAATCGTCTTATGGAAAGAGGTACATTAGAGCATGCTTGGAAAGAAATGGCTAAAACCCCTTTTAGATACAAATTTTAGTACTACAAATGATATTTTGGAAGCCAAACCTACAAAATGGATAGCTGACAGTGCATGTTCAAATTTGAAGCATGGATTCATGGTTCTCTACGCGTTCCATTAGTATTGTATAGTAATAAGTTTGAGCTGGATCTTCATGCTTCTATGTGTTTTCCTTATTCAAAAATCTTATGCCATGTCTTCTCCGGTGATTAGGGATGGGGTGCCATCGCATCTCTCTACAGTCCTGGGTTCTTGGTTCAGCTAGGGTCGGCAGTGATGTACCTCTTGTAGACATTCTCAGTCTAGATATTTATTGCTCTTGCCGGCGGGTTCTTCATGCTTCCCTTGTGCTTTGTTCATTGGAAATGGTGTTCTCTTCCTGTTATTGCAGTATGGTATCTATTGTTTTCACTATGTTCCTGTTTCACATTTCTAGTTGTTTTCATTAGTTTTGATAATCAATAAAAATTAGTCATTGCATTTGTTTTATTATACTGCATAGAATTCCATTGAAAACATCCACTTGAATCATGTCTATTGTATATCAAATACATATGAATTTATATTAAAAAAACCTCTACCTAGCTTTGAATTCGAAATCTAACTGAACTCTAAAAATAGAAACAGTTACAACTGATTTGCTTCATTTCAGGAAGCGCACTGCTGAAAAATAGGCTTCAAAGCCCCACTTGCATATCTCAAATGGTGATATATGTGTGAAATATGAGAGAGGTTTTTGTATTTGAACATGTTCCTGAAAACACCCATGTCTTCATTTTCTCATATGCGCCTCCATATCCTCAGAATCGGATTTTGAAGTTGATGACTTAGACAGTAAACCGATATTCTGGAAAATTTCCATGTGAAGATTAGTTAAAGTATCCCAAAATATAATACCTGTGTAACAAATGAGAGAGGTTTTTTAATATTGGCCCATGATGAAGAAATGCCTCTCTCAATTTCTGAAAATGCATCTTTATTTGGCAGAAACAACTCTTTGAACTTAATGACTAAAATAGTCATTTTCATTAAAAATATGCTATGTTGCTACAATTGATATATGATACTTTGTTTGTTGTTCTTGATGTTGAATTTGGAACACTTGATGATGATGGTATTCTGATTGTATAATATCCTTGAATGTTCTTTCAAGTTTATTTGTAAATTGGCTTTCGCACTCTGTATTAAGCTTAGAAATCCCTGAAATATTTTGCCGGGTACTTTTAATGTATGTACTAAGTGTTATTCTCAACAATTCAAATGCACTTACTCATGTTGTATTTGAAGCCTTCCCAGATTCCTTCCTCCAAATAGAATCCATTTACTATTAGGGTATATTCCAGAATATGGTCATAGGGAGTATCGTCGTTCTTTAAAAATCCTATATACTTCACACCCTCATTCTATTCGAAAACAATATAAGAGATGACATCCCTTCCTGATTGGGTATCTTTTCAGGCCTTTGCTTACTTCAATTATTTGTGAATGTCTAATATATGGGATACTTGGATCTATCAAACAACGATCTCACCAAAACCCTTTCTTAATCGCCAACCATATATATATTATATTTTTCTTAATCTGTCTAGTAATATCTTATGACTATCCATACTACTGTCAAACCTTAATAACATTGGTCTAGAAACTTTTGATTTGTCCCATAATAATATAATATTTGAGGTCATCCTTTATTGGATTACAAACTCCAGTTTGTTAGTGGATCCGCAGTTGGTTGGTTGTGGTATTTCAATGAGATTCAACGACCAAGACACTACTTCTCCTTCTCTTTATACATCTCTCTATCTATCCAATGATGCCATCACATGGGACATAGATAATCTATTCTAGAACAAGGGTGCATTAAAAGATGTGAATCTAGCTAGTAATCATTTCTGCGAGAGAATTCCATCATCCATTGGAATTTTATCTTGTAGCATATTCTTCTCAATTTTTGTTTAGATTTTTGGCTACACTATAAATCTTGGCATCAAGAAATGTAAATATTATTGTATCTTTATTTGCAAATATAACTATAAAAAATTTGATAAAATGTAGGTAGTATGTCCATCTGCACACTAGAAGAATTTCTATGATCAAGTTGTCATTCCAATAGTAAATGAAGTATATTTAATTTGTTGCAACCAATTAGAAGACCACTTGCTCACATAAATGTGGCCTTATCAAATCTTAGTTGTTTGAGGAATACTTGTGCAATTTAACATATCAGAAGATCAAATTATGCTACCATTCCTTTAGATAGTGGCCTTATGTATGTCAACAAAGTTAGAGAATGAGATAAAAGAGTTGATCTAGTTTGATTTTAGAAAAATAAAATACAGGAAGGGAAGAGACATGACTCCCTTTTCCTTTGCCATGGCCCATGTCTTTGGAATCCTTGACCTGTGCTAACTCTTCTAGTAAATCATTGGTCTCACCTGCTCCATTTTTAGTCATTGCTGGGAATTTACTCTTGGCTTGAGAAAATACATTGTATTTTGACAATATTGATAGAGCCCTCTTGATAAATTGTTTTATCCCTAAAGAACTAGATGTGGAATTATTCTTGGGCCATCCCATGAAGACTTTTTTGGGGTAGATCCTTGCACTAAATAAATATTTTGACAGTAATGTATTCCTCAAATAACATTTGAAGGTCAATCCCCTTAATACTATTTACAATTTTAGATATGATATGGCCAACTTTAATTTTCACCCTCCGTTTCCAACATCAACATAGTTATCAAAAAGTGGTTGAGTAACTTTAGAGGAAACATAGTGATTACTTGAATTTGATGCACTATGAAACTTTGACTTGTTTGATTTTATTTGACAGTAATCTTCTCAAAATACTCTTTTTTAGTAGGCACCTTCTCATTCTTGGGAAAGGCACTAAATTCGTTCTCCTCTCTATTATGTTTGTAGTATTTCAAATGTCGATCATTGTTATATGTACAGTAGTGGGGTCTTCCAAATACGATGGATCTGGAATCAAGTGAAGAAGGTAAAATAAGCTCAGAGTGAAAATTGATTGGAGGGACACTTAGTGGGGATACAGAAGCAACAATTGCCAGGGACACCTAGTGGGGATACAAAAGCAACAATTTCTGGGGACACTTTTGAAGGAATGCTAGAGACGCTGTCAAGGATGGAGGAAAGTATTGGAGGAGCATCGCGTCATGTTATTGACTGTGAAAAATATAGCCTTGCTGGCAAGGTAAGCTTGATATCTGTTATTTTCCAGTATGGTAAAGAAACAACTCGTTTTATTTTTGCTTACTATGGTTTTTTAACTTTTATAAAATTAGTGATAAAAATTGTCAAGGATTAGAGTGAAGAATGAATATCTTGCATGTGGATCATTTCTGAATTCATAGTGACTTATGAGAATCCTATACATTGGGTATTTTTCCTTGCATTAACTTATTTGTCAATGTATTTTTAGTTAGAACATGAAACCTCTTAGATATGGATGTGGATACTATATCAAAAGACCAAATTGGTGTCTTCAGCAAGATGCACAGTATCCACTTCCATTCTCTACTACCCAATGGTCTCTTGTTGGCCATGGGATTTAACTATCGTCCTTGGAATTGATTGTCTATGTAGTCATATTTTTGACATAGTCATACTTTATTTTTCTTTAAATTTGCAGCCCTGCCTTTTGCACTTGTGAACACCAGAATAAATATGTGAGACCATCGATGGATAACGATATCACCAAAGAACATCCCCATGCCTTTGGATTAATTTGTTGGCTCAAGGACAATAGTTGGTGGGTGTTAGAACCCTATAATTTTCCTATGGTTGCAGTAGGAAGTCACAGGGGTAACCATTTCAACCAAACTTTAGACTGTATTCTAGCCGATACAGTCAGAGAGGGCTCTCTCTTGTCACAAAGGAAAGAAACACATATATGTGGCTTTGAACAACTCATAGAAGGCTAGATTTCTGATGATAACAGGGTGTTGGTGGATTTAAATATGCTGAGACAGACAAACAAGAAAAACCATTGGGAAATGGAGTCACAGTCTGAAGATCTTCGAGGGGATTACAACCATAATGAGTGGTGATTTCTCTATGAAAACTGAGGCAACGTGGCTATTATATTAAGTCAAATTATATTTAAAGTGATGGCAGACAGAAATAAGAAAAGAGCCCAGTGAAAAACAGAGGCATCTATCAAGGATAAATCTCTGAGAACACCTTTACTAGAAAAATAACAAAGGGAAACAACTGAAACAAAGCACCTATCAATGGATGAATCTATCACAACTATTACAATCACATTACAAATACGATTTCTGATGCAGGAGTGCTTAACTAAGAGTGAATTCCTTGCATACTAATCTATAAATGTATTGGCAAAAAACACATTCTTGGAAATGAAACACAAGAAACACATATTGAACAGAGAAAAACTTGAAGAATCTTTGAGAACTTAGAGCATACTTATCATTAAAGATTCCAAATAGAGATGCAAAACTAGGAGCAGAATGCTTTCAGAAAGAAGGTTCCCACCCTTTCCTCATTAATTGAGGTCCTATTTATAATGCCATGGCTCCCGGGACCAACCTCGAAACAGAGCCCAATTCTGTTACAGCGTGGAAATCAAAGTCCTGACAAATTCCTGAGGTGGCAGATTTGTCATTATCAGAAACAAACTGGGAAAATATGCGGTGATGCGTGTGCTTGATCAAAACAACAAGTATGACATATAAGACTCAGGCTTGCTGGTTGAAAGTGACATTTCATAGCACCTCCAACAGTATGGTGCTAAGTCAGCTTTTTATTTCTCTTCAACAGAAGAGGTGAAGGATCATTTATTCATTAAAAGCACTCATTATTATATATATGCCCCCAAATCTTCACCATTTCACCTCTTTTACGAGTCGGATCGCTGAAAAATAGGTTTCATAGCTCCACCCTCATACCTAAAATGGTGATATCTATGTGAAATATGAGAGAGGTTTTTGTAACTGATCATGTTCCTGACAAAACCCATGTATTAATTTTTCCGTATTCCCCTCCAACTCTTCAAAATATTCTTTGGAACTTGATGACTCAGACAAGATTGCAAATTTCTGGAAAATTTCCATCTGAATATCCTTTAGATTATCCCAATCCATAATACCCGTGTAAACAATGAGAGAGGTTATTGTATATGAGCATGTTTTGAATAAAAACCTCTCTCAGTTTTTCAAAATTATTCTTGGTTTGGTGGAAACAGGGCTCGGATGTTACTGACCAAACAATCATTTGAAAATATGGAAAATCTCCCTTTGAAGATGGCTTCGATTCTCCCGAACCATAGTACCTGTGTAAAAACTGAAGGATTTTATTGTATATCAGCATGTAATGAAGAGAAGCCTCTTTCAGTTTCGTCAAATTAATCTTGGTTCGGTGGGAAAACCTCTCATAAGTTAATGACTAAAATAATCATTTTCATAGAAAGACATGTTTTGTTGTAATGTATAAAATTTCGCTGAGCTTTTAAAACTTAAGTCTCCTCCAATTTTCCACTGCGATATCAATGTGGAACTTTAATCGGGATTAGATATGATCTGAGCTGTTCAATAGTGGAGCTTGTACTAGATTTCGCGGATCCAAAAACTTCCTTCGTCCTTACTTGTTGTGAGTGCGAAACCCACCTCCGTCGTGGATTTGTTTCCACCTACCCGTTTGACCATTGATTTTGTCAGTGGTTAGTGCCATTTTGCAATGCCTGACCTTCAATTTCTCTGTGTGTTTTCACAATGCAAAATCTCAGATCCACGTGGAGGAAAAGACAAGGAATGATGTTTTTATATGTCTTTTGCAGAAATTATTGTCCCACACGCATAGGATGATAAATACTAGCATGGTTTATATTTTTCGATTGTTTCAATATGTATGAAGGAACAAGAAATGATAATACTCCTTTCGAGCTAGGTGCTTGGTTTCTTGGACTCTGATTGGTGTTGAATGGGTGGGCCTATGCCACCATATTTTTATAAATACTTCATTAGCCAAGTTAATGAAAATAATAAACTTTGGTAAAAAATGAGTAAAATACTTTTAATTCATCAAGATTCCTTTATTTTTGCCCAAATGACCAATGAAATCCTTTTCTCTTGAAAACCTCACCAATCGAGAAAACCAACTCTCATATGGATAAAATTTAGCTCAGGTGCTAACAATGGGCATTTGAAAATAACCTTTTGTAACTGGTTTTAACACTTAGGAAGATTTCATTTATTTTTAATAGGAAAACATTTTTTTCTGCAACTTGGAAAATCCATATCTTGCATGTGTGTTCACTAGATTAGGATATGGTAATATGGATAGATGCATAGATCATCAGAGAAGAGACTCATACTTTTTAATGGATTTATTGTCACACACAGCGCCTCTAGTAAGCATTTCAAAATGGTTTCTTAGACAATTTTTTTTTTCAATTTGGAAAATTTATATTTCACACATGTGATCTTTATTATGGATATTGAACCCAAGGATAGATAGACAAGTTACCAGATAACAAACCCACACCTTTGGATGAAATTATCTACACAACCACATCCTATGGCATGCATTTCCAAACCACCTCTTCAATTCCTGTTTTTAACACTTGGACACATTTTCATAGTTTGTCTTTGGTGGCCATTATGATTTTTCTCATTTCGACAAATGTATTCCTTGCAGATGTGATCACCAAAAAGTAAAATAAAACCATGGATAGGTATAATATTATATTTTCCCAAAACAATAAGATGATCTCCCGACAGCAGTAACCTCTTTCTTCCTTGCTCCAGTATCTTCTTCTTCCTCAGCTATGCGCTACAACTGAGTCTGAGTGAGTGTGTGATAAATAGAGAGGCTAGCTCTCTATTTATACTAATTCCCAACTTGACTAAACCAAACTAGGGATGACTTCTCTAGGAGAGTCTAATAACCCTAGTGCCTCGGAACTGCGAGGACTTTAACCCTTGACCAATAGGAGGGTTACCCATAATGACTTGACATGACTTGTTTACATTATAGAACTTCCTGATAGGAACATCAGAGCATGACATGACTCAAGTACATTACAAATACATCCCGAAATAAACATCAAGTTACAATACATAAGAAATACAAGTGAATACATTCTAAAGTTACAATTTGATCAACACTCCCTCTTAACTACGGAGGTATTCTTTCGACACAATTTTAAGCACAAGTGTTCTTCTTTGTATCATCTGGATCATCATCGAGTCTTCGTCATCGTCAAGTCATCTTCATCTTCAGTTCATATTCATCTTCAAGTCATATTCATCATCGGATCTAGATCATCATCACTGGATTTGGATCATCACTCGATCTAGATCACCACTAGACATCGTCATTGGATCTGGATCATCATTGTTGGATCATCGTCACTGAATCATCATGGGTGCTATCTCTTGATTCTTCTCGTCACAGAAAGTTCTACAGAGCCAACCCTTTTTCATGCTGGATGTACATCTACAGATCCAGTCCTTTTTCATACTAGATGTATCATCACACAGAGCTAGTCATTTTTCATACTAGATGTGGCATCCACTCAGAGCTAGTCCTTTTTCATACTAGATGAGTCTTCACAGAGCCAATCCTTTTTCATACTGGGTGTGGCATCCACACAGAGCTAGTCCTTTTTCATACTAGATGAGTCTTCACAGAGCCAGTCCTTTTTCATACTGGGTGTGGCATCCACATAGAGCTAGTCCTTTTTCATTCTATATGAGTCTTCATAGAGCAGGTCCTTTTCCATACTAGGTGTGGCATCCACACAGAGCTAGTCCTTTCTCATACTAGATGAGTCTTCATAGAGCCAGTCCTTTTTCATACTGGGTGTGGCATCCACACAAAGCTATTACTTTTTCATACTAGATGAGTCTTCACAGAGCCAGTCCTTTTTCATACTAGATGTGGCATCCACACAAAGATAGTCCTTTTTCATACTAGATGTGTCTTCACAGAGCCAACCCTTTTTCATGCTGGATGTGGAATCCACATAGAGCTATTCCTTTTTCATACTAGATGTGTCGTCACAGAGCCAACCCTTTTTCATGCTGGATGTGGAATCCACACATACAACTGACAATGGAAGGAACCAATCCTCTTACCATGTCACAACTCTTGCATCTGACCATGGAAGGAACCAATCTTGTCACCATGTCGGAAGGGAACAACACTTACATCTGATCATGGAAGGAACCAATCCTCTCACCATGTCAAAAGGGCACAACACTTATATCTGACCATGGAAGGAACCAATCCTCTCACCATGTCAGAAGGGCACAGCACGGACACATCACTTCCACTTGGGAGAAATCTCGATCTAGAGAACACCAAGCTACTCCTTGAAGTATTCAAACTTCACTCTAGCCAATGTCTTAGTCAACACATCAGATATATGTTCGTCTGTCATAACATACTGAAGCTTCACTACTCCTCTCTGCACCATATCCCTGATATAGTGATACTTGATATTGATATGCTTCGACTTGTCATGGAACACCGGGTTCTCTGACAACTTCACACAACTCTGGTTGTCACAATATATATAAGTAGCATCTAACTGGAGATCAAATAAATCAGACAGTAGCTTCCTCAACCATACTGCCTCACAACTAGTTGAACATGCTGCGACATACTCTGCTTCAGCTGTACTCAGTGCCAGATAGGATTGCTTCCTGCTAAACCAAGAGATCACACCTGATCCCATACTAAAGCAGCACCCTGAAGTGCTCTTCCTATCGATGGCACTACCTGCCCAATCTGAATCAACATAACCCTCTAGGTTAATTCTTTGATCAGTCTTATACTTGAGCCCATAATCAACTGTACCCTTTAGGTACCTCAGAATATTCTTTGCAGCAGTCAGGTGAACATGTATCGGATCTATCAAGAATTGACTCAAGGTGTTCACAGCAAAGCAAATATCTAGTCTCGTGTTCGTCAGGTACATCAAGGACCCAATCATCTGACGATACATCGTGACATCAACCGACTCTGATGAAGAATCACTCAATCGCTTCAGGTTTGATGCCATAGGTGTGGTTAAGGCCTTGCAGTCCATCATCCCAAATCTCTTTAGGATCTCTACTGCATACTTCCCTTGTCCAAGGAAGATTCCATCCGCATTCTGCCACACCTTCATGCTTAGAAAATAATGCATCATACCCAAGTCCTTCGTTTGGAACTCGGTATCAAGCTTCCTCTTCATATCCGCAATCAAACCATCCATACCCATTATAAACAGATCATCTACATACATTAGGAGCATCATTGGGTTGCAATCTTCAACCTTGTAGTAAAGGTTGGAATCTTCTTTACTCTTGGTAAAGCCCAAACTAGATAGGAAGCTGTCAATTCTGCCGTACCATGTCCTGGGTGCCTGTTTCAAGCTGTACAAGGATTTCTTCAATCTACACACATGAGACTCCCTATCATGTGTCTCAAAACCGAGTGGTTGCTCCACATAAACTTCCTCTTCCACTACACCATTCAAGAAAGCAGTCTTGACATCCATCTGGTGTATCTTCCGTTTCATCACTGCAACCAAAGCAAGTATGGATCCGATGGAAGTGTATCTGGATACAGGTGCAAAAGTTTCTTCATAATCTATTCCTTCTTGCTGGGAGGAACCACAAGCAACAAATCTTGCTTTATATTTTTCATTGCTGCCATCTGCAGCATGCTTGATCTTGTAGATCCATTTGGAAGTTACTACAAACTTCCCTTCTAGTCTTGGGACAACATCCCAAACATCGTTCTTCATGATCGATTGATACTCTTCGATCATAGCATCCTTCCATTCTTTCCATTCTACCGCTTCTTCATAATTGGAAGGTTCTTTATTGATGAAATCACATAATAAGGCTACATATCCGGAGCAGGATCTGGTCCTCTTTCTTTCTCTACGATTCTCTTCTGGAGCCCCATATCTTTCCACACCTTGGATAGCTTCTCGTACCCAAGCAGGTTTCCTTTTGTAAGGATTCTTCTCCTGAGGTGGATCTACAGGTTCTTGAGGTTCTTCAAATTATCGATATTCTTCTTGAGTTTCTTCGTTCATGGCTATATCATGAATTCTAGGTGCTTCTGCTTCTTCAGGTTCTTCAGCAGGTCTCTTTCTGGATTCTTTGTAAGTTGAGTCTTCATCAAATGTTACATCCCTGCTGATGTCGATCTTCTTGAATCCTGGGAAGTATATTCTGTAAGCCTTCGAGCTTTCAGAGTATCCCACAAATATACCCTTCTTTCCTTAAGGATATAACTTTGTTCTCTTCTCTTTTGGAATGTGTATGTACACTGGACATCCAAATATTCTGAGATGGCTGACTTCTGGTTTCTTGCCGGAAAATACTTCTTCAGGTGTCTTGTTCTCGAGTACTCTGTGTGGAGTATGGTTCTGTACATACACCGTTGTTCTGGTAGCTTCTACCCATAGATGGATAGGAAGATCTTGATCATGAAGCATTTCTCTTGCATTCCATGATAGTTCTATTCTTCCTTTCTGCAATCCCATTCTGTTGTGGATTATATGGAGTGGACAACTCCCTCTTAATCCTTGAGTCTTTGCATAACTTTTTGAATTCATTTGAAGTGAATTCTCCGCCATTATCTGATCGAAAAGTCTTGATCTTGTTTTTAGTGTGGTTCTAAATCAAGGCTTTGAATTCCTTTGCTAAATACTTCATCTTTGTTCTTCATGAAGTAAATCCATGTCTTCCTAGAAAATTCATCAATGAAAGAAACATAGTATACATACCCGCTTAGAGAACTTGATCACATTGGACCGCATACATCGTAGTGGATGATTTCCAAGATTCCTTTTTCTTTGCTCTCGCTACTTGGAAATGTCTTCTTTGTGTTCTTTCCTTTCGCAAATCCTTTGCAGACCCCATCATGTTTTGCTTGAATTTCTGGAAGACCTTCAATAACTTTGCTTGCAAGTGGTAATGCCCTGTAATGCACATGTGGAAGCCTTCTATGCCAAAGTTCATTTGGTTCTACTGAGTCATGAACCAAAGCTTTTTTTGGTTGTCCCTTCAACTTGTATAGACCTCTTTCTTGTTCCCCAATCACTATTGCATCGTCAAAAGTCTTTCCCTTTGGCCACATAAGAACTTGGCCATCTACAAAAGCAACCCTCATTCCTTTTGCATCCAATGAAGATATGGAGAGGAGGTTCTTCTTTAGTCCTAGAGAAAATAATACATTTGTTATATTCATAGACTTTACAGAGTCTAGTTTATAGGAGGATTCACCACTACCTTTTATTGGATACTGGTAGTCATCCCCAAGTTTCACCTTGTGAGGTGACTCATGTTCAGATAGCTTCACAAATGATTCTTTGAATCCCGTCATGTGCTTGGAAGCACCACTGTCTAGGAGCCAATCATTTATTCCATGTGAAACAGTTCCTGTGAGAGCGGAGATCAGGACATATTCTTCATCACTTGAAGAATCACTTTCTTGTCTGATTCTCTTTGTGGAAGGTTCATCATCCTCTACAGCATGAGCATGATGTCTTCTCTTGTTTCCCTTCTTCTTCTTTGAGTTCCCTTTGTTAGGGTGGAATTTGGATCTGTGACCTTTCTCATCACATGTGTAACATCTAACAGTAACCTAGTCTCTTCTAGAGTGATGAGACTTACCTTTGGAGTGATGATGGTCCCTTTTGGTTTTCTTGGTGTGGGCTGTGAGAGCTTGATCTTCACTTCCCATCTTTTCTTCTCAAGCTGCTATCCGAGCTTCTTCTTGAGAGAATTCTTCCCATAGTCTGATAAACTTGAATAACTTCTTTATGGCACAGATCCCTTGAATGAAAGAGTTCCATGATCTAGGGATACCATTCAAGGTGGTCATCACAATCTCTGCATTTTCCACTTCTTCATCTACTGCTTCCAGCTGTTCCTTGATCTGAGATACCCTTGTAAAGTAAGACTGGATGGTCTCAACATTCTGGATCTTTACATTCTTCAATTGGTTTCTCAGAGTCATCTTCCTGTTTATGTTCTTCCCTTCAAACAATTTGGTTAGGGCATTAAACATAGATTTAGGTGTCATTAGGGAGGACACTTGTGGTGTGAGGTGATCCTTGATTGAATAAGCAATAATCCTCTTTTCCATAGCCAAATTATTCTTATGTAATGCCTTAGCCTCATCTCCCTTTGGAACTGGAACCTCCTCACTGATATAGGAGTCCAACTCATTTTCTTCCAGGACCACGGAGATCCTATACCTCCAGGCTCGAAAGTTATCAGCTCCCTCAAGCTTTTCATCAAGCTTGGTATGATGAGACATCTTAACTGAGAACCTCAAATGGAAATACAAAAGATTTAGATCTTACTGGGTCAAAATGTCGGATCTGGATTTGGAGCTGCAATTTTGCAGTGTTGGTTCAGGAGCAGATTAGGGTTTTTCTTTTCTGGAGTTCTGTGCAACCAAATGATTTGATCTTGATCCCTAACTTCAATTTTGAGGAGGAGATCAATCCAGGACTGGGCTCACTGAAAAATTCCACTTTTGTGGAAAGCCCTAATTTTCGACAGGAGTGTCAAGTCTAAAACTGAAAAACCTCAGAATTGGATTCTGCTTCGACAGAAATATGTGCCCTAGGGAGGAGAGTTATTCCAACCTTATTTTGCTGAAAATATGTGGAGAGAGATCCACAAAGTAGGAAGCCCTAGTTCCCGCAGCTGCACAGTGTCTTCTTCTCGGGCTAGCTCTGATACCATGTTATATTTTTATCATTTAAGCTAGCAATACATTAGGATATTTAACTAAGAGAATAACAAGCACAACAATCAAACACAAGAGACAATGAACACAATGTTTATCCTTAGGGAAACCATAAATGGTGAAAACCCCGCAACTTCCTCAGAGATAGAATTAGCACCAAAAGTAAAGCCCCAAAACAATAAGATGATCTCCTGACAGTTGTAAAAATTTTCTTCCTTGCCCCAGTGTCTTCTTCTTCCTTAGCTATGCGCTACAACTGAGTGTGAGTGAGTGTGTGATAAATAGAGAGGCTAGCTCTCAATTTATACTAATTCTCGACTTGACTAAACCCAACTAGGGCCGACTTCTCTAGGAGAGTATAATAACCCTAGTTCCCCGGAACTACGGGGACTTTAACCCTTAACCAATAGGAGGGTTACCCACAATTACTTGACATGACTTATTTACATTATAGAACTTCTCGATAGGAACATCGGGGAATTACATGACTCAAGTACATTACAAATACATCCCATAATAAACATCGGGTTACAATACATAAGAAATACAAGTGAATACATTTCGAGTTACAATTTCATCAACATATAGAGATATCCAAGGAACAGACCATGTCATTTGATGAATTTTGGGGCACATGAACAACATGTGGCAGGAATTTCTAAATGATGTTTTATTACTGGTTTTAACACTTGGACAACTATGCCATTTTCAAGGTGAATTTTTTATTTAACCAAAACCCTGAACCAATGTCACTAGATGATGTAGAATATCTCACTAATCACAACACAACTCATTTCACCTTCAGAATATTCTTCCTCTAACCTAGGCATGCATTTTAGTGAACTTGGTGCAGAAAACTGCTTGAACCCCTATGTTGGTAAATCCATAACTTTCTCCACAAACATTCTTAAGACAAACTGAGATCATGGTTAGATATTCAGGTAAACAAGCTACAACCTTACAAGATGGGGTGTGCATTTTTCTTAAGCTATGAATTATGGTGGTCATTTTCCCAAGGCAATTTTGACTAATTTTTCCCAAAAAGACTTGTTTTGGCATACCCATATCTTTTTCTTCATGCCCTTTTTATGAGAAATGAAACCATGGTTAGATAGGTACTTCAAAAGCTACGACTTGGAAGGATAGGGGAGGCATTTACTTTTCCCTGTGAATTATGGTGAACATTTTCATAAGGCAAATGCTTTAGGGCAATTTTTCATCACTTAGTCAATCTTGGATTGATTGTCTATGTATTCATATTTTTTACACTAGTCAATCTTAGATCGATTTTCTGTGCAGTCATATTTTTTACACAATCATACTTTATTTTTCTTTAAATTTGCAACCCTACCTTTTCACTTGTGAACACTAGAATAAAGATATGAGACCATGGCTGGATAGCCAGATCACCAAAGAACATACCCATGCCTTTGGATTAATTTGTTGGCTCAAGGACAACAATTGATGGGAATTTGAAAATAGCCTGCTGTAACTAGTTCTAACACTTAGGCAGATTTCATTTATTTTTAACAAGCAAACTTTTTGTTTCTCCAACTTGGAAAATCCATATCTCAAACGTGTGTTCACCATATTAGGATATGATACAATGGATAGATGGATAGATCATCAGAGAAGAGACTCATACTTTTTAATAGATTTATTGGTACACACAGAGCCTCTGGCGGGCATTGCAAAATGGATTCTCAGACAATTTTTTTTTCAATTTGAAAAATTTATATTTCACACATGTGATCTTTATTATGGATACTGAAGCCAGGGATAGATAGACAAGTTACCAGATAAAGGACCCACCCTTTGGATGAAATTATCTACACAACCACATCCTATTGCATGCATTTCCAAACCACCTCTTCAATTCCTATTTTTAAGACTTGGACGCATTTTCATAGTTCATCTTTGGTGACCATTATGATTTTTGTCATTTTGTCAGATGTATTCCTTGCACATGTGATCACCAAAAAGAAAACTAAAACTATGGATAGGTAGACAGATATCCAAGGAACAGACCCATGTCATCTGATGAATTTTTTGGCACAAGAACAACATGTGGCAGGCATTTCTAAATGACCTTTTATTATTGGTTTTAACACTTGGACAACTGTGCCATTTTCAAGGTGAATTTTTTATTTCACCAAAACCATGAACCAATGTCACTAGATGATGTAGAATATCTCACTAAGCACAACGCAACTCATTTCACCCTCAGAATATTCCTCCTCTGATCTAATGCAATTTAGTGAACTTGGTGAAGAAAACTGCCTGAACCCCTATTTTGGCATATCCATAACTTTCTCCACAAACAATCTTAAGACAAAATTAGACCATGGATAGATATCCAGGTAAACAAGCTACAACCTTACAGGATGGGACATGCATTTTTATTAAGCTATGAATTATGGTGGTCATTTTCCAAAGGAAATTTTGACTAATTTTCCCAAAAAGACTTGTTTTGGCAGACCCATATCTTTTGCTTCAGACACTTTTTATGAGAAATGAAACCATGGTTTTATAGTTACTTCAACAAGCTACGACATGGCAAGTCAGGGTGGGCATTTACTTTTACCTATGAATTATGGTGGACATTTTCATAAGGCAACTACTTTAGGGCAATTTTTCATCACTTAGTCAATTTTTCATCACTTACTCAATCTTGGATTGATTGTCTGTGCAGTCATATTTTTTACGCAAACATACTTTATTTTTCTTTAAATTTGCATCCCTGTCTTTTGCACTTGTGAACACCAGAATAAAGATGTGAGACCACGGTTGGATAGCCAGATCACCAAAGAACATCCCCATGCCTTTGGATTAATTTGTTGGGTCAAGGACAATAGTTGGTGGGAATTTGAAAATAGCCTTCTGTAACTGGTTTTAACACTAAGGTAGGTTTCATTTATTTTGAACAGGGAAACATTTTTTTATCCAACTTGGAAAATCCATATCTCACATGCATGTTCACCATATTAGGTTATGATACTATGGATAGATGGATAGATAATCACAGAAGAGGCTCATGCTTTTTAATAGATTTATTGGCACATACAGAGCCTCTGGCGGGCATTTCAAAATGGTTTCTCAAACATTTTTTTTTCAATTTGGAAAATTTATATTTCACACATGTGATCTTTATTACAGATATTGAACCCAGGGATAGATAGGCAAGTTACCATATAATAGACCCACACCTTTGGATGAAATTATCTACACAACCACATCCTATGGGGTTCATTTCCAAACCACCTCTCCAATTCCTGTTTTTTAACACTTGGACACATTTTAGTAGTTTATCTTTGGTGGCCATTATGATTTTTGTCATTTTGACAGATGTATTCCTTGCACATGTGATCACCAAAAATAAAAATAAAACCATGGATAGGTAGATAGATATCCAAGGAAAATACCCATGTCATCTAATGAATTTTTGGGCACAAAAACAACATGTGGCTGGCATTTCTAAATGACCTTTTATTACTAGTCTTAACACTTGGACAATTGTGTCATTTTCAAGGTGAATTTTTTATTTCACCAAAACCCTGAACCAATGTCACCAGATGATGTAGAATATCTCACTAAGAACAACACAACTCATTTCACCTTCAGAATATTCTTCCTCTGACCTAGGCGTGCATTTTAGTGAACTTGGTGTAGAAAACTGCCTGAACCCCTGTTTTGGCAGATCCATAACTTTCTCCACAAACACTCTTAAGACAAACTGAGCCGTTGGTTAGATATACATGTAAACAAGCTACAACCTTACTAGATGGGGTGTGCATTTTTCTTAAGTTGTGAATTATGGTGGTCATTTTTCCAAGGAAAGTTTGACTAATTTTCCCAAAAAGATTTCATTTGGCAGACCCATATCTTTTTCTTCAGACACTTTTTTGTGAGAAATGAAACCATGTTTTGATAGTTACTTCAACAAGCTACGGAATGGAAGGTCATGGCAAGCATTTACTTTTACCTATGAATTATGGTGGATATTTTCATAAGGCAACTGCTTTAGGGAAATTTTTCATCACTTAGTCAATTTTGGATTGATTGTCTATGAAGTCATATTTTTTACACAGTCATACAATATTTTTCTTTAAATTTGCAGCCTTGTCTTTTGCACTTGTGAACACCAGAATAAAGATGTGAGACCAAGGTTGGATAGCCAGATCACCAAAGGACATCCCCATGCCTTTGGATTAATTTGTTGGTTCAAGGACGACACTTGGCGAGCATTTGAAAATAGCCTTCGGTAACTGGTTTTAACACTTGGGCAGATTTCATTTATTTTTAATAGGCAAACATTTTTTTCTCCAACTTGGAAAATCCATATCTCACACATGTGTTCACCAGATTAGGGTCTGATACTATGGATAGATGGATAGATCATCAAAGAAGAGATTCATACTTTTTAATAGATTTATTGGCACACACAGATTCTCTAGCGAGCATTTCAAAATGGATTTTCAGAAAATTTATTTTTCAATTTGGAAAATTTATATTTCACACATGTGATCTTTATTACGAAAATTGAACCCAGGGATAGATAGACAAGTTACCAGATAACAGACCCACACCTTTGGATGAAATTATCTACACAATCACATCCTATGGCGTGCATTTCCAAACCACCTCTTCAATTCCTATTTTTAACACTTTGACACAGTTTCATAGTTTATCTTTAGTGGCCATTATGATTTTTCTCATTTTGATAGATGTATTCCTTGCACATGTGATCACCAAAAAGAAAACTAAAACCATGAATAGGTAGAAAGACACCCAAGGAACAAACCCATGTCGTCCGCTGAATTTTTGGGCACACGAACAACATGTGGCAGGCATTTCTAAATGACCTTTTATTATTGCTTTTAACACTTGGACAACTGTGCCATTTTCAAGATGAATTTTTTATTTCACCAAAACCTTGAACCAATGTCTCTAGATGATGTACAATATATCACTAAACAGAACACAACTCATTTCACCTTCAGAATATTCTTCCTCTGACCTAGACATGCATTTTAGTGAACTTGGTGCAAAAAACTGCCTAAACCCTAGTTTTGGCAGATCCATAACTTTCTCCAAAACAACTCTTAAGACAAATGAGGCCATAGTTAGATATCTAGGTAAACAAGCGACAACCTTATAGGATGGGGCGTGCATTTTTATTAAGCTATGAATTATGGTGGTCAATTTCCCAAGGCAATTTTGACTAATTTTCCCAAAAAGACTTGTTTTGGTAGACCCGTATCTTTTTCTTTAGGCACTTTTTATGAGAAATGAAACCATGGCTAGATAGGTACTTCAACAAGATACTACTTGGCAGGTCAGGGCGGGCATTTACTTTTACATATGAATTATGGTGGACATTTTCATAAGGCAACTGCTTTAGGGAAATTTTTCATCACATAGTCAATTTTTCATCACTTAGTCAATCTTGGATTGATTGTTTGTGGCGCAGTCATGTTTTTTACACAATCATACTTTATTTTTATTTAAATTTGCAGCCATGTCTTTTGCACTTGTGAACACCAGAATAAAGATGTGAGACCATGGTTGGATAGCCAGATCACCAAAGAACATCCCCATGCCTTTGGATTAATTTGTTGGCTCAAGTACAATAGTTGGTGGGAATTTGAAAACAGCCTTTTGTAACTAGTTCTAGCTCAATTATTAAAGAGTTCTAACTCAACGGTAGAGCATCTGCTTTACAAGCATGAGGTTAAAGTTTTGATTCCTTCGTACCCTAATGATATTGCAATATTGATGTTTTAAATAAAATATATTTTATTATGATTTATTATGGCTACAAGGGGGGTTCAAAACT